>JALBCR010000564.1:0-255735 GCA_030710515.1 Abscondita cerata | reverse complement strand
AACAACTATTGCTGCTATGTATTTTTGATACTTTTGGAAATTTACAACCTCCATTAGAATTAATTGAATACTTAAAAAGCGGCGGTCCTTGTAGGTAGCATAATTTACAATCATAAAATTTATCAGTCGTTTAATAGTTTCAATTGTGGACATTTATGTTTGAAGTTTTTATATAATAACAATAATAATAACGGGCTTCTCGGTAGACCACATAGTTAGATGTTGGCTTTACAACCGAAAAGACCCGGGTTCAAATCTCTCTACCAACAAAAACTTCTAAATTGATATTGAAACTTTAACTCCATCTAGTAGGGCAAATTAAAATTAATAATATTTGGTTATTATATATTCTAATCCGATAACACTTAGAAGGTAAGTTAATATCCACATTTAGTTACAGGTTAGCATGTGTTCCACCTTTTACTCTGACAGGAACAGATTCTGTTCTTTCTAGTAAGTATTATCCACCGATCATATTAGATGGTGACAATTAGTGGTTTGGGGTTGATGAATCTCAGAAACGTTCTAATACAATAGCAAACATAGACAATAGTAATAACAAATTTTATTTTTGTACTTCAAAATGGTAAAAAATCTTACATCGAAATTCCTGAAGGTTCTTATGAGATTGATGATATAAATAATTATTATTTAAACAAAACTCTTACAAAGTATGTAATAATGGAAAATAAGAATGCAGATGAACCTTTACCTTTGCCTGTAATTCATATAAAAGGAAATAACAACACTTTACGATCTGGAAATTAAATCCACGTTAGATATAGATTTCTCCAAAGAAGGTTCTATAAGTGAATTATTAGGTTTTAATCCAAGAATTTTAAAAGCAAACGTAAGAAACACATCAGATTTTCCATGCAAAATTTTTAAATTGAATGCGCTGTGCATAGAATGTAATATCATATCTAGTTCGTTCAGAAACGGTGAGCCAGTGCATGTAATTCACGAATTTTTTTTTCCATCAGTCCCACCTGGATATAAAATTATTGAAACTCCTTCCAACGTAATTTATTTACCAATTAACACTAAGCAAATAGATGAAATTACTATAAAAATAACAGATCAAGATCGAAACTTAGTCAATTTTAGGGAGAAGTGATAACGATAAGACTGCATCTTCGAAAATATAATAAATCTTTGTGATGGGAATAATTTTTTTATAAAAATAAAACGGAAGTAAACAATTATATATTCCAAATACTCTGAAAAATTATATAAATCCAACAAATAAATCTAAATTTATCAGTCGGCGTACTAGAATCAATCCATTAACACGGCAGAACAAAGAATTTCTGGAATCTTTAGGAGTTCAAGTGAGAAAACAAAAATGAATTATGAAACTTTAAATGTAAACGAAGCACCATTTTTTGATGGTACCATTGTATAAGCAGAAAAAACGAAGTCACCCACCTTATGCCTCAAGTTCCTTCAACAATAATAACGACGAAATAAGAATTCCTATACAACAACAAGACATATACACGGTACCTTGGTGTAGTTCTTTACATATTCAAGGAAGTGTAGAAGCATATAATGATCAAAATCAAAAGATCCAAACACCTCTTATTCAATTTGTTAATATGGGAATTTTATTCTTATTCGATGAAATTCGTTTAGAAGTTGCTGGAGAAGTTATAGATCGTGTTAGAAATCCGGGAATTACATCTGTTTTAAAAAGGTTATGCATCTTATAATAAAGGAGAAAGCAAAGCGCTTGAAAACGGTGGTTGGTTTCCAAAAGGTAATTCGACATTAATGGATAGAGCGACGGGTAGTTTTGAAGCTGTTATACCTCTTCATGTGATTTTAGGATTATGTGAAGACTTTAAAAGAATCGTTATTAATTGTAGACAAGAATTGGTGATGCTTCGCAGCAATACAGACAATAATGCTTTAATATTTGATGATAATACAAAATCGGTAAAAGTTCAACTACATAAGATAATATGGCGTGTTCCACATGTATCTGTTTCTATTAAAGAACAATTAAAGTTGTTGGATATTGTTAAGAGTGCAAAGAGAATTATACATTCCATTTAGAAGTAGAGAATTGCATGAGTATCCAGTATTACCGCAAACACAAAACCACACTTGGGCTATTAAAACTTCTGTAGAAAAACCTCAATGTATAATTTTTGGTTTTCAAACTGATAGAAAAATAATATAAGTAAAGATTGCAGTCGTTTCGATCATTGCAATTTTGACAAATATTAAGGTTTTTCTTAACGATACTTCTTATCCCTATGACAATCTCAATTTAAATTTTGGAAAAATCAGTACGCACTACTGTATGAAATGTTTTCAGAATTTCAACCTTCATTTCTTTATAAAGATAGCGAACCAATATTTACACCAGAGGAATTTAGGGATATGCTCCCATAGTAGTAATAGATTGTTCTAAACAAAAAGAAGAACTCAAAAAGGTCCGGTGGATATAAAATTGAATTTGAAACAAATGTAAATATACCTGATAAAACTACAGCATATTGTTTAATACTTCATGACAGAATTGTAAAATATGTTCCAATAAGACATATTATATCACTAGTTTAGTATATGTAAATTATGTATACATGTAAGGTAAAATGAGGTGCAAAATAAAACATTATAAACACAACAATTCTTTTATTTATTTTTAATTATTTGATAGTAACATTAACAAAGATAATGTTTCTTCATAATCCTTCCATTTTTTTTTTAAATTTGACTGTCAGTTAAATACGCTGCCTTACAGACGAATTCGTTTATACATGATTTAACATCTTTATGATTTCTAACAATATTATGAATCGGGTAGTCTAGCATACATACATTATCAATATTAAATCCAGATAGTAGCTTCATAATATACAATTTATGTGACATATTGCGTTCCAACTTATAAAATTCTAAAATTTTGTAAAGTTTTTTAAATTTAATGTTTCATACTTTTGTGTTGTTGCAAATATTTACAATATTGTTAACATAATTATCTAAACTGGTCCTCTTATCCAAAAGTAAACCTAAGTTAGTCACAGTTAAGTGTCTTCCATAAGATGCTGTGAAATATACCATATCGTTCGGAACCACAAAATCTTCTTTGCTTAATAAGACGACAAAATTTTCTTTTGCAGCATTGGTGAGACTGGAGCGGACTGCATTCTTAATATGCTTTTCATAAACTTTTTCTTTTGCTTCTTGTGCTTCTAATTCAATTTTAAACATCATTTCCATTGTCTTGTAGAACTTGACTACAATGCACTTTCCGTAATGCAAGCTACGATTTTATAATATTACTCCCTCCCAACGCATTATTCTTTATTCGTAATGTAAATATCCCCATGGTCTTGTATCGGTGCTATTAAAACTGAGTACACGTTTATCATCATAAGGACTAAGAACGACTTTGTTTTGTTTAATTGAAAACACATTGTGTTGTTTAGATTTAATAAGACGTTGAATTGTTTCAAAAATATTTTTATTGAACAAACATTTTTTGTAATCCTCGAAAGTTATGGATTTTATGGACGATTTTTACAACCTTTAGACTTTTTATTAACTTTGTAGCAATGTCCTCTTCAACAGTATAAGAGTACATTTTAGATCTAAGCCCTACAAATTCAAGCATTAATTTACCATTATTTTCATCTTTCATTAGTCCAGGCTGTTTTTTGTTTTTTTGTTTTATTTGATAAACGTTGTTCGCAGTATAGTCAGAAGTGTCAAAACGATAACTATCTCGTTTAATATATTCATAAATGTCTGCATTTTTAAAACTGTAAATCAAACTGTCCGTATCTGTATATAATAATTTTGAGTTTTGCCCAAACGTTTTAAAACATAGTCATAATGAAATTCGTATAGAAAAATTTTGAAACATCTAAAATACTAAATCCTACATAAATAGGTTTGTTAATACAAATTTCCAATTTATTCATTTCAATAATTATCATATCTTCATCAAATACAACCGAACTATGAAAATTTGGTTTTGAAATAAGAGACCGCACCCCCATTGTCCATCCCATTTTGTTACTAATCGTATATCTCTATGCTTTCTAACATTTTCCATGCATTTTCCATATATAGCGTTTATCATTAATTTAAAAAATCTTTTTCAAAGTCATTTTTAGATTCCTGTCGTAATTTTGTATTCATATCTATGTATGGCTTTAACCATGGAGATTGACTAAATCTGAGTACTCTATGAACTTTTTAAGTTGCATTCCTAGCCTTAAATACATTTTCAAATTTCTGTAGTGAAGAATATACTGCTTTTTCGGAAATAGAGTTAACAATAACTTTTTCATCTTAGTTCTTGAATGTGGAGGGATCATATGTTCCGGGGCTAACGGTAAATCGCTATGTAAATCATGTAACTGTTTTGGATATTCCAAATCGCACTCGATGATGTAACCAAAAGCAAAATCGTCCGGAGTATTGATAATTTGTAGAATATCATAGTTATCTATAAATTCAAAATTTCCATATGGAAGGTATTGAGACATGGCAGCTCCATATAAATTATTTACATCAAAATACATTAAATATGTACTATCTATATTTATATCAAATCCGTGTTGCATATATTTATTATTTGCTTTTGCATACCTGTTGGAGCATTGAGAAACCCCTCCTCTAATTCCTTTTTCAATAAACATAACTGTATCTATATCGGTAAGGAGTTCTAACGAAACTTTGGTAGTTTTTAGCATTGCATCAAAAGTTAATCCGGGTGCAGTATAATAATGTAAAGGGTCTAAGGTATACGTATTTAAACACGTTTCTCGAAAAGCTTCAAATACATCAGCTAATAGAAGTACATCCGTTTTCAGGTATAAATCGGAATATTCACCCAGATTTTGAATTTTAAAAGTTTTCCAAACATTTATGGCATGATCATAATCTTCATTACTAATGTGTTCATCTCTCAATTGAGAATAAAAATCTTCTTTATTTGGTAAATGGGTTTCTTCCAATTTTGCCCAAGAATCTATATAGTCGTAAGGGAAGATTCCTTTTTTGTTTAATAAATTAAATTCTTCCAAATTTTTACAATTAACTTTAGTAATGTATTTACGATCATTTTGTAAATTAGAAGAAAGTTTATCTAAGCTTTGTGGCATGAAACGGAATGAATCAATAAACCTAAGAGTAATACCAAATTTAGGGACAGACTTGCTAAACGAAATATATTTTTCTTTATTCATTGGTAATAGTTTAATGCTTCCTTCAAACGATGTAGCTAACTTTCTAATGATGAAATGTGCATCGTAACCACTTAAGTTATGAAATACAACTGGTATACAATGCTCATCTTTAAAATTTAAGTTGCATGCTTGATGAGCAGCTCCTCTAAATTTTCCAGTTTGGTGATTGTGATCTCGTACTTTAACTTGCGTATCACAAAATAGTTCTTTACAAATATGACATAGTTCAGAAGTAAAAAAATTGTTGATTTTGTTGGTGATTGAGAATTTCCATTGGAACAATTGTTTTAAGTAGTTCATGGCACATGTGACTAATATCTTTCAATTCGCATACAAACCAATCTATGCAATCAATTCCTCGGTGCATTTTAAACTTCGAAATAGAGTCATCATAAGAACATTTTAAATAATAAGCAACACTAAATGGTATATGTTTTTGGTATGGTGTGCTCTTGTTTTCGGTTTCATTAAGATTACGCTTTTCCAGAATACATTCCAAATCCGCATAAATAACAAATGGAACCTTCTCTTGATAACGATAATTTTTAAATGATAAGTATTTATCCTTTGGTTTTGGTAAAGTTATTGAACACTCATTAGAATTAATACAATAATTTTTATGTTTCTCGAGAATATTTAAAGTTGTGAAGTAATTTAGACATCGTTCACAGATAAAAATCTTATGCTTATGAGATGATACTTGGTTCGATAAAAGAGCAGATAAGTTTTTAATCCAAACAAAGTGAAAACGGAGGTGTATGTCAGATAACTCATTTACACTTGTCTGAAATGTTTTGCTCAAAGGAAGCATAAGGAGATTTATGATTTTGACACTTCTATCGATAACAGGGCTAAGCGAACAAGGTAAAATTTTATTATTTTCAATGCTGAACAAGTTAATGGATAAATTATTAAGTTTTTCAAACCTTCTTATATCTTTTATTGTTATGGGAAAATTTAAACCGTCAGAATTTAAAACATCTTGAAAATGTGGATACGAAGACTTTCTATTAGAATGCGTGTTAACCGGATACAAAGCAGATACGACAGACCAAAGGAAGCAATACGAATCGTTGTTGTTAATGTTTATAACAGCATGTTTCTTCTGAATATAATCTGGAACCGATACATATGTTGAATAACCTACTTTAAGAGGATCATGTTTATTAATATTTACTTTTAGTCCTAAAAGCTCATACAAAGCCAACCCACTATCTTTTTCAGAAAATTCTTCTAGTTTTGTCGCAAGCTTATCAAAGACATATTCCTGATACCATTGTTTTAAATTAGTTGAAATATCTATAACGCTATTTTTTAGTACAAAATGTTTTTAAACTTATTTCTCCCGTTTGAGGTTTAATAAAATGAGCGCTTAAAATAACATTTACTTTAAGCATTGATTTTCTGACAGCTTGTTTAATTTTCAAATTAAAACATTTCAAAGATTTCTTCAAAAAGTTAAAGGATCTTTTATATTAATACTTGATATAAATCCTGTACGAATTCTATTGTTGAAACATGATTCTACATCTTCCCAGCTCACATTACGCTTTTAGGTTTAACATTTATTGATAATCCTTTACCAGATATTATTCCAGATGTTAATTTTCTTTTTAACTCATTAAGTTTCAAACGATAACATTTCAAATATGCTAAACTTGCTTCTATAGAAGAAGAGGATTCAAACACATTATTTTTATGAATCTGATATTTAATAGCTTTACGAAGAGTATTTATAGTACGATTAATATGAAGTTTAAGTTTATTTACTTCATTTACCGATTTTATGTTGTCTATGTACTTTCGTAGCACTACCAAGTATCGCTTGCATGTATTGCTTAGAGTACTATTCATTACGTATTTAAAATTTGTTATGTTAAAATATCAAAGATAGTAGTAGTACTTCTATCACGAACTCGAGAACAACCCAAACGGCGATAGTATACGAACTAAAAAGACAATGGTATAGTAGGGATTAAAACTGGAAGGGAAAGTTGAATAAATTTAAGCAAACTGGAATAGAAAAGCATTACTATTTCAATACATTGTTTACAACTTTCAACTGAGTTATTAATTATGTCAGCCGCTAACAATAACAACCATCAATTAGGACCAGGTAATATAGAGCCTTTTTAACTAGTTGTATTCTAAACATATATATGGGTTTATAGACATGGTGATGTGTCCGTACAACCAATTCCACATTATGTTGCGGCACCGGCTGGAAAACACCTTTACAAATGCCACCCGGAGGAGATACGTGCAAAGAGGGAAGCCCAAAACAAAAACATATGGAAGAATGGGAAAGGAATCAAGTCCTACGGCCTCCCATTCAACCAAAATTTATGCAAGATGTACCTCCTCTGGGTGAGGACGAATATTGGGATGAGGAAGAACCATGCCAGCCGTATGTGCCGCAATTAAATAATGTTATTATTAATAAGAAAGGTTTTGTGTATAACAAAAACAATAAATATATTTTAAACTACGTTTTATTTTAATTGCCTTACTTTGTTATTGTCGATGCAAGTAGAATATATAATTTAAAAAAGGATTGGAAGTAATTGTCAAGTAAAGAGGGTAAGTGTGGCGAAGCAAGCCCACTTTTTGGTCTTGGTGTCAAGCATTTCCTGCGTTTTTAGAAGAGCTTTTTAAATTTTTAGGTAACCTAACATTCTGATAGTTGATGATACATATTTTATGAACAAGTCTTTTAAAGTAAAAATATGCAACTTTAACATGTTTAAAAAAATTATTTATCCTAACTGACTAGAGGTTATCTTCTGAAAATAGATTTTTTCTACAAAATATAAAATAATTGCTTATAATGCACTTCAATTTTCAAAGATGAATCTGTCTACCTTAGGTAGTAACTTTAAGTTTGATTGAAAAAAACGTTAAGTTATTACAGCACGCTTTCACCCGAAGGGGGTAAGCGTGGCGAAGCAAGCCCACGCAGCGTGACTTTTTCGGTCTTGGTGTCAAATTACACTGCATTTCCGACGTTTTAGAAGACCATTTTTCAAAATTCTTAACTAATCTAACTTTCAAAAAAGTTGATAAATTTCATCAATCATTGAAACTAGATTTAGTGAGAATGTTATTGAAGAAAGTTACATGAACTTTTCTATAAGAAAGGAAATGCCAGTTCATGAACTTGATGTAGGTACTTCCTTTCCCATGAAAAACTGCAAACTGTGTGTTTTGCAAAAAAAATGTGATAAGGCATTTCCTTTCTTATAGAAAAGTTCATGTAACTTTCTTCCCCACTTTCAATATGCACAATCAGGCTTTTTTTTCCTTTATAAAATCAGAATTTCATCATCATTTATTATTATTCTGTACTAGAGTAAAGATGACAAGCAGAAGCTTACTTAGTTTAAAAAAATTCAGCCAAAGTTAATGTGTTGGAAAATATTCTTCTAAATGTAAGTACTTTCAGTTACTAATTTAATTATAAATAATGTTTAATAATTTATGATTTACTTATTGTTTATTAATTGTCAATATGTTTGCAGCCGGGAATGGAAGTAGTAACACCACCACCTCTAACATCTGTTGCAATGGAAAGTTACGAATCTTTTCCCGGGCCCTCATGCGACGAAAACGGGCAAATTGTTGCTCAAAATCGCGAGCAGGTAAATTGTTGTTATTGCTTTAGTTTACTTACTTTATTAATGAATGGTTAAACAAATTGTTTATATTTTTTTATATTTACAGTCGATTGATTGGGATGATGTTTCATCCATTATTAGTTGCTCGCAACCAATTGTTGAAGTCGCCCCAATTGTTGAACTCGCCTCTTCACCAAGAAAAGGAAGAGGCAAAGACATGCGAAAAGTCATGGAGCAGCAAAATGCAGCGGCCAGTGATAGTGAAGACGACGATTTTGAAGGGGTGGTGGTAGCACAGCATGAAATGACATTTATAAAAAACATAAAAAAATCTTATAAAAAAGTGTCAAGTGAATTTATTAAAATTCAAAAGGAATATGGATCGATAAAAAATCAGTGTGCTCAATTGAGGAATCAGTTGGAAGAAATGGAAAGGAAAGAAAAAATGTGGCGTATAAAAAGGAACAAAGCTTTAATAGACATTAAAAAATGTAAAGATTATGGTAGGAAATTAGGGTTTAGTGTAGAGTAAGTTTTTTAATAATGTAAGTTTATAGCTTTTTAAGTGTAATTATATTTAAAGAATTTTTTAATAAACACTTTAATGTTTTTTGTGTTGTTTATTTGATGCAAGATTACTTAACCATTTAAATAAAAAAATTGATCTTAAAGAAGGAACTTTAAAATATTGTGCAAGAAATGTTTAACCGGATTTTGTCTACTAAATAATAATCCCGTCTATCTTCATGTGCGTCTTTTAAATAGTATTCAATAACATTCTCACTAAATCTAGTTTCAATGATTGATGAAATTTATCAACTTTTTGAAAGTTAGATTAGTTAAGAATTTTGAAAAATGGTCTTCTAAAACGTCGGAAATGCAGTGTAATTTGACACCAAGACCGAAAAAGTCACGCTGGTGGGCTTGCTTCGCCACGCTTACCCCCTTCGGGTGAAAGCGTGCTGTAATAACTTAACGTTTTTTCAATCAAACTTAAAGTTACTACCTAAGGTAGACAGATTCATCTTTGAAAATTGAAGTGCATTATAAGCAATTATTTTATATTTTGTAGAAAAAATCTATTTTCAGAAGATAACCTCTAGTCAGTTAGGATAAATAATTTTTTAAACATGTTAAAGTTGCATATTTTTACTTTAAAAGACTTGTTCATAAAATATGTATCATCAACTATCAGAATGTTAGGTTACCTAAAAATTTAAAAAAGCTCTTCTAAAAACGCAGGAAATGCTTGACACCAAGACCAAAAAAGTGGGCTTGCTTCGCCACACTTACCCTCTTTACTTGACAATTACTTCCAATGCTTTTCTATTCCAGTTTGCTTAAATTTATTCAACTTTTCCTTCCAGTTTTAATCCCTACTATACCATTGTCTTTTTAGTTCGTATACTATCGCCGTTTGGGTTGTTCTCAGTGAACAACTTCGTGAAAGCGATGCTGTAATAATTAAACGTTTTTTTCAATCAATTTTAAAGTTACTACCTAAGGTAGACAGATTTATTTTTGAAAATTGAGTTATTACATCACGCTTACCCTCATTTGGGGTTCATAAGTGTTAAACAATTTTGATTAACTACACATATTAGTACGTCTGATGTACATATTAACAAACCTTTAATTTTTTAGTATTTGAGTATACATTTGTGTTTTCAATTTTTAACCATTATTACAGACTGTACACTTACTACCCAAAAGTTTTATTGACAAACTGTTGAATACATAGAACACTGATTGAAAGTACACGTTAAATAATGAAGTTCAGTTCATTGAAAATGTTCCTTTTCCATTTTGAGAGTTTTGATTCTATTAATTTTCTTTATTAAAACATATTTAAGTAATTGTTCTGCAGCCTTAATTCTACTCTGAAACCTGATTTTGTCTACTAAATAATAGTTCCGCCTGTCTTCGTGTAGATCATTTAAATCATATTCAAAAACTCTGTCACTAAATCGCACTTGTTTATAATTCTTAACCATTGTTACGGGCTATACACTTTTTTCTACTAAGTTGTATTCACAATTTGTTTTATTTTTTTGTGTCCTGTTTAAAAAAATATGATGTTGAGTGTTTTCCACTTTGGCGTTTTACAATATCGTGCAAAGAGCACATGAGACACTTTGTGTTTTCTAAATCAGAGTCTCCTTTACAACTAGGACACACAAATTTAATAGATATTGGCATCTTAATCATACCACGGTCAACAATTACTTAAAATTATTAATAGTATATTAAGTATGGAGAACGGTAAGGGTTTTATACCGATCGAAGACAATTGTTTGGAGGAGGAGCGGAGCGACGACTCCAATTATTGTCTCAGATCGGTTATCCTAACGTTCGACATGCTTATAACGTTTTTTGCACGATTGATACCATTATAAATTATAAAATTAAACATTTTCGTCATATTGACTAGTTTCATTCATTTTATCAAGATAGATACTTTGGTTGTTAGGTAGTAACTAGGGTGCATAACAACAATGGAGAATTGAGTTTTTATTTAGTTGTCAATAATTTTAAGTACAATTTTGATTATCATAAATTAAAATATGAGCGAAAGTGAATTTGAAGAAATTGAACGGGCTTGGGAAGAAGGGTGTTCCGAATTATTCCCGAAAAATCTAAAATCCGTTATCAAAATACCTACCAAAGTTTTAAAAAATGGTGCGAAGGCAAGAATTTAAGAATCGATGAAAAGACTCTATTGGCATATTTCGTTCAAAGACATATGCAGTTGAAAGCTCCTGGAAGCCTCTGGGCAGAATATTCAATGATTAAATTCGTTAGTTTCCTTTATTCTTTCAAAAAACAAATTAAAATTAAGAGATTTTTTAACTCGACGGTAAGTGAATTACTTACCGTCGAGTTGGATTACTTACCGTCGAGTTGGATTACTTACCGTCGAGTTGCTAGTAAATGTCACCTACTGACGTAAAATCTGTCACGGTAAACAGTCAAAAATGATCAATCGTGCAAAAAATTATATATATTATATATTATGTATATGATGAAACAAAAGGTGGTTAAAAGAAACACACATTATTATGAAATACATTTATTATTACAATTTTACATTTTTTAAAGCTTTATTAATTTCATATATACTAATTTTATGCGATAAATATTCCAAAGATTTTAAATATAACTTCAACCTTAGCTTATACATTTTTCTTAATTGCACTTCCTTTTTATTCATTTTTGGTTCTTGAATAAACTCAATATTAGTAGTCGGGCCAACTGCTCCTTTACTGATGATATAAATATTTTTGATGTCTGTATTTCTTTATTAATCCTATTGATGTCTGCAACCGTAAACTTTGATGTAAATCTTTGCGGAAGAGGTGTTTTGAAGTCTTCACATTCAACAAGCACTTGTTCACCAAATTTTCCGTCAACTTTACTAAAAGATTTGACTTTAATTTTTCTTCTATTGGTAGGCTTCTTGCACTTACATAAGGAAGCAAATGAGTAGACACGTTCAAGTCAGCAAAAATGCCATTTTAGAAATTAATTAATAAATTTAAGGTTGAAGTTTAACAAATTGATATCACTGTAGAACTAATATGCATTTCAAGATCCTAAATTTATATCTAACCGTTTTCCCCCTCTCTTTTATTACTTAACAACATGCGTTTTCCCTCGATCATACCCGACATTATCCTACCACTTTCTCCTCAAAACCACATGCCGATTCTAGGCCACTGCCGAAGTGCTATGCCCTTCACGTTTACATACGATCTTTCCCGAAACCCTGATCCCGATCCTGGGCCACTTCTAATGTGGTCTAGGATCGGCATCATATAACTACTTTTATTAAATTAGGAAGATTATGTATTAGTCAAACCTACTTTCAAATTAACAATAATATTTATCAACAAAATCATGGTACAACAATGGGTAACAGCTTATCTCCGTTTATGGCTAACCTGTTCATGGGTAAATTTGAAACTGATTTGAAAAATAATTTAGAATATTTTCCTAGAATTTGGTGTAGATATGTAGATGACGTTTTTGCAGTCATCGACACTAAAGTTTACAGTCCTCAGCAATTTGTAGAAATTTTAAATTCAAAATTTGAGACGATCAAGTTTACCTATGAAACAGAAACAAACCTTAAGTTACCTTTCTTAGACACTTTAGTGACAAGAAATGGCAACAAACTAGATATAGATATTTATCGTAAAGACACTAACACTATGAGGTTTATAACAAATGATTCCAACAAAACTTTGATAAAGAACTGCGAAATATTAAGCAGATTGCATCATTCAATGGTTTTCAAGAATCAATTGTCAGAAACACAATTAGAAAACATACATAAGTTAAACATTAGAAACATTACAACGTTAGGAACTAGTAATAGCAAAATAGATAAGAAATATGTCAAATTACCAAATTATCCCACATACACAAAAGGTCTTCAAAAAATATTTTCAAAATTTGATTATAAAACAGTAACCTCTAGTACTAGAGAATTGGTAACGGAAACTGATAAACCAGAAAGGAGGTTCGTTTTAATAAATTCCCAGAATGCTCTTTGGAGTTTTTCCAGCGTATTTTCTCCAAATATTTTAAAAGACGACAAATCCTTCGGTTTAACACCGGTGTATTGTAAGTTGCCTAACTTTGGCGAGTGAATTTTTAGACTAAACAATGTTTTGTAGGAAAATGGTCTATTTATCAGTTTCAAATTTTTAACAAAGAGCTACTATGGACGAGAGGGCACGCTGCACCGCACGAGATTGGCGCATTGTGGTTCTCCCGCAAAACCTAATAGTCCTTGATCGCAAACAAAAAAAAAACCCTAGCAATTGTGCTAGCTGATCTCATCCTCCGCGGACAAGAATCATCAACACCAAGCAAATCCTACCCAACTTATGAACTCTATATGCATATATAGGGAGTTACCCTTGAGAACCCATAAAGAAAACTAACTTACTAACCTAAAGTAAAGGCCCTAATAGCCTAAGAACAACCTAATACTAAAGAGAACACATGGTTCCTATTTTTCTCGGAAGAAATAATCTACTATAGTGTGGGCCTTAAGAAACCAAAACTCGAACTATCCTTATCCCGCCCAATGACTGTTATCCCATTCAGGGAGAAAAAAAATATTAACTAGGGACCATTCAGCAAGAATGGTGTTTTCCCCAAAAGAAAATAAAATTCATTCAAGTTATCCCCGAGAACTTATGTTTCGACTAGAACTACTAATATACGTAAGAATAACCCAACTAGGAATACCTATGTAGCAACCAAAGAGAGAAAAAATTCTAGGAACCAGCCTAAGCTGTAAAAACTCAAAATAGTAATTGCGAAATATTCGCATAAAGAAAACTAAAGTAAAGGGCAAAACTTGCCAGCAAGGTGAGCCTGCGGCTCTATTAACTAAGCTATGTCCTTAACTTAACTAAACCTTAAAACTAAAAAAAACTAACCACTAGAGAAAATAAGAGTCAAGAATGGGATTTGCTGATATCGTAATTGTCACAATCAGACTAAAGTCAAAATCGAGAAAAGTTATATTCTAAGAATTGTCTAGATCATGGTGAGGAAGTCTCTTCCGTAAAGTGTGGTTTAAGGTTTTTTACATGCCAGGTTCCTATCCGATTTCCAACTGAATCTTCAAGCTCATAGGACCATGGAGATAAGCGTGTTCGCACAGTAAATAGACCAAAAAATTTTGTGGCCAATTTGGCATTGAAGAAACGTGCTGCATCAGAAAGCACATAGTTACGTTTCCCCCACAGAGAAAGAAATCGGACGTCGCCTAAGATTATGAGTATTCGCATATTTATCCTTAGCTCTCACTAGTTTCGCATAAATGAGCTTCCGTAAAGTCTCGTATTCTTCTTGTCTTCTAGAAATAGTAGAACGATCAGGATCGATTAAGGTAGGATCACTAACAATAGGAACGTCAGGTTCATGACCAAAGAGAATATGTTCTCTACCAAATAAACTATAGTAAGGAGTAAAGCCAGTGACCTCATGTTTGGACGTACGTATAGCACAACCAATCTTAGGAAGAAGAGCGTCTCAATGTCTTTGGTTTCCTTTCACGTAGGAAGCTATAATGGTCTTTAACACTCGGTTCACTCGCTTAGCGGGGTTTGCTCTAGGATGGTATTTCGCAGTAAAAAGTATTCGGGTGCGATAGTCTGCACATAATTTCGAGAACTCCTTACTCCTGAACTGAACTGTTCTTCTAGTAACCAAACAACTGAGGAAGTCAATGCATTTCGTAAAGGAAAAAAACAAGAGTATTTGGTGAAGTAGTCAGAGATAACGAGGATATAAAAGTGACCTTTTGTAGACCGTGGCAAAGGACCGACCAAATCTATACTCAAAACTTGCCAAGGTTTAGTAGCCGTAGCTCGCGGAGCTAAATGTCCAGCAGGTTGGTTTTGCTCTACTTTATGAGCACCACAGGTAGTACATTTTCTTATATAAGAGTGAATGTCAGCACGACACTTTGTATACGCCAGTATGTCCGGCGGTAGGATCATTATGATTCTCACGAAGGATTCGACTACGGTCAGGTTTAGGTACTACTAGTTTCCATCGTTCGTTATGGTCCTCTAAAGGAAGTGGTCCATGTCTATTACAGTATTTATAGATACGTGTATCGTCGACTCTCCATTTTGGGGAGAATTTTTGTGCAAAGAGAAACATACCATTTGTCACTTTCTGTGTCAATAGAATGGTCCTTCAATGTACGGACGAAACCGTTCGTCTGCCTATAGCACGGCTAGGCATTCTTTCTCGGTCGCCGAATAGTGTCGCTCTAGTTTCTTCAAGGAACAACTAGCAAACCAAATGACTCTTTCCCCTTCCTTCAAAGTTTGTGATAGAACGGCTTCCAAACCGAAGTCTGAAGCATCAGTCTGAATCGTGAAAGGACGAGTAAAATCAGGACACGTGATGATAGGAACAGAAGCTAGAAGTTGTTTCAGAGTAGCAAAGGCTTTTTCGCATTCTACATCCCAATAAAAGGTTATGTTCTTACGTGTTAAACCAGTAAGAGGAGACATCAGCGATGAAAAGTTCGGGGTAAAACGCCTATACCAACTGGCCATCCCCACTATTCGGTGTACTTCGGTAACTGTGTTTGGTGGTGACATATTCAGAATTGCGGACACTTTGTCCGAGTCTACCAAAAGGCCATCTTTATTCACTACGTCGCCTAGATATCGGAGTTCTCCACGACAAAAGTGACATTTTTCTTTTTGTAAGGTAAGGCCAGCAGTAAAAAATCGTCTTAAAAATTAAATGGTTTACTCCCTCAACATCTTAAAGACATGATGCTAAATTCAAATGGAGCGTCTGGAGTTATATTACTTTAATCTTTTAAAAATCTATGCAACTTAATGCTAAATGGAAAGGTCGTATCATCAGTAACACCAATTTTATACGGTGCAAATCTTTGTGCCTTACAGAAGAAGAATAAAAGCATTTGTCCGATAGCGGTGGGCTCAACATATGGATATAATTCATTCAGTTCAAGTTTTATCAATAATAACGAGAAAAAGGAGAAAGTCTTACTAAAGATTGATTTCCGTAACGCCTTTAACCAAACAGAGCGGATTCGTTATTAATGGTTGTTTGGGATAATATTCTGAAGTTATATAAATTTGTTCGTCAGTGTTATTCCACTTCATCCATTTTGGCTTATAAAAATAAATTCATCCCTTCATCCGTTGGTTGTCAGCAAGGAGACCCTCTTGGATCTCTATGTTTTAGTCTAATTCTTCAACCTATTATTGATGAACTGGTTTCTGAGTTACATCTTTTTTATTTGGATTATGGTGTCTTACGTGAAGATGCTGACACTGTTCTCAAAGATTTTGAGACTCTGATCACAAAAGCTAAAAATATTAGATCGAAATGTGAAGTATATTTTTGTTCAGATATGGATCATGACGTACTTAAGAAGTTAATAAGAAGTTATTAAAGAAAGAAGAATTGGCATTACTTGGAGCCCCCTTAACGTTGGTTGCATTTGAAATTTTTATAAAAAAGAAAATAGCAGAAGTTGAGTTACTTCTTAGACGTCTTAATCATCTAAAATCCCACGTCAGTTATTATTTGTTACGAAATTGCTTAGCCATACCGAAATTAACTTTCCTCTTCGGAACTACCCCATGTGGCTTTTTTAAGATGACAAGATTCAATTTACAATGAAGAAGATAACAAATATTAGTTTTAATAAGACGCAGTAGTCAATTGTTTCCCTTCAACAAAGTTTGGAGGATTGGGCGTGAGAAGATTTCAAGATGTTTGCCTGCCCGCATTTTTGGCTTCTGTAACTAGTACTTGAATTTTTGTCAATTTAATGTATCCCGTAATTTAAGATGAGTCTCAATTTGTTTTCTCAATCACCGATCAAACCTTCTTATCAGCAAAATTGAGATGAGGTAGTGATCCAAAATATTCTAGCCAATATTCATTTTGACAACAAGCTATCAGAGTTGAGTGACTGGTTTAATGCTCTTCCATACAGATCTATAGGAACACTCCTTGTTGATAATATAGGATCTCAGTTGCTTCAAAACTTGGGTATAAGATTGTTACATCACACCAATGCATTTGTGGTGATAATGTTGAAGAAAATGGACTTCACGGCTTGTTTTGTTTAAAGGTGCTTGATACATAGTCTCGTCATGCAGCTATTAACGATATTCTGAAAAATGCATTATCAACTGCTAAAATTTCATCCGTTCTTGAGCCAAACGGACTGTGCAGAAAAATTTAAATATTACAAAAACATAAACCATTTAAGTAAAGAATGGCATTTGTTTTCTAAATTGAGAATAATTAAAATAACACTATTATATACTAGGTGCGGCAGAGAGGACGGACGATTTAAAAAAAATCATAAAATAGTTAATTTTTACTCAAAAACTGTTGCATAATGGCCAATTTGTAGGGGTGGGGCGAAGTGCACCAGCATGTTTCCGGGCAGATTGAGTCGGACTGCGAAGAAAGGCTTGTCGAACGATGTCAATATTTTCAGGAGTTCGAACTGTTCGCGGAGATTCTCTTGGTCTTCTGTTAATCAGTCTACCACGCCTGCAAAGTGATTCAACCCAACGAAAGATGGTGTTTTGAGAGGGAACAGCTCTATTCCGATAAATGTTGAAGTGGCGACGAAACTCACGCTGTACGATGGTGACTGACTCATTATTTCGGACGAAACAATCATAGGCGAAAACGCTGTGCTCCACCGTCCAAGGTTTCATGACGGCAACTGGAACAACTGAAACACGAACAATGCTATGAACTCACGAATCAAACGACACCCTCCCTACCACTCTCGTAGACGGTGGGGAGAGTACTACTCATCTCAAAAACGTCTGTCCTTTCTGCCGCACCCGTTATTATTTAAATAATTAAATTTTGTACATTTGTTATTCGCACCTTTGTTATTCAGCCGAATATGCGCAAAATATGCTTTTCCATATTTGTCTAAATTAGATACAGTATCTTCTGCTTTGGCTTCAGAATAATTTAGAATCTTAGCTTAATCTGCTTATTAAGAAAAACTGAAAACCGTCTTTCTTTAGTTCTTCCCATAGCCATAACGTAGCTTAAATTGAAAGCTGTAATCCCTTAGAGCAGGGATGTTTTCTTTAACGAGGTTTAATTTGATGTATGATTGTCATGAGTTAATCCAATGTATTGCTTCATGTAGAAATATTTCCAATTACGATCTTTTTATTTAAAGAGCACTCTGACATTTATTGAAAACGCAACTATTTCAACAATCGAATAAATGGTTGACATCTACTAGAAACGTCGCAGTATTTTTTGCAGAACTACTTTCAATTTGCTCTGTTTGAATGCAAGTTGTGATAGCAGCAGATACTGTTCTGGAAAAACTTGGGTTGCGTATTTCACTCTCATTAAAGGTATTTAGATTGATGTGAGAGTTCACGTCTATGTTGAAACCAGTTTTCACATCTTGCCAGGAAATTCGTTTTTTCCTGTTTAATTAAAGAATTTCGAACACTTTTTATTAAGTGTGGGACGTCAAATATTGCAAATCTACATGAAAATAAGGATTTTCCACTGTTTCACCCAAGTTTTGAAACATAGACTGGAACTTGCTTGTACAAGGAAAAATAATGCTTATAAAGAAATGTCTAAAGATTTTATATTTCTTGGATTTGTAATAGAAACAATGGTCCTTTCTCAAAAGCTGCTACAGGATTTATTAACGAACTTTGTCGTAGAATGCTGTCAGCGACAGGCGAACGAAGATCAAAACCCTACTTTGTTCAAATGATGTGTGGCTCTACAAATAGGCAATGCAGCATCTATCTTCCAAGTCATTGGAGTCATTGAAGTCTTTTTATTTTACATTTTTAATTATATATTAGATTGTAACGTATCATCATCATCTGCCAGTCATTTCAAAACGTACTACTTTACTAATAATAAATAAAACACTCTGTATCTTGGTCTTGGTCATAAAAAATAGGAAACTTGTACACCACCTAAAAGAAGTAATTGAACAGTTTTATAAGCATTCCTGCAAGATAGGCAACCAAATTGACAATAAATGTAAACGCAACATAAATATTGCAACATTGCTTGTTTGAACTAAACATGATGAACGCCCTGGTTGAAGAGATTATGGGATTACCGACTATTGTTCATAAGCAATGGTACAAGTCTTTACATAAAATTTTTCTTAACCGCAACCAGGTAATAAACATTGTAAAGTTCAAATACTAGTAAATATAAATGATTGATTGTTTTGTTAAATTAATTAATTACTTCAAAATGCTGGAAATAAAAAATAGCTTATTTAACAATCATTTTTAATTAGATTAAAAAGAAGTTTTCTTCTTCTGTTTTCTTTTGACATAAAACTACTAAAGTTTTACAATTTTGTCCATTTTTTTCAATTTTTAATTGTATTTGACGCTATGTTACTAGAATTGGATTAATAAACATAATAAAAACACAAAATGCCAGGATAGTAATAATCAAAAATAATCATACATAAAACGAAAGGAACAACGGTATTTGGTGGATACGTAATAGTTATTTACGATATAAGTGCGGGAACACAAATGTTCCCGCTTGAACGTATTATGAAAAACGAGCAACGGACATAAAACAATAATTCTCAAATAAATTTGTAACTTTCATTGAAGTTTTATTTAAAAAAAATGATCAATTGCAATTTTAACAGTTGTTTATTGTGTTACAATTACTTTACAATTAAAAATATTAATTATGTCTTCTGATTCGGAAATTGAATTTATACCATCAGAAATAAGAGAAACGGCCAAAAAGGCGATCGAAAACTTATTGGCGGATAAGTCAAAAAAACGGTATGAATTAGTGTATTCAAAGTTTCTAGACTAGTGCAAATTACATAAAATTAGTAAATACACTGAAAATTGTTTACTGGGATATTTTCAAACGTTTTCCAGTAAAAAGTCTCTTTGATCGCATTATTCTATGTTAAAGTCCTGTTTGATAATACACAATAACGTTGACATTTCAAAATTTACAAAACTTGTGGCCTTTGTAAAGAAGGAAACGTACAATTTAAAACGAAAAAAATCCAAAGTTTTAAACGATAACGAAATTGATAAGTTCATTGTTGAGGCCCCAGACAATTCATTTCTATTAATAAAGGTGTGTAATAAGTAGTGGTGGCAATGAAATCCGGTTTACCGATTAACCGGTAAATCGGTTTACGGTTAACCGCAGTTCATACATAAACCGTAAACCGGTTTACCGATTAATCGGTTTAAAAATCGGTTTGTTGAACCGGTTTAAAATCGGTTTGTTGAACCGGTTTAAAATCGGTTTGTTGAACCGGTTTAAAATCGGTTTGTTGAACCGGTTTAAAAATCGGTTTAAAAATCGGTTTGTTGAACCGGTTTAAAAATCGATTTGTTGAACCGATTTAAAAATTCCGTTTTGAAACCGTTGTATAAATCGGTTTGTTGAACCAATTAAATTACGTGGTTTGTTAAAGCGGTTTAAAAAGACCAGTTTATTGAACCGTGTTGAAATTGTGAAATATGGTTGTTCTCTATTTTTCGCTTGATTAGAAAAAATTCATGCTAAGTAGTAAGTAGGTACTTACTAAGTTATTTTTGTGTGACTTGTGTAAGTGTGTCACTGTTTCTGTAGTTTGTTTAGTATTAATAATATTCTATTCCTTTTCATAAAAAACTGCAAAGAATTTAGTAGGTTTTACTTCTAATACTACTGAGGTACTAGTAGACTTAATAAATAAAATACTGAGACATGGTAATTGGTAATACAAGCTACTGCATGCTCTTTATTAATCTGCGAACGACAACCTAATGCCTGCTACACAAAAAGTATATATTATTTGGAAAATGCCGTGCTGCCTCAGTTTTTGATTTATTGAGTGTGCATGAGTATGCCCTTTATTTTTAAACTCTTTTATTTTTTTGTAGTTTCCTAGAAAGTGTAGTCGAAAAATGTATAGATAGTAGATACCACTCAACTCCACTTTATTCTAAATTTTGTTTGTTGCGTAAAAGTCGCTGTCTTTCGACGGAATTGCCACCCAGAATTGCTGCAAATTATAAAGTATAAACTATAAAATAATAAAACATTATAAACCTCAAAGCTTAAACTAATTGCAGTAACAAATAACAAGTGACTCATTTCCGTAGAAACTAGAAAGGTATTGTAAATAATTTAGGGATTTAAATCTATTCATGCAAAAACTAAAAACTGGTTAAACCTATTTAGAATCTCTAACAAAGGGACTTTAAATACTCTTAAGAATGTGGTTGTATTATGTTCCCAAAATGATAACAAAATAAGAGTTGTCAATGTAAAAATTTTAACACAGACTTATAATCAAAATCGTTGTTTTTGATTCAAGATAGTGAAACGCTACGCAGCGCGAGCTAAAAGACATTCGAGAATGCAAAGAATTTCGCGACGTTTATCAAAGTTTTTTCGAAAACTGCAGCTTGAGAATCCAAATATAAATTCATTTTTAATTAATACGATCAATGTCGACAATTTTAATGCTATAAAGTTATTGGTTAGTTACTTTTACGTTCAGTAAACAAAGCAGTCATTTTGACATTATGTCATGGAAATAACAACATTTGTGATCAGTTTTTGAAAATAGTATAATTATTGTTTTATAAGGTGTAAAAACGTAACATGTGGTGGGACTGCTATTTGACTGCCGAACGTATAGTGCCGGCAATTGCAATAGCACGGACAAAAAGTGCTTTTACACCGTATAAAACATTTAATTTTTTCGCAAACGTTGTTTAAAAGTTGAAACACTTGAAACTAAAGAAATTTTAAAAATCTTTTTTTATTTATTAACTTTAAATTGTTGTAATTTTACCACTAATTGGTCAATTTGGTTCATTACGCAAATATCACAATACTTAGAATAATTATTTTAAAAATTTGCATTTGCATAAACCACTGGTTCTTTTTTATTTCTTTCCATGACCAGAGCATGTAATTAGATTAGATATGAGCCGTAAAATGTAAGAATTCCGTTTTCAGATTAGCGGATTTATTCCACTACGTTCGAAATAGCGTCCAGTGTCATTTAGCTGATGATGATAGCTTAGCCATTTTTAAGTTTATCGTATTTTTTGTAATTTCCGCTTTCTCTTTTAACGAGAGATCAATTCTTTTTGTCGACATTATACGAACAACAAAAATAAACTAAACATAAATTTGAATGCACAAAACTAAGTGCACATTTACAAAAACACCCACACCCTCTGAAAAGAAAATAACGTGGTTTAAAAAGAAAATAAAAACGTAAATGTTCACAAATTTATTTAAAAAGTTAGAGATCAATCTGTTTGATATTTTTGAAAGTGAAAAAATAAACCGTTAGTCCGCATTAGTCTTTGTGTAGGGATTAAAATAAGCAACGTGTTTTCTAAAGAAACTTGTCATTTAACCATAAATTTACTTAGAAATGGATTTTATTGTGCTTGAAATTCCTCAATAGTGATAACAATACCCGATTTTTTAAATACAAAAAAAATTTAACAAAAACGAAAAACCGGTCTATCTATGTGAATTACTACATTGTGGCGTATATTTGCATTTTAGCACGTGATAAATACATTCAAATTTTATATGTAAATTAAAATTACTTCTTTCTTAGACTACTTTAGAAAATTTACTTTAATGGAAATACATTTGATCATAGGCATTCGATATAATAAATTTAAAAATAACACGCAAGTAGGCTTCATATTATAGTAGTTTAAAATGTTGAACAAATCTCGTCCCCTATCAAAATATATGTTCCGACATACGAAACTAATCAGTAATGCGACACTGCTGCGCAGTGTTTAAGGATCGTGTCAAAAAAGTGTTTAAACTTTTAAACAAAGGTTGTAGGCTTAGAAACCACGGTTTAATAAACCGGTTTAAAAACCACGGTTTGGTAAACCGGTTTAGAAACCGCGGTTTGGTAAACCGGTTTAAAAACCGCGGTTTCGTAAACCGGTGTAAAAACCGCGGTTTGGTAAACCGGTTTAAAAACCGCGGTTTGGTAAACCGGTTTATAAACCGCGGTTTGTTGAACCGGTTTAAAATCCCCTGTTTGTTGAACCGGTTTATTGGTAAATCGTCTTTTGTAAAACCGGTTTACCGGTTTTTTTTTCAACGGTTTTTGCCACTAAGCAACATATTTTATAAATACATATAAACTAAGTATCTAATTCATTTTATAGGTAGTAGTAATAATGGTACTTCCGGTGCATGTCGTCGTGAAGAGTTGTGCAAAACGTCAATTAATGATATCGAGTTCAAATCTGAAGTTATTCTCGTCAATGTACCAGAAACAAAAACAAATGTTTCTCGACGTTTTGCAGTAACTAAACCCGAATGGATAAAATTGCTGCTAAAATATAGAAATGTAAGTTTTTTGCACTTACAGAAAAGGCAAATGTATTAATTCACCAGTACGGCTTAATACAATTGGTAGAATTCCTAGCCAAGTAGCCGAATTCCTTCAGTTAGAGAATCCAAAAGACTACACAGGCCACTGTTTTCGAAGAAGTGCAGCAACTCTGTTGGCTGATAAAGGTGGAGATCTGCTAACACTTAAAACATTTGGAGGATGGAAATCTTCAAGCGTGGCTGAAATTTACGTTGATGACTCCATTCAAAGTAAAATTAGTATTGCCGATCGGTTAATGGAGCCAGTACCGCGACCATCTCATATAATTCATACTGTAAATGTAGCACAGTCGTTTAAAATTTTACGTTCTTAGACCATCTATACTGTTTCGACGCAATCAAACCACATACTTGACAACACTGCTAACTTTGAACATGTTCAATTACTAGTTGTTTTCCCAATTATAAGGGCCTTAGGAGTTTGGGTTGGTGAATAATGCAAAACACACCTTGTCCTTTTTTTTTGTCGACGTTTCGACCGACGGAGGTCGGTTTTTCTCAATTTATTTCTATATTCTATAATTTACTTCGGTAATAGTTACAATTTTAAAATTTTATAAATTAATAGAGTGATTTTATAGTAGTAAGAGATAAATTATTTCAACGACATACATAAAGAAGCTTATTTATTAATTAATCACAGAAGGTATTATTAAGTAACAGTTTTGTATTATAATATTACCAAAAGGAATTGGTGTGTTTTGCACTATTCACCAACCCAAACTCCTATAAAGAAGGCCCTTATAATTGGGAAAACAACTAATAATTCTAAAAAATATAAGGAGTGATAACAACAATGTTCAATTACCATTATTTTTTGGGGATTTAATTAAAAAAAACATCACTTATCATGAAAGCATTTTTTTTGTAAAAAATGATGAAACACAAGAAATGGAAAAAAACCTTAATAATAAAAAAACATATTCAAATTTTTAAATTGAATATGTGAACAAAATCATTACTTATGACAATATGTATTATAAACTAACGTTTTAATCCGTATCCAGTCACTTTCTTTAAATAGGGTTGAATGCTTACGTATTAACGTCATACATTCTTCTTTTTTGGGGGCAATTTTATTTTTAACATGACGTTTAAAACTGTCAAGTACTATTTTTTTTTTCATTCGCAGACCAACGGATACGTCCTTTTAATTTTAGAACAACTTGGTTCTGAAGCAATACAATTTGTAGACTTAGAAATTTGTAAAGTGGTGTTATTTTCTTCGTTTTCAATAGGTTCATCTGATGTCTGGTCTTTATTTTCTTCTTTATTTTGCATATCTCTTTGTTCGACTTGATCGTACTCTATAACTTCTCCCACAACTTCAATTTCTTTTAAACTTCTTCCCTTAAACTCTGATCCTTTTCCAGCATTTAAAAGTAACAATACCTTAGCAACTTTTGCTGTTTGGTACACGTCTTCCGAAAGCCTACAAATTTAAAATGTAAATACATATTAAACCTAATTATTTTAACGTAGATTCCGAATTAAAAAGTTACGTTCACTATATTTTCCTAAGTTCAGAATTATGTAACAAAAGCAATCAAATCTGATTACGTTTTATATATTTGTTCAATAAATTAGATGTGTGGTGATACTGTGAAAAATCTAGAACAATGTAGCATAAACCTTGATTGTTTTATTGCTAATTTAAAAGTTTTGAAAAACTGAGGTGATACTAAAATTCTACACTTTGTTGTATTCTGTAACATTTTTTTTAATTACAAGACAACAAATTAAAGTAATTTTAAGCGAAAAACTTACCTATAAAATTCACGATGGGTCTTTTTCCGTGTAACCCATAAATCGAGCTATCTGCTCCATCTCATTTTGTTCAAAACTCATAAGTTGCAAAATAGTGGCTATTTGCTTTCTAAATCTAGAACTTGTCAGTAGTTCTGGATTCTTTGCTCCGCATTTGTT
Source organism: Abscondita cerata (assembly GCA_030710515.1). Lineage (NCBI taxonomy): Eukaryota > Metazoa > Arthropoda > Insecta > Coleoptera > Lampyridae > Abscondita > Abscondita cerata. The sequence continues at coordinate 230,015 of JALBCR010000564.1, read as the reverse complement.
TGCTAACTTTCGTAATACAGATGCACCACTCATCCATCTATCCTGTGACCCAGGAGTTGCAAAAATGTATGTATTAGATTTAGGGACTACATCTGAAGTTCTGCGTACTTGTATCAAGAGATCCATAAACATTTGCATTCGTTTCGTAAAGAGAATAGGAACAGGTTTGCTTCCCTTTCCAAAAACTATTACTCGTTTAAATGTGGAGCTCATACTTTTTTCGAATTCAGAAAGTGATTTAAGACATTCTTCTTGGTTTACAGTAGAAAAGTTTTTTTCGTACGTGTCAGTATCTAAGAATTGAACTTCGCCAATTCTTTTTCTGTTAAATACAAGCACAATTGATAAGGTACATTCCGACAATACTCTGTAATTGTGTGAGATATTATCTGAATCTTTTAATTTTTGATAAGCTGAATCAGCTAAAGTTGTAACATAATTTTAAATTTTTGTACATCCTCGGTTATTGGTAGCAATGTTGGTTTCTCAAATTTTTTTTCATTTAATACTTTGTTTGCTTTACTTGAAATATCATTGCACCAATGAGTAGAAATTAATTCTTGAACTTCTGAAATATTTTTAGCGTTTCATCTTTTTCTAAATGATTAAATAGAGGATCTTTTGAAATTAATGCCTTTCGTGCTACACCACAGAGATATTTTAGAGAAGTTCCTAGATGAAGAGCTAATGAAGGGGATCTAAAAGTTTCATTTTCTGGATCATATCCACTAATTATTTTTGTTGCCGCTATAATATTATTGTACAGTTCAGGTTTAAGACCTTCTATCAAAGAAGTTATGGTGGAAGAACTTTGTAATGCAAGTTTTAATCTAGCTAATTCTCGTACTTTGTTTGACGCTACAACATTCATTTGTTTTCTTTTGTGTTTATTTAGATACGATTCTCCATAGAGACATATTAGTGGATCACTTTTAGCACAAAAACTAATTTTATCTGCTCTCATAATTCCAAAAACATCTCTCTTTAGACGACTTTTGGCGAGATAATTTCCCAATAAACCAGTACTAGCTAAAAATGTTTGTGACTCTGTTAAGTGTTGTTTCTTTGATCCCTTTTCGACTGTAGGTTTAGATTTACAAATTTTATTATGTCTCCATAAATACGTTTTTTTTATAATAACCTAAACAATTAACACATGGGAAATATTGATCATCATATACTTTTTCAACGTTTTTTTTTAAATGATGTTTTTGCCTTCTGGTTGGTTTTAATTTATTTGTTTCTTGTTTAAGTAAAAATTTCCTTTTTCCTCAACGCTCCAATAGCCATACGGCGATCTAAACCTTTCAATGGCATTTTCATTATTTTTCGAACTGTTTCGTTATCACCATGCTTTCGATTTAAATGACGAGAAAAATGTCCTACCTCCTCAAAACAAAGAGGACAAAGATCTTTAGTAAGGTTTGATTCTAGGTTTTCGGGTACATTCAAGCAATTTCTTTGGATATGTTCATAAAAAAATCATATAATATCCTGTAATATGATCATTTGTAAAGTAATTCAATAATTTACGTTTAACCCTTTTTAAGTTAAGATTAATTTATGATAGCTTTAAGATGATCAAACTATATAAATAATGCTAGTTTAGATAAGGATACGTGTTAGGTTTAATTTAGTCCAAATCGAGAAGTAAACCGCTATGGAAGTCAGTGTACATTTCAAGGAAATCAATGGAAGTGAAGGGAAGTCAACGGAAGTCTAGGGAAATCAATGGAAGTCAAGAAAAATCAATGGAAGTCAAGGAAATTCAATGCTTACCACGCATGCGCAAAACTGTTCTGCAGCTGTTGCGCATAATTTTGCTTGGATTCAGTAAGGATGGAACTCAAAGGAAGTCAGTGGAAGCCAATGGAAATCATTGGAAGTCAAGGGAAATCAATGGAAGTCAAGAGAAGTCAACGGAAGTCAAGTGAAATCAATGGAAGTCAAGAGAAATCAATGGAAGTCAACGGAAATCAATGGAAGTCAAGGGAAATCAATGGAAGTCAAAAATTCAATGCTGACTACGCATGCGCAAAAGTGTTGTGCACCTGTTGCGCATGATTTTGCTTGGATGATGCAGTAAGGATGGAACTCAAATGAAGTCAGTGGAAGCCAATGGAAATCAGTGGAAGCCAAGGAAAATCAATGGTAATCAATAGAAGTCAGTGGAAATCAATAGAAGTCAGTGTACAGTCATTGGAAGTCAAGGGAACATGTAGTAGGTTATATAGAATTTAATATCATTTGTGTTGAAAAATAATAATGTATTAGTGTTACGATCGAATCAATCTTTAATATACTTATTATATATTAAATTTTTTATTTAATTCAGAATCCTACTAATCCTCATTTTTGTTATTATGAACAACAAAAACAAACGCATAATATAATAACATAAAAATCACATTTATTAAAGTTTGAAGTGGTTGTTGCGTAAATACAATTCTTCATGGTATTTTTGAACTGAACTCATTCTTGAGAGAGAGTAAAAGAGGAGAGTTGTGTTTATTACTATTATAGTAAGGGGACAATTTGAAAAAAAACCGCTTCTCAATAGTATAGCTATCTAGAATTGTAACTTTTGGTAATGCTGTCAAACAGCCTTCAAAGTGATAAAAATACAAAAAAGTTTAAACAGTAGGATTATTGTAATATGTAAGAAGTTATAAGGCCTGAGCAATTAGCACATTTCCCGACAAGACATTGAAATTTATTTCTGAAAATGTTATTATGTGCATAGTCTCCGCGGTAAGTTTGATTGTTTTCAAAACATGATTAAATGAAAAAGTTACTTACATTTGAGGTAGAAGGGAAATCTTCAATCTTTAATGGTACACGATCTTGAAGTGGAATTTCTTTACTCAATTCTGAAGACTTATCTTCGCTTGACCGACTATCTGTAGAATCTAACTCTGTAGTTTCAGAAGGTGGTATATATTCTGTACCAGAACAAGAAGCAATTGCATCGGACGAATCAGTGTCAGATTTATTATTTTGACTAGAGATTCCTTTGGTTTTAATAGTGTTTTGTTTTTCATTTTCATCGTTTGCATGAAATGAAGTTTTGTAATTTTTTATAGATTTGTTTTGGTTTCTCAGAGAAGATGCACCTTCTTTCAATAAAACATTTTCTATTACAGTTACCTTTCTCTTCGTGGTGTTCGTTGAACTTTTTACGCATCTGTTCAAATCTACCTTTTCTAAATCTCTTAGATTCGTCTTTGTTGGCGGTGGATGATTTTCTTTCTCTGTGAAACTATTTGTAAAATTCAAACTTTCAACTGCATTCAAATTGTTTTCCAATTCAGTTCTATCGAAATTTACATTTTGAAGGTAAGCAAAAACTGCGTCCAAAATACTAATTTGATTACGCAAATTAATGACTACACTGGCAAACTGGCATTATATGTCTATTCAACAAATAACTAGTTATTTAATAAAATAATTTCGCAGTAAAAGATGCTATTTTGGTCACAATAAAAAGTAATGATGACTATAAAGAATTAGCTGCCTTAAGTCGTTTAAAAGATAGTGCATTCATTAACGGCTTGAACCATTAGGGCGGTGTCAGTATGATAAAATACAAGTACGACTGTTTTGGAGAAAAAGAAATTTACAAAGCGTTTAATAAGCATTTACCTTGATCAAACGTATTTGATAATAGCCTCATAATCCTCTTTGCCCGATTCATTATAAGAGATGTATTAACGCACAAATTAAAAGGGTGTGTATTGTTAGACTGAATCGAACAAACCGTTCCCGATTACTGAGTATATGGGGAACGAACGTAATTAAATTGGGTAATCGTGACAACCGCGCAAGGTTTATTAACGTCGCTAACCATCACAACTTTGTTTATGCGGGTCTGAAGAAGCGGTTTTCTGATTAAGGCTTATTAGCGACTACTGAACGTATATGATTTTTTATAGTTAATATTTTCTTCCCTCAAAGTCTGCTTTTGTTTATTATGCTGAAATGATTTCTAATTTGAAATGTATACATCTCTGTCTCTCTTATTTTTACCGGGTCTGAGGTTACCTGATGAACATATCGGGACTAGCTAAGTTGGTTGGATGCATATATATATATATATATATAACACTAACACTGTTGAAGTTGTTTGATTAAGATACTGTGGGTCTAGGTGAATTTATCGAAAGCAATTTATCGAATGGCAATTGACCGAATGCAGTTTATCGAAAAACAATTGACCGAACAGCAATTTATCGAATGACAATTGAACAAATGGTAAATTTATCGAAATAAAAGCAATTCGTTTCTTTTGTAAATGCTTTGAAGTTGATTTATAATTTTAACGAAAAATTAGAGGAAGGAATGAACATTCTTCAAGAATTATAAAGCTATTATGTACCTACTTTGAAACTGGCTTTTAAAGCATATCTACTAAAATATTAAAATACTACTTCAAAGCCTGTTAGCGCTACCCAGGAAACACCACGTGGAGGTCGGCTTACTAGTTTCCTTTTTTTAACTTTTTTCTTATTTAATTTTTTGTATTACTTTTGTCTTATTTATTTTTTTGTATTTATACCTTTTCTTCTATGGATTCTATTATAATATTTTAAGTTTAAGTCCTTAATAGTATGCTATTTTAATAAGCAATATTGTGTGCGATGCCACGCAGATAGTCATGCATGTTATTTCTGTCAAAGTTTTCAGCAAGTTGTTTTATTCTATGAGCACAGTCTCTGTACTTTTTACAAATAAATTACGACTACTTGTTGCTTCTTGTCCACTTACATATTGTTCGATTTTCAATTCGTGAAGTCCTTGTTCCCTCTGAATTGCTTCAATAAATTTCCAGATGTTTGGATGATCTGCAGAAATTTGTTGTTCAAAACCTCGGTGCCAACCTTCTACAGAATTGTTAGTTTTTGGCAAACCTTGAATTGCTGCATCAAAGCAATTCCATAAAATATGTGAAAATCGTGGCTCTCGACGACGCTGGCGTCGCTGTGGATGCCCTATCCAGGTATCTTCAAAATAATCAATAATTGGTTGTAACTCTGCTGGCAGAATATCGTCATCGCACAACATTTCAAAAGCGTCGACCACTTATTCCGTAGGAACAAATGCTATTGCAGAAAGTAATCTCACTTTCAAAGCAAAATCTGCATCCGTTTCGTATCTTGTTTTCAGACCATGTGATTGGATTTGCCGATAAACACATTGACAAAAATGGAAAAAATAACCACGATGCGTCGATTGAGGGAATGCACTCACCATTGCATTGATCATGGCAGGTTCAAAATTGGTAATAATGGTTGATGGTCCTAGTAAGGGTTGCAATTCCTTCACTTTTCTTAATAATCTGTTGTATGTGTCTTCTCTTTTGTCAGGTAGCAGTGCATATATCAATGGTATAGCATTATCTTGTTTTAATCCATGAATGGTAAACAATTGGTAAAATAGATGTGGCACAGTTTTAAAAGTACCGTCGGCATACCAATGCACCGACTGTGCTAGAAGTCCAAGATTTCGTCTGGTACTAAATATTAAAATACGATCTTCTGCAGGCCCGGAATCAAATAAAAGAAACGGCTCCCCACGTTTGGTGTTCGTAAATTCTTCAGGAAAAATAATGGCACTACGTGTAGTAGGTAAAGCTGTAGCAGCATTCCGCTTTTGGCGAATATTTCTTATTGTCCTTTTGATAATATCTACCTTTGGAAGTTGAGCTGCACCCGCTTGAGTAACTGTTGCAGTAGCATTGGACACAATATAGTGAGGTGCGTCTTGAGTATTTCTAGCACTGTCACGGATGTTATTCATAACTTTACTTGCTTCTACATGTGCTGCATCGGCAGCATGATTATGATTATCACTCTTTTTAGCCACTTGATCTTCGACTGTGATAACACGACAACCACATTTAGTTTTTCTGTAGTTTTCACATCTCCAGTAAACTGTGGTATCAACTTTTCGATCTTGATAATATAAATGACCATCCACGTATAATTTTTTCTTGCCCTTTTCACTATTTATAAACATTAAAGGCATTTTGTAATATTTTTCTTGCGCTTCACTCAAAGTAACAATTACAAGTAAATGGTATTCGTAAGGAGTCAGGTTTTTATATCCGTAATTATGATTAGTAACCCAATAGCGATACGCAACACAACAATTAGCTTTTCCGAGATTAGGAGCCACCCCATTAGCGATAAGCCATGACTATTACAATTGCAGAGATTCACAATAATAGCTTTCTAATTTTTGAAGAATGTGACATTCCTTCCTCTATTTTTTGTTAAAATTATAAATCAACTTCAAAGCATTTACAAAAGAAACGAATTGCTTTTATTTCGATAAATTTACCATTCGTTCAATTGTCATTCGATAAATTGCTTATTTGATAAATTGCTGTTCGGTTAACTGTTTTTCGATAAACTGCATTCGGTCAATTGCCATTCGATAAATTGCTTTCGATAAATTTACCGCAGACGAGATACTGTATACATTAATTTAATTCTAAATGTCACTTACTTAATTTAAAGTCAAATAAAATATGTTTAATCTGTTTTGAAACGGAACAGACAGTCTCCTTCTCTGGCTCGATTTTGTTATTGAGGTTATATTTGCTCTGCGACTATTGGACATGGTCTACACAAAATCCACACAATTATGTCAAAACCACTTTACAGGTGCACCGAAAACAATTTCCAAATGTCAAATTATCAGACCAATTTTCTTTCACGAGAAGAACTATAGTAAGGGAATACTACATTTGACATTTACGTTAAGTTGGTTGCAAAATTGTGCGGTCGTACAATAAAACGAAATTTGTTGTTGATGTTATCCTTTCAGTTCCTTAATAAGAAACATATAAAACGACACGCTATGTTAGCTAATACAATAAACGAATGAATTATAGACATCTTATTATGATATAATCGCGGTAACATGGAACTTTTCTACTTTGAAAGGGTTGGCACCACTTTTGTGTTTCCGGGTCGACTAAACCGGGAAACACGCGTTCCTGGTTGACTACACAGTGTTTTCGAGGTAGTGAGTTCAAAATGATTACTCAGCACCTTAGATTTTCGTCGAAAATTTGATATCTTCTGATTGCAATCACAATTTTATTCCAAATCCAATGTTGTATAGTCTGGCCTCATAATCTTGAAAATAATCATCTTGCTCGAAGGAGCCTGTTAGTTTTACTCTTCAAAATCTTATACTTTTTATGTAATTTTAAAAGAGAATCAATCGTGTGCACACGCTTTAATACATTTAATATCTTCCACAATTACAGAAAGTCACATTAACATTATAAATTTTACACGTGTTGGTCTACAATATGCAAAATTAAATAATGTTTTATTGAACGTTAAAACAACGACATAAACGTTTGAAGATAAGATATTTATTAATAAACATTTCAAAAACAAATACAAATAAAGAAAGCAGTAAACCTACACCCAAGAAGATGAAAACAACATAAACGTGATCAAATGTTAGAACTACTTGTCTATCTTCAACAACAGTTGTCGATTCATCACTTATTAATCTTTTTCCAAAATCATTAGTTATTCCAGATTCGAAAAGAATGTAAATAATTTTTTCTAAGGTAGCAGTGAAATAACTCCACTTAATTGAATGAAAAGAATAATAAAAGTTTCCAGTAAACGAATTATCTTTGAAAATATAGGATAACTCAAAAAACGAAATATTTAGATAATATTCATTACCAAGAAATAAAGCGGTACACTGATGTTTTTTGATACAATGACAAACGTCATCGGTTTCTTCAATAAATTTTAATGACTTATATATTTGGTTATAAGAACTATCGTTTTTATAAAAATAATATATTGCATTCATTAGTTGATTACTTACAACAACACTAAGATTTGAATGAGAAATATCATTTAAATTTTTTATACCGCGTTCATATTGAGGAACCGTTAAAGATTGTAATAATTTTGAAGAAAACAAAGCTTGTATGTGAATGCAATATATAATATAACTAATCACAAGAAACCGCAATGCGCGAAGAGTGGGTAGTTTATAAACTGAGCCGAATAATGTAGTTCCCCATACATTCAACAGGATAGATGTAAACTCGTGTTTACTTTCAACGCATTTATTTTTAATTTCAATATTAACCACCACACGAAGGTTGTAATTAAGAACGAGAACAAAATACTACTCCATAATACTTTTTTAAAGATGAGTATTATTACATTTAACGTTGACAGTTGCCTAGGTTTTGGAACAAACCAAATTGCTGTTAAGCTGTAAAAGTACTGGACCACTACTTTGATATCTCATAACATTTCTTGTTAAGTCAAAATATACAAAAAATTTAGTATTTGTTGCGGTAGCAGATGAATTCAAACGAGAAGTTATCAAATATGTGAAAAATTGAGATTTAGTATAAGTCGCATGATTTTTGTTAACAATTATATTGCTATCCTCAAGTGTAATAGTACAATTGGTATATTTTCTTAAAACTAGAGGAAATTCAAATGTAAATTTTGATTTGCAGTTTTGTTCGTTTATCATATTAACAACTTTCCCACAACTGTTAGGTATTGCCTGTGGATTAGCTGTGTACAATCGCAAAGAGGTATCGTTTTTATGAGAATTATAAACCAGTACGACAACATGCATTATTTCAATTTGCCAAAGCTCGAAAAAGAATCTTGGAAAATCTTGACATGATGTTATTATAAGCCATTTTACATTCGGATTAATATTTTGATGAAACAGAAGTGAGTTGGTAAAAAAATTTAGTACTTTGGTAAAATCTTTTACAGCGCCCACATGGAACACGATCCCAAATTTGAAGTACATGGAATTTTGAATGAAATATTTTTTATCGATAGATATTAATAAACGAGACTGTGGTATGCTATTAGGCAAAACATTAGCTTCATTTGTTGAAGTCAAAACAAACAATGAATCGTCTTCCGCAAACAAAGTCTCCGTTACACGGTGAACGCATTCATCCAAATCGTAATTGTTGTCTTCTTTAAAATTAATTTCACAATTACACTTTAAAACTATTAATTGACACAATAATAAAAATTTTAAAATGTAAGCCATTTACACATGTGGTATGTGTTACAGTTGTACCTTTTTCTGTCTAATGTATACTAAAAGAAAGTTTCTTTTATTATAGGTTGGTTTATATATATTTGAATAAATAGCTTACCGTATAGTTAATATTTATCAATAAAGCATTTCTAGAACCCAAATTATTATTTACAATCGACAAATTACATTTAAATTTGTTTATTTTGTACGTAAATATTCTAACTTTTTTCTAAATTTATCGTATTTCGAAACTCCAACAACAAAAATTAATTGTGCATACAATTCTGATCTGACATCAATCCTTTTCCTGTAATTGTCGAAATCTTATTTGAATGTTTGATTTATTTTACGACATTAAAAAAAAAGTACGCTAATTGCAGTCTAGATATGATAAGTGAATGTAGTGATGTCACTCTAGTTAACAGTTGCCCATTAACAAACTAGAGCAAACACAGATTTACTATAAAATAAGATACAAATAAATATTTTGCTAATTAATATAATTACTATTACAATTATTAAATTTAACTAATCATAGAAATTTTATCTGCCTAGGAGAATAATTAAAAATGTCGTATATGTGCGTACTCTTATTGTAATTTTTACACATTACATAAATAGGTGAATTTCTTAAAACTAAATAAAAGTACACCTTCTTGACGATAATCTCTGTACTAACTACTGTAGTTTTACTAATAGAAAAGGGCAATCGATAAAATTCTCTTTAGAAGTGTTATTGTAAAATACTCTCTTTGTGATGGTATTATTTCGCAAATAGTTGATTTGTGGATCAATTTCTCCCTACAGTACAGGCAGCCGTGTTTACACTCCTGCGTTTGAATATGCATTTTTATATTGAACAATCTTCTGGGGATTTTAGTTGTTTGGAATTGTCAGTTCCGATGATTTGTATGCATTTGCAGAAGTTACACTTTCTTTCCTTTTACTGACTGCCGCGAAAAGGTGTACATGGAAAATGCTGTCTAAAAATTAAACAATAGACATGTGCTTTATAATATCAATTAAAGTAAAATCATCCCATTCAAAGTAAGGAATAAGTCTTCAACTACGGTTCTTGTGTAAGTACCTTTTTTACTTTCCTTGGTTTTAATAAAATATTTAATCTTACCGGTTCTATTAATTGCAGGCACCTTTGTTTTGTCTTTCTTTTGTGGTTTTTTCCCTTTAACTTATTCTGCTGGTCATTGCAGACGTACTCCGTTTTAATTAGTCAATGAATATTTGTTAGAATTATGTGGATCTTTTGTTGAATAAATAGATTATAATAAAGTTTATTTAAATAAAAGAACCAAATTAGCTCTGGTATAAACTAACAGTTTGTGAAACTCGCTATTTTTAATCAGTTTTATTGTACTTTGGTTACCGACGTATAACTGTGTCGGCACTTTTTGTGTTTCACCGATATCGTTTAAAAATTGTCGTAACCATACGATTTCACGTACCGCTTGTGACGCACTCACGTATTCACTTTCCGTACTTGACAAAGTAACAATATTTTGTCGTTGGCTGGCCCATGTTACAACTCCGTTGCACATTTTGTAATGTATCCGGATGTAGATTTTCTTGTTGTTAAACAACCTCCAAAATCCGCATCACTATACGCTATTAAATCAGGATTTGTGATTGCATTACCATCATATTTGATTCCAAAATCGATTGTTGATTTTAAATAACGAATTATTTGTTTTACTGTTTTGGAATGTGTTTCCGTTGGATTTTCAAGAAATCTACTTACTACGCCCACAGCGTAACTGATATCAGGTCGCGTAACTATCGATGCATATTAATGCACCTACAGCTTGCCGATAAGAAACTTTTATCCTTCTTTGCTTCAAGGTCTTCTTGCAACTTCAAACTTGGGTCAGCTGGTATATTTGTTGATCGCGATTCGCTTTGTTGAAACCTATTTATAACTTGCGTTATGTAATTTCTTTGGTAAATGAACATTGTCTTATTTTTCTTTGTTTCTCGAAATTTCCAATCCAACGAAGTATTTTAATTCGCTTATTTTTATTTCAAATTCACTTTTAGGTTTATCTAGCACTAAATTTATAGCTGTCTTCTTGTCACTTATTATTAACCCGTCATCGACAAATAATATTAGTATAACTTTAGTCTTTTCGATTTCTCCAGTATAAACACATTCATCTGCTTCACCTTGCTTAAAACCGAATTGCTTTAGAAAATGGTCGAATTTTCTATTCCAGATTCTAGGACTTTGTTTGAGTCCGTACAACGATTTCTTTAATTTGCATACTAAATTATGACTTATTTTCGTACCTTCGGGTGGGTTCATGTAAACAATTTGGTCTAAGATACCGTATAGAATAGCTGTCTTTATGTCAAATTGCATAATTTCTAGGTCATTTTTGGCTGCGATCGCTAAAAGTAATCTTATTGAATCGTATCTCGTTGTTGGTGAAAATGTCTCTTTGTAGTCGATTCCTTCTTTTTGTGAAAAACCTTGGACACACAAACGTGCTCGGTAACGCTGGTTTCCATCTGGATCAGTTTTAATTTTAAAAACTCATTTGAATCCGATGACGTTCTGGTCTTTTTCCTTATCAGTTACTTCCCAGGTCGAATTCTTTTCGTGAGCATTTAATTCTTCTTCCACCGCATCTTGCCACATTTTCGATTCTTTACATAACATTGCTTCTTGATATGACGTTGCTTCTCCTGTAACAAAGTTTGCTTCAAAATCGTCGTTGTACCTTTGTGGTTTAGAAATGTTTTCTCTTGATCGTAATTCATATCTTCGTTCCGTTACCACTGGTTCTTCTTGTACATTCTCTTCCGGATGTTCAGTTTCAATTTCTTCTTGTACTTCGACGTCATCTTCGTCTTCATTTAGCAATTCAACTTTTATTGTATTTTTTCCTTTGATTACCACTTCGGCGTCTTAGTCAAAAATAACATCTCTCGAGATTGTTATCTTTTTTGTCTCGACGTTGTACAATCGATAATTTGTTGAGTTACCGTCGTATCCAACTAAAATCATTTTTATGCTTTTCGGTTCTAATTTTGTTCGCTTTTGTTTTGGAACGTGTACATAAGTTGTGCAACCGAAGGTCTTTATGCGGGATACTTCTGCTTTTTTACCTGTCCACAATTCGTAGGGCGTTTTCCTTGGAGTATTTACATTAGGCGTTCTGTTCAATACGTATACTGCGGTATTGATAGCCTCACCCCATAATTCCGATTGTAAATCTTTATGGTATAACATCGATCTCGCGCTTTCCACTAATGTTCTATTTTCTCACTCGATTCATCCGTTTTGTTGTGGGCTGTACGGTGCCGTTCGCTCAATTTCAATTCCTCGCTCGAGTAAAAAGTTTTTGAAATTGTTATTAATAAATTCGGTTCTGTTATCAACGTGTAACGTTTTTATATCTTCAAATAAAAGTTTGACAATTAAATAGGTTAACTCAGACTTGATGAGAAATGTATGCATTAGGTGCATTTGCTTTGTAGCCACAGCTCACTAATTAAATGTTGTGGTTTGAATGTCAGAATATCAGAAATTTGAAAGTGCGAATTTAGAAAAATATCGTGCAAAAAATAGGTTACGCAACTTGTGCGTAAACAATATTCGGGAATTCGTGGTAAACCGGCACTCATTCCCAAAAAATCTGTTTACGCACATGTCACGTAAATAACTATTTTATGTGTGGTACATAGAGTACGTCTTTCATAATCATCATCATCATCCTCCCATAAATTATTAATTTTCTTTTTCATTTTTATAGTTCCATTTCCACGCACTTGAAGAGTTTTTCCGTCACCTAGTTTCACTGTTTTTTCCTCATTCGTTTCCTCATAGGTCGCGAAAATTTCTGTATGTCATATGTACCGATGCACCTGAATCTAAAATAAATTCTTTATCGTTTACTGTAGCTAGGACTTCTACGGCTTCCTCCTCATCTGCCACAAACGCCGACAAGTTTCCTTCTTTTGTCTTCTGTTCGTTTTCTTGTTTGACACTTTCTTTTAGATTTGCAGTTTCTTGCGTAATGTCCCCGCTTTTGACAATTGTAACAAATTATCGTCGTTTTAGAACCTCTTTCTGTTGACTTCTTTTTTGTCTCCGCGGCGAACGCATTGTCAGTTTCTTCGATAGTTGATAGATTTGCTTCCTCGTCTAGCAATCTTGCGGTCAAGTTTAATATAGTTTGCTTGCTTTCGTCTACTGACAACCACGCTTGTCTTAGGTTTCTGTATTTTTCGGGTAGTCCTATTTTTGTCATTATTGCTATGTCACTCACTTAGTCACCTGCGTTTCTATCTTGTTTGGCTAGATTTTTAACTTTAACTACATGGATAGCAATGCTATCGTTCTTATCCATTTTGTAATATTATGAAAGCGTTCCTTATGTAGCATTTTGTTTGTCTCTGTTTTCTGATCGTAAATCGTATCCAATTTTTCTAGGATTTTGCATACCGTCGTGCAATTCTCAACTAACGTTATCAGAGATAAATCCATTGCTGACGTAATTGTAAACATTGCCGTAGCATCCTTTTTATCCCATGCTTCCCAGTCTTTGCTTTTTGAGTCGTCCGATTTTTTAATTACACGTGTAGCCACTTCAAGAACTTCTCTTGCGCGTAAAACACACTTCAATTGAAACTTCCATTGTTAGAAGTTTTTACCATCAAACTTCGTTATTTCAATTTTCTGCCATTTTTGTTTTCTACTACTGTACTCGATTTGTCTTTTATTCGTTGTGAAAACTCTACTTTATGTTTTGCACATTTCGTTTTATTATTACTGATACACTTGCGATTCTTACTTGATCACATCTATACATCTATTTATTCACTGCACGTGGGCTCATAACCTGTTAGAATTATGTGGATCTTTTGTTGAATAAATAGTTGACCAGATTATAATAAAGTTTATTTAAATAAAAGAACCAAATTAACTCTTGTATAAACTAACAGTTTAACAAACAAAAATGGAAATTCTTTCTTACGAGCATAAATTCGACACAATACATCTCTTATCTGCAGCGCCACATACCTCGCTTTTGTTGCGCCGTCATGTGCTCTCCTCCCCTTCACAGAGCCGTATTTAAATGTAAATCAATTTACCTTAACAATATTTAATTATGGTTATGCTGGCAAGGATAATAATCCAAAAATTATAAAATATCGAAGTGGATCTGGTATTACACCACCGTTGGAATTCCAACCTACCTTGAAGCCTTTGTCGGGTCAAGGCCGCCACCCAAGATAAACCGTTTATCTGGTTCTTTGTAAGCAGCCCACTCAGCCACCCAGCAACTGTTATCAACGGAGTCTATTTTGGCTTTTCCTTTTTCTTCATTAGATAATTAAATATTAGATTTGGATACGAGAGCTGTTACCTCTGCCGATTAACCATTGAACACCGAAGACTTCCTAGTTATACAAACTAAGTTATTTCTTTTATTTATGTCGCGTCCTATGTATACGTACCGTGGGTGTAAGTTTAACAACGTACATTTTTTTGGCGCTGTAGGTATAAATACGTTTGTGAACTAGAAAGATTTTTCAAGTACCTGATTAATTTTGTGCGCTTTGAACTTATTTAAATAATCGGCCAAGGTCCGGTACTCTCCGTAATTGTTGTTAAATACATTTTGAACAATATTTGTCGCGTGAATCGCTTGCGGGAATACTCGGTGCTACGACTGTCAAATACGCTAACCTATTTTGGGCGTTTGTGCCTTAAATTTGTATTCGTGTTTTAACTCGCTCTCGTGAATTATTAATATTTGATAACTATATTGTGCTATTCATTCTAAATGATATTATCTATTGTTGTGTCTATGTATTTCTCTGTGTGTTAATTGAACTCTAGTAGGTATAACAATATATATATTTCTATTCATTCACGGTTTGTTTCTGTGTCTACGAGTTCCTAGTGGCTCTAGATATTTCTTATACGTAATTCTAGGTGGCGTCTTATAAATTCTTTGTACAGTGTAGAGACCTTCATTTTGAACAATTTTCAATCAACCCACGACCACTGCCGACTAAGAAGAGCTGCCGGCAGGCCTTCCAGCACTGTTATATTTTATTTTAGTTTGTTTACAAATAAACCGTAAGTAGTAGAGTAATAGGCATTGACCATCAAAATCAATTGCGCGATGTAATTACTCTCTGTACATGCAAGTACACACCGTGTACTTAGTGTAATTGCATGTGCGAAGAGCGGTTGCGGGGTGTAGATGGTGTACATGCAAGCTTAGTACATTTTCAATTACTCTCGGTACTTGCCGAAGACATAATTGGGCCAACCCTTTTCGGCGCCCCCCTGATGAAGTAAGATGGCCGATAGTGAGACTCAGCCATTGTGGGTGGCCATCTTTTCGAGTACTTGTTCATAAGAGTGCGATGATTGGATAATTCGCCGCCCCTCGGTAGGGGGTGGAGCGCTGTTAAGGCGGTGATTTTGATTAGAATTGTTGTGGGTGGCCATCTTTTCGAGTACTTGTTCATAAGAGTGCGATGATTGGATAATTCGCCGCCTTCCGGGAGAGGGTGGAACGTTGTTAAAGCGGTGATTTTGATTAGAATTGTGATATATTTGGTAATGATATTCAAGATGGCCGTCTATAATTACAAATTGGCGACGTCGCCCCTTGTCGCCGTCCGGGTGGATTTAATTAAGTCGGACTCGAGATTACCGAACAAGTTGGAACAAGGAATTATGTCCTTTTCTAACCAAACTATCTCTCTCGATGATCGAAAGTGCAGGTGTTGGCTAATTATAAATGCATAGATTGCAACGGGTAGATTTAATTAAGATGACCTCAAAAGCTAAACAAGTCGGATCCTGAAATTACATTTTTTCTAGCCTGTTTATCTCTCTCGTCTTCACCCACTTATTTTAAATCATCCTTAAATTGTTTTGTGTTTTAAAATAAATATAAAAAAAAAGTTTTAATCATATATTTTTAAAAAAATAAAATAAAATAAAAAGTAAAATAAAATAAAATAAAAAAATAAAATAAACAATTTTTAAAAACTAGTTGGCGGCCCCAAGTGCTGTAGTTGTCTCAGGAGGCGGCGATGTCCCATCTGCTTCAGCATCTTGTTGCTATATAAAAAATCGTATTTTAATTTAAAGTTAAGTAAAAATTAAATATGTATGCACAAAATCAATTCTCCCGTTTAAATGTTTCTTTAAATTTATAAAAAATAATAGTGATTTATGTTATTACCAATTTTGCCGCCTCCTTCCGTCGTTGCAGCTTTTCCTGAAGTCGCCGTCTGGTGGACTTCTGTTTGTCGAAATCCCCGCCCTACAGCATATAAAAATTAAATAGTAATAATTTCATCAAAGATGCGTTACTTACGTTTTGTTCATGAAATTGCTGCATCCTATCATATTCGGCGGGGTGGCACAGTCTCAAATGTTCGCCCAGCTTATTGATGGTTAATACGTGCCCGCTATTAACAGGGCAAAACACAATTTTTTTATCGACAAACTTTCGTCCACCAGACATTTTTAAATTAATGTTGATACTGGATTGTGTGCAAGATTTTATAGACAAAAAAAAGATGGCGATACTTCCTTCTCAACAACAGCGAACCCACCCTTAAGTTTGTGGCAAGAAAATATTACGATTGGTTGTTGTAAAACTGTATTGGAGACGAATCAACATCTCTCTTATTGTAATTTGCTTTATTGTAATATAGCATAATTTTAAAAAACACAATACAATAGATTTATAACATTATTTAATCCGATTTTTAACTCGTAATAACGAATTAGTGAGTTGACATAAACTAATTGTGGCTCTTCAGAAAAAATCAAAGAACTAAAATTGACATTATGATCAAACCATTGCGAATAATTATCTGTTTTTACTTAAATTTAAAAGTAATGTTATCTTCAACAAAATATAAAAAAATTACAAAACATACAATGTTTTCACTGTTAATACTTTTATGAATTATTATTTGCATATATAATACAGGACTTTATTGTAATTAAATTCAAGTTTGAAAAACAATAATGTTAATTGCGAAACGTCACATCACCTCTTATATTTAAAAATATGTATATTGACAAGCTACAAGAAAAAATTTTTTCTCTACCGTAGCTAATTAAAGAAGGAATATTAATCCACTAATTTTGCTGTTTAATTTTCGCCAAAAACACAAATATCAAAGAAGACACTCAAAAAAATTTTACATGCATAGGGCTTATTACGATACATATATAAATTTTTGTTAGTCGCTTAAATAACATTACACTATACACATATAGTGTAAACACATTAGTGATTGTTTAGAAATCATAAAAATACAAGAAAAAAATGTCTGGTCGAAACCGATTTTTTTAGAATCAATCATAACAACAAAATTGTTATATTATAAAGCTGATTTTGAATTTAAATAATCGCGAAGCCACCTGACAGCTGTGAAAATGTGTGGGAGAGCGCTATGTGGGTGTTTAGTTGACCACCAAAGTCTTTATAATATATTTTTCTTTGAAGCGCAGATAAAACGTGGGTGGCGAAAAAAAACATTTATAACTCTGATATAATGCTAACTGCGGCGGCGGTTCACAATAGTTGATTACGTAAATTATCATTATACGGGTGACTTTGACTGTAGCAGATAAAAGCCGAAGCTCGTATATTAACGCCCGATTCTTGACGTAAACCAAAATTTGTATGGCGCAGGTGGTGTTTGGAAAAAAAATACAGCAACAAAATGGATATTCTTTGATTACATCCGCCGTGTTGGTTGTCCACAATAGTAAATTATTATACGGATCGACTTTGGATGTAGTAGATAAAAAAAAGCTCGTATATTAAAACTGTCTCTTAGCGATGAGACTAAAATTTCTATGCCACAGGATGCAGGTGTTTGAAAAATATAGCAACAAATGGATATTCTCTGATTTAGTGTTTTGTAGGATGCATCAAAAACATGTGGGTGGTCAAAAAGACCGTGTGAAATATTCTAAAAGCAATAATTACTCTAATTAAATTTTTATTAGTCATTAGAAGAAAATGGAGGTGACTTTTAAATATGTAGATAACAACTAGACTTTAATCCAATAAATTATAACTTATTCCAAACCAATACGGATATTTTAGACGTAAAACTTAAAATTATTACCTTCAAAGAACATTTACGTTATGCTAATAATCCAAAAAATGTTTTCTTAATTATAATCCAATTAAATCAATTTTTTTATTAACATGTTTTAGGTAATGGACGCTCTTTTCGAATAGTTTTTAACTAACAAAATTTTTTGTTATATTATCATTTGTTTAATAATAATATTCGTGTAATTGTTGTCTACATTTGCATGACTTTCTGATAACAACACGCAAATTTTTCAGATTGTGGTTATATCTTAGTTTTTAAATAAAATATATATTTGAATGTGAGTTGTGCAATTTTTGGTGTATGAAGCGTTATCAAGTCAATAAAACGACATGTAAAACAACACAAAGAATAATTTTAGCGAATCGTGTTTAAATAGTAATGTCTGGCAGCGTTGGCTAGAAAAACAATCAACTTCTCGTTAATAAAAGTTCTGATCAAACACGCATAGCTATTTATTAATTACAATTTACAATGAAAGAATTCGAATAAAAATGAAAAAATGCCGGTTGTCATAAATTTTGGTATTAAAGCTGTTTAATTCTGTAAAAGTCAAGATTGTTTTTTTAGTGGAGGGAATCAGGTTATATCAACACGAAAGGGTTGGCGTATGATCACAGTCTGCATTAAATTATTCACAATGTCGTCAGAATCATCAAGCTCGATTACACCGCCGACGTGTTCGCTGACGCTGGTTAATAATATTAATAAAGTAGCCAAATGTGAGCTTCCTACAAAGGGTTTAATTAAAAAGCTAGAGCTGCATAAAGAATATGTAATCGATGACATTCGTGCTTTCGATGGTAAATATGGACGGGCCGGGGTGTTTATATTGGGGCTCATTTCTATTATTTACCTAAAAGGCTTGTATCGTATTTTAACCACGATGCTATTGAAGGCTTTAAGCAAAAACCGATAGTGGTCAAGAGGGTGGGCGAGAAAAAGTTACACACCGGCGTAATCGTCGACCAACTTCAGTTCGACTTCAGACAGTGACGGTTCAAACATCCCGCGCGCGAGCATAAAAATATGACGTAATTTAGTTGCATAATAAATGTGAATATATTAATATCGATAGTGAAAATTAACTTTAAAATGTCGTTAAATAATTTAACAGCAAGTGTCATAGAAAAAATAAAATATTCTTACAATTTATTAACTAAAAAAAAGTGTGAACGAAAAATCGAAGCATTTTTAAAACTGGTATCCAAATACATTCGCTTGGCATCAAAAGTGCAAAAGGATAGTGTTCTGGAAAATACGGCATCAAGGCAGGTTATTCAGACGTTTATTTCAAATTTACTGATATATAAAACTTTATTATGTGAGTTAAAAAAGAAGAAAAAGTCAGCAAAGAAGAACCGGACTAGCAGAATCCGCTGGATTGATACCGAATCCGCCTTTTCGTGCAGAATTAGAACAAGCATCATCCTGAATTTAACTCATAAATACGTCGAACCATTTTTTTCCGATTGTTGCGAAGTATTATGGCGGAGGGTCGTGCAATTGATTCGGAAAAAGAAACAAAATATAAAAATAAACTTCGTGTTATCTGGTGAGTTTCTAAAGAATTCAATAGACGGTGGTGAAACGCGTGACATCAAACACTTTTCAACTAAAAATTATTTGTTATTGATGAACGAAGCCAACGAAACGCTGAATAAAAGCGGTTTTGCTGCGTGATTTGTCGAAAATGTCGTGCAATCTCTGATGAAAAAATGGAAAATTTTGACGAAAAAGACTCCGGGTGGGCACTTTGTCGTATCGTATCCTTGGGCATCAATATCAATAAATGTGGAGACATTCTACACGCTTCCTCTTATTTGCCCCTGCCTCGTGAAATCGCACTCAAACGTGCCGTAATTAACATTCAAAACAAGGACAATGCCTGCTTCTTTTGGTCCATTATCGCCGCTCTTTGGCCGCCGCACAACAGAATAAACTTCAATCGTGTTACATCGTATCCTCATTATAGTGAAAAATTAAACCTGGACGGCATCAAGCAGCCCATGACATTGGTTCAAATCCCGAAATTTGAACGTCAAAATAGCAATATTTCAATCAATGTGTACATGCTCCAAAAGAAGAAGAACGGAAAGTTTATCACGGTGCCCACGTATCTTACATCAAACGTGAAGTCTAACCATGTCAACCTGCCGATGGTACAGGATCGCTACGAGGTCGAAGTCGACGGCAGCGACGAGGATGACGGCTTTGGTGGCAACAGTGGCGATCAAGATTCTGGAGCCGGCGACTTAGATGACGATGTATGCAGACGCGCCACCAATGCTGATTTCAGTACAACTCGAGATGAAGTCGATTCCAATAATAGCAGTAAGTCCTGTATTAAGTTCCATTTCTGTCTAATCAAACATTTATCGCGACTTGTTAGATCACAAGTCACAAAGCATCATCACGCGATTTATTTATGCGAGCGCTGCTTAAATTATTTCTCTACCTCTGAACGTTTGGAAAAACATAAATTAGAATGTATAAATTTAAACAAATGTAAAGTTATCATGCCAAAAAAAGGATCAACAGTCGTATTTAAAAATTACGTGAATCAAATGTTATTACCTTTTATTATATATGCGGATTTTGAATGCCTTTTAATAAAACGAAATGATGACGATAGCGCTTCTTTAATTGATAAGTTTCAATATCACCAACCCTTTAGCGTAGGTTATTATTTGCACTGTGCTTTCGATAGCAGCGTGTCTTACTACAGACAGTACAAGGGGTTAGATTGCGATGAGTGGTTTATAGACGAATTAATTCAAATATCGAACACATTTTCTAAAAAATATTTCGACAAAGTTGTTCCCATGTCGCCGCTAACAGACGCGGAAAAATTAGAATTTGAACGTGCGACAAACTGCGGAATATGCGGAAAAACGTTTCGCTTAAACGATATCAAAGTTCGCGCCTCCGAATATTTTAATGGATCCTACAGATTTGCCACGCATCAAAGTTGTAATCTAAATTACAAGTTAAAAAAAGTGATATCTGTAGTTTTTCACTCTTTAACGAATTACGACGGTCATATATTTATCAGGAGACTAATTAAAAAATGCAAGGGTATTTACGTTGTGCCCTTAACTAAAGAGAAATATATTGGATTTGAAGCAACCTTCGCAAACAACATGAAATTTAGATTTATCGACTCATTTAGGTTTTTGAATAGTTCTTTAGAAAAATTGGCTTCATATTTAGATATAAACCAGCTTTGTATTTCAAAAACCCAATTTTCAGATTTGCGTGAAAATGAATTTAATTTGCTCGCGAGAAAAGGCGTTATGTGTTACAGTTATTTAGATTGTTATGAAAAATTGACGGACATTGTTGCGTTGCCTAGTAAAGATGATTTTTTGATAAGTTAACAAACACAAACATTTCCGATTCTGATTATAAACACGCGGAAACAGTATGGAAGACATTCAATTTAAAAATTTAGGCGAATATGTAGATTTATATTTAAAATGCGATGTTCTTTTGCTGGCGGATGTGTTTCAAAATTTTAGGCATCGATGCATTTCAACATACGCGATTGATCCAGCATATTATATTAGTTTTCCTGCATATGCTTGGGACGCCATGTTAAAACACACTAAAATCGAATTAGAATTACTGTCAGATATAGATATTTTAATGTTTATAGAGAGAGGTATAAGAGGGGGGCTTTCTCAATGTTCCGTGCGGTATAGTAAAGCCAATAATAAATATTTAAATAATTATAACTCAGCAATGCCTGATGCGTACTTGATGTATTACGATTTCAACAATCTTTATTCCACTGGAATGACTAGCTGCTTGCCTACAGGCAATTTTAATTGGTTAAATAACAACGAAATCATTAATTTTGACTTGTTTAATATCCATTCCGACTCACACGTAGGTTATATTTTGGAAGTTGACCTGGATTATCCTGAAAAAATACACAACTCGCATAATTATTTGCCCTTTTGTCCTGAACATAAATCTCCACCAAATTGTAAACAAAAAAAATTGTTAGCTACATTGCATAACAAAACTCACTATATAATTCATTACAGAAATTTACAGCAATGTTTAAGATCACGGCATGGTCTTAAAACAAATTACAGAATTTTCATTTAATAGTGTTGGTCAAACGTATATAGACTTAAATACGCGATTAAGAATGAATTACAAAACGACTTTGAAAAGAATGAAAACTTTAAATAATGGGTTTTGGAAAAGATGGAAAAGTTAGAAAAAAAAGTAAAATAGTAAGATGGGGGGTGTTGGGCGGTATAAAATAGAAATTTTCATAGTAGAACAATCTTTGACAATAACACTGTAGCAATTAAGATGAGCAAAACAGAAGTGTTTATTAATAAACCAATTTATGTCGGTATGGTTATATTAGATATTTCTAAAATCCCCTATATAGCTTCCACTATGAATATATGATGAGAAAATTTGGTTACGATAATTGCAAGTTGTTGTATACAGACACTGATAGCTTGATTTATAATCTTACTGATAATATATATGACGCTATGAAAGTAGATCCGCATCTTTTTGATACGAGCGAATATGCAGAAAATAACGTTTTCGGTATCACGAGACGTAATAAAAAGGTTGTGGGCTTAATGAAAGATGAAAACGCGGGCAGGATAATGATAGAATTTATTGGTTTGAAATCCAAATTATATAGTTTCAAAATACAGCATTCAAATGTTGTCGAAGCCAGTGCAAACGATAATGTAAAAACAGTAAAAAAAGCTAAAGGTGTTTTAGAGAGGGTTGTTCAAAATAACATTTCATTTGATGATTACTTAAAGTGTTTGACGGAAAATTCTGCATTTGTACGAGAGCAAAGCCTCATACGTTCTTTTAAGCATGATATTTTTAGTATTCGCCAAAATAAAATCGCTCTGTCAGGTTCTGATAATAAACGTTTTGTTCAATCAGATGGGATTAATACGCTAGCATGGGGGCATTGTTCGATACCAAAATAGCTGCATGATAATATCTGATCTGTAATTAAATTATTACCATTATCATATTCCCATTTATTATGTAACTAAAATTACGATCTATCTTAAGTTGCTCTTGCATGTTTAATTATAGACAAAATTTTTACGATTAGAAATATGTTACATTGTACAATTTTTTAAGCTTTATATGTTTAAAAATAAGTAGAATGCGTTTTATGGACTTCGATTAGTTTGAATTCAATCAATTTTATCTCGATGTGAACTAGCGTGTTTTAAAAAATTTGTAGATCTCATAAAACGTCTTCAAATTTCCAATAGCGTGTTTTTGGTTTTATGGCTTTGTGTTTAAAAATATGTAAGTAAGTAATAAGTTTTATGCGTATCAATTAGTGTGGATTTGAACAATTTTTAGTTCTATGTACACATGTGTTTCAAAATGTATTCGTATTTTAGATATAATTGATTTATGTAATTGTGTTTACACTCTCGCACGTGATTTTTTTAATAAATAGATGCAAATATTTTTGTTTTTTTTATTTACAGATCTTTCTATTACATTCATATAAGTAAGTATTTTAGCACTTATAAAACGTCCTCGGTATTGATCCAGCTGTTTTCTTTGTGTCCAAGCCAGCTAACATAAAGACGGTTCCCGCGTCGTTTTAATACTTTTTCGATTAGATAAACATCAGGGTGTCTAGTTTTCATAATTTCTTCTTGATAAAAACCTCCGCGAATCGGGTCACCGTACATATCCTCCAGTAAATACGTAACAGGGTTTGTAACTTGAACTTTGGTGATTTTAAATAACTCGGCAGTCCAATTATGATTGTACCCTTTTGAAAATGCACCTTTATGTTTAGAGATTCGAACAATATCGCCTATTTTATAACGTGGTTTATCCAAAAACGTTTTTATGCGTCCAAATACGCGAGTTAAGTCTGTTTTTGATGTTACGTTGCGTGGCTTCATACCAATTGTTCTATGTCTCGTATCGTTATAGTCTCTGGTGACATCGTCAATTAAATTATACCATCGATAATTACCTTGCAGACTAAATAATTTATAGAGTCGGTTTTTTATAGTTCGAATCACGCGTTCGACTATAGACGCCTTTTTTGTAGAATACGTTGAATAATGATTAATTTTTTTCTTATCCATGAGTTTCAAAAACGCGCTATTGTAAAACTCTTTTCCTGCATCGGTTTGTATATTTTTTGGCGTGCGCTTCGAATTACAAAAAATATCAGACACCGCTTTACTAATTTCTTCGCCACGTTTAGATTTTACCGCGCGCAGCTATAAATATTTCGAAAAACGGTCGATAACAACCAAGATGTATTGAAACCCTTTATTAATAATGACTTTTCGACGTCTGAAATTTCTTCTAGCGGGCTTATGCAGTTCATTCACAACTTGTTGCTTTGACATGTTATTTTTTTACCGGTGTGTTGCGCTTGACGCTTGCGTTCCCACTTACATTTTTTAACAGATTATTCATTTTGCGTAAATCCGTTCTTAAATTACGTATAGAATCATCTCTAGATTTAACGTCGGAATCTAGACGGGCATTTAATGTTTTGATATCGGATTTTAATTCGTTCAGATATCGGCCGTTTACATACGGATTTTCTTGAATTGATTGCTTAAACATATCTACCGTGATGACACTCACCGTCGTTTTTACATTATCGGGGATCACTTTTTTAATGATTTCGTTGATATCTTTAGTGATCGTTTGCTGGATGTCATTAATTTTATTAATCGCTAATTTTAATTCGGCGTATATAGTATTTGCATAAGCGTTAATTGAGTTTTGAAGTTAACGACTTATACCATCCACGTATGCCTTATTTGCACCATCAGTTCCGGTTTGCGGATATCCGACGTTTTTCAGTTGCATTTCGTTAAAAAAATATTTATCTTCCAAATAAGTTTTTAAATTGATAGCGTTATGTAAATCGAGAGGGTCTGCGATGTTAATTAGTCTTCTATTTTCCATGTCGTAGTTGTTGTCGGCCGTTATTTTAAAACCTACACCGGGAGGACCTCGTAGTGATGATGCAGTCGACGGCGACATCGACGCCGATAACGGGCGTCCAAATTTATCAACAGACATGTTAAAGCGATGCTTTATGTTTAGCTTGTATCTCCCGGATGTCTTTATAAACGTCTCTAGGGTAGGTGTTGATTGCAACAACTTTTTTTGTTTAAGGTGTTCCATTAAATACACCAGAATTTGTCCTATCACTGACGTTGATACATCAAGTTCTACAATACGATTGTTGAGCTTCTCCGTTGCCCGCAAGATGGGCGAGGCGGTTGGCGATGTCGCGAGCTCCTCTATGCGTTCATGTATGTGTAGCAAGCGATTTGATAGATTAGCTTTTCTCAGAAATGGATTTTCATTAAACAACTCTTTGAATGCGGCATCCATTTTCACTTTGACATACCCCGGTAGCACACTTAAAAGAGTAGCGATTTCTCCGTTCACTGTTTTTTGTATAGCGTTAATTTTTGCGATTAGAGGTTCGATTAATGTGTTTGCACAATTGCTCGCGTTGCTATGTAAGCGGCCAAATTTGTCTATAGACGACAGTATTGTTTCGGGTATCGCTCGAGTATTAACTATAAAGCGCAACACGATCGCTGTTATATAGTATAAGGCATGTTTTCGATGTAGCCGTCTTCGTATAATTCTTCTAAAATTGATATTATATCGTTTCTGACGCCGCTGTTTCCAGCAGTCTTCTCGCTCCACAAAACTTGTAATTCATCCATCAACTCGTGAATATTGTTCCAGTATCTGTACTCTACGGGTTTATTTCCGAATTTCTTAAACAAACCTCGCCCCGTTGCGCCGAAAAAAAAAAAAAAAAAACACCCAAAAACAAAAAAAAAACCCAAAACAACAAAAACCAACAAAAAAAACCCATTAAAAAAAAAAAACAACAACTGACGTAGGTAATTCAGCATTCGAAGAAGAATCCGATGCACCCGCAACTGTTTCGATTTCTTTGTTGGCTGATTCGTCTTCACCTTTCAAGTTTTTGTTCTTTCCATCAGCATTTTTCGAATTAATTGACGACTCTATATTAGTTAGTGGTGTTATTATTGGTTTATATGTATCCTCAAATGCTTTTCCAGCATCCAAACGTTGACGCTTAAGAGCGTTGTATTTTTTCCTAATCGATTCTCGAACTTGCTGTATCTTATTTTTTAAATTTATTTCTTTGGAATCCATTGTTCTAACTCGCACCGTGCGACGTGTGTTCGTTAACTTTGAGCACTAAACAAATCCAACACATAATACCAATATATATATATATTAAGACGCTTCTAAATTTGCACAACTACGACTGTTCTGATTCATATGTTTTTCGCGATGTTTTATATCGAGAATCGGTGCTGGTATGACATCACACTGATTTATTCTTTTTGCAAACCTCGCTCGGTCGATTGCATAAAAATGCCAGTGTCCTTTACGAGCCTGCTTATGCTCCAATGACATGTGAGCATGTTCGATAGTTACAATTGTAGAAAATCGCACTTTTTTTTATCTATAACACCACATAATTGCTTACTATATATCTGACCCATTTTACTCACGAGCATATAATAACAAACTAAACAGATTCTTGTAGCTCTTAAGGTAATATAAACTCGTCGAAACCCTTTCGATAACGTCCGCCGTTTATATCAACAGTGTCTTTGTTAATCATTAGAAAACCATGCGGCGTAGACCAGCACTCACCACACATTTCTTTAAAAACCTGCATGCTAATTGTAGGGCTAACGTGATCATCGTACACGTGTTTCAGATTCATCTCATCCTGCTGGAAAAGGATAACAACATTTGCGTTATCTCGAATCAGTTGTTTGGGTATCCTGCTATACGTTTGTCCCAAATAAAAACAGTCTATCGAGTTATGACGCCCCATGCTGAAGTATGCCCTAATATTATCCTGCTTCTCTAGCGCGATATCGTCAAAAATAAATACAGAGTCAGGTTTTGCGTCGTTAGGAGGCATAATATTTTCATTATCACTGAACGTATAATAGCCTATTTCAGGCATCGCAGTTAAAATCTCATACAACAGCTTGTATTTATCTTGGTTTAGCGATTTGGAGTAGACGTAAACGTTTTTAAATTTCAGACCGTTTGCTTCAGTTAAAAGACTGAATATTGCATTAGTTTTTCCCGAATTTGATGGTTCCGCGAAGTAAGACACCGTGTTTACTCGGTTTGTCGCCGCTATTGCATAACATCATTAATTCAATATTATGCACTGGTAATCTATACTTTTGAGTTACAATTTTCATTTTTCTCAATTCGACTTTATCGACTGGGTTATTTAAATCATACTAAAGATATTTTAGAAGTACATGCACTTTATTTATTTATCAAAAAAATTACATCGTGGGTATATGAATATTTTTGTATTCTTTTTCGTTTTCTCTTGCATATCGAACGTATTACATCCTTTTGACTTCGCCAGTTATCGGGTTGTATTGGATAAGGGCATCGTGGATTATTAGACAG
Organism: Abscondita cerata; assembly: GCA_030710515.1. Lineage (NCBI taxonomy): Eukaryota > Metazoa > Arthropoda > Insecta > Coleoptera > Lampyridae > Abscondita > Abscondita cerata. The sequence continues at coordinate 202,316 of JALBCR010000564.1, read as the reverse complement.
TATGCACCCATATTGTTTTCAAAGTTTGCTGCGGATTCTAATTCCAGTTTAACGTCCACGGTAGAATTCTTCAAGTTCTCATTCTGGTTGGCACAGTCGATTATAAAGATAGGGCAATTTTGAAATTGTTGATAGTCGAATGTGGGAATGGAGATTGTTGATGTGACATTCGAACCGGCGCACCCTCCGACAATATTGCATTTATTTCGATCGTAATAGTCTCGTTGAAAGTTAATGTAATTCCTATACGCCAATGCATACTTGTTTGTGCCAAAATCCAAATACATGGATTCATACGGATATCTCTCAGAATTAAGATGTAATCTAATATCTGTAATATTGCCAATGTCAAAAACGCTCGCTTTACCATTTTTTGAACGTCTCCTTTGGTTTTTCTGAAAAGCCACAATAACCCATCGGGGTTTCTCTAATTGTGAAGACGTCTTTATCGGCCATGTATCAGTTTTAACCTGCTTTAAAGCAAGATATTTGAATAATTCCCATTGACGAAACGGCATGGTGATTGCAGGGTTTCTATTAATCTTCTCAAACAGTTTCAGCTTTGCTCTATTGCTGAGCGTTAAGTGCGGCACTTTTCATTGAATTTTCGAAAGCGTTATGGACGCATCAGCCTCCCCATAATAACAATCCAAATCGGTTCTCGATCTGATCAAAACAAGCTCCTGTTTCATATTCACGATAACCTGTCTATAATGTTCGGCAAATTCGAATATGTGCTTCAGAGGCAGGCAAACCCCGAATTTTTTGGCCAAATCAGCATCGTTTGCGCTGAATTGCACTTGTAGAGTGTTCTCATTCAATGGAGACCATCCAATGTGGGCCAGCGCTTTCTTGTCTGCGGCGCCATACGATGCATAGCCCTTCATTGCCGACCCGATATCCGGATTTCTGCTAACTTCCACGCGATGTCCGCCCAATTCATATCGAATCTCTTCAAACAAGAAACAGGCAAAATTGTTTGTTAAATCACACGTTTTTGCGGCGTCTGCTTGCCTTCGCGTAATATAACCCTCGATGTATAGAAAACTATCGTGGGTGGCCGTAATCAAATCCTGGCTTTGAATTGCAATTCTGATTTTGTCTGATGGTTCATAACTATTGGACCCATAAGGCAAGTACGTGTGAATATCAGATCTAACGATTGAATCGTCGAAATGAGCATCGTCGAAAATATTTAATTGTTCGCTCATCTTTTTTCCTTTTTCTGTTATTGTTTCGCTTTAACACCGATTGATTTTAAGAAAAGTTTTTCTCTTACAGTCAAGTGATTGTTGTCGCTCTTATTTTTCTTCTTCTTCTTACTTGATAATGCACGAAATATCTGTGATGATGTGTTGTTGTTGGCTTGTTTATTAATGGATCCTCCAGCGAATGATTTGTTTTTTATAGAAATCGGTGTTTTTTATTACCGCCGCAGATCTGACCGCCACAGTTTACAACAGAAAAAGTGTTTTTACTAAATTTTAACCCCATAATTCTTTCTTCAATTCCAATCTCACAGTGAAAGGCTCGTCGCCGCCAAAATCTATCGGTTCGCCTTTTGATTGACTAATCTGATGCTAATATTGCTTATAATGTGGGTGTTTAGCACCAAATATTGGGTATTGTTCAGTATTTTATCTAAACAATATCCTGGTGGTACTGAAATGTCCAATTCGTATAAGGTCTTTGCAATTCTCCCGTTTCTGTACGCTACTTTTATAATATTACACTCGACGTGTATGTTGGTGTGTTTTATTATTTGAATATCCAAGGTAGATTTATGGCTAATATTATGGCTGAGTATTTTGGGCTTGAAACCAAACATAAGGTTGTGTAAAGTCAATCGCATAAACACTCTGAAGTTCGCATTTCAGAGTATTATTGTTTGCCCGCAGTTTAAATATAGAGGAGTCGTCCAACCCCCCTCTTCTTTGCTTAATTTTTTTTGTACAATAATCAGCAACCAGTTGTTTTGTTAAATAATTGTTAAGTTCATCTATTTCGTATGATCCGTGCGGGATATGAAGGACTTTAGCAGATTTTTAGCAGTATCATTATCTATATAGTATAATTTATCGTTGCCGTCGTTAATATTTCGAATAGAATTACACCCAAAAATCCGACCAGACCAATCACATGATTGTATTTTTCGTCTAATTCAATCGGAGGATAAAAATCGTGCGAAGCTGTATTACCAACACCTTCCAAACTGAATGTTATCGACATTGTAACTGATTAATGATACATGTGTATAGATATTTTATTTATTTATACAAAAATTTGTATACATTTACGAATGTAGAAATTTAAGACATAAATGCCCACAAATTACACTATCAAACTCCTGGTCCTTTTTGTAGTTGTAGTAGATCTCACATCCCCGAAAGTACTTGATTAATTCAGATGGTGGTTTTACATTGCCGAAGCTATCATAATACCATACTCTCGATCCTCGTTTCTTATAACACACCCAATGCGTTCCTGGTCCTCGAACGCTATCCAGGTTTACAATCGCTGATTCGTTCACAACAGGCCCGTCTTTTGGTAAATTATCGCGCATAAATACATCTCTAAAGTATGGCGCATTTCTAGCTAACTTTCGCAAATCGATATCTGTTAACGCTCTTTCGGGAAGCTTTATTAGTTTTTTGAACCGCGATAGGGCTTCAGATATAGCGCAGAACCGGTCTTTGTGTATGGTTTTAGATATAATGCAGAGCCGCGTTTTCCGTATGGCTTCAAGTATATGCCGCTGCCTTTCTTCCCCAGGGCTATAGCTTCCATCGTGCGGTTATGTCGAGTAGCTTCTTCAGCACGCTGCTTTGCGTTTTTAGCATCGTTAACGGCTCTAGCTATTCCAGCGGCACCACCAGCAAGCGCTCCAGTTGCAGAAAGCCCGGCAAATAGGGGTATTAGAAATGGTAATATTCCACCACTTTTAGGGATTGGGATGATACGCGGCATTACTATGTTTCGTTTTCCACCAAAATGTCGAACAGCCAGCTTCGCTTGATCGTAGGCCTTTTTAATCATTGAGATAGGGTTACCACCTCCGCCGCCGTTTACATAATTAGTTTTCGTATTATTCTTAATCATCCGGCGAACTTTGTTGAACGATGCTCTCACTCTTCGTTTCTTTATTTTTCGCTTCTTTATTTTTTGCTTCATGGTTCTAGTTTTTGATTTATTCAAACCCATGCCTAATGACCGCTTAGCACGCATAGCCGCACTAACTGCTAGAGCAGCTGTTCTTTCGCCCAAGCTTGCGTCTTTTGACTTGAACCGCTCCCAAGCTTTTTGTTGGAGCAAATGATCAGCCCGATGTCTTGCAGCTAAATCGTTAGGGCTGGTATTGTAGCTGATATCATGTGCTTTGCAGTGCGAATCTAGAGCGTTAATACCAGCATCGCCCCTGGCCAACCGTTTTTGTAGCTTTGTGCCCGGTCCGCAATACTGATACCCTGGCAGGTGTAATTCTACAGGAAGTCTGTTAATTAGACTGTTTATAACACCAGTTCCTTGTTTGCACTTCATTTTTTTACCCTTCTTTGATGCCAGCATGACGCCTTTTGCCTGACAATTAGCATGCAAATATATTTATACAGACCTCATAGAATATTTTTTTCGCCTTGCAGGCTTGATTAAAAAATTATTTACTCGACAAATATGCATATATTTAAAAAAAATACATGAAAAGAAATACATAAAAAGCATCATCGATGCTTGGTTTCTAGCGCATATTTTCCGCTACACACGACATAATAAAACTAGGCCGGCGATATAAAACTTCCATTAAACATAATACATTGTGCGAATTAATATTACATTCAATGTTTAACAGTTTTTCATACGCGTCATAAACACTCCAGCCATCATCGTCGTAGTTGGACTGCTCCAATGTTTTCTTCTTTCACTGCTCGATTGCAACACCCTTGATTACATGGTTGTAGAACGCGTCCAGGTTATGCGATCGCATTAACTCCAACCGATAATTAATTATTTCTCTCAAACCAAACATGCAATCCACATCCCACTTGTTTAGAACGCAATTTTTATAATCACGGGTTAAAGTGATTGTGTTTACAAAACCATTATCACTACAGGCGCTCCAACCAACCAAATCAGGATGATATTCTGTAGTGTAAACGATTTTCACATCGCGAGATATGTCAGAAGTTTTACTTATGCACTCTAGGGGTCCGTCATTAACATCTACAAACTCCTGTCTAAACTCTGCGTCGACGGTGTTCCAAAAAAAGTCGTTCATGAGATGATTGCGGAGCCCCATTAGCGTCTTCCATTCGTCAATGGTTAGCAGGACATTGTTTTTTTCTCGATCGTTGTAATGCACATTGTACGGACCACTTGCACCGCATACACCATTATACTCTGGGCTGTTCCAAATTCTAATTACCGGTGTAAGTTGCAGATAAGTACTGTACCCGATTTCTATATATTTTCCCTCATCGTCATAGTCTAGCTTATAGCAGGTCGCGTTCACCAGCTTCTCGTTCGAAGCGTTGTTGAAATTGAGAAGTCGCGACTCGTTGGCTATGTCGTATTCCGTGGCAAAAGACCACGAAGGACGACGACGATAAAGTCGAATCCATCGGAGCGTTTTGCTGCTGTTGTCTTCCTGTGTTTAACGTATCCATTGATTTTTTGGCTCAACACCGCCACCACAAAACCCAATCGACGTAGACGCGGAATCCAAATTTAATGGAACGGAGCGCGATTTTGCACGCTGAATAAAATTTTTTATATCACAATTTATTTTATCGCACATAACAACCGAAATCACCTCCACAAAGCCTCGAAAGAAACTAATGGCTGCTTCAGTTTATTTTACCGCAAGTGTGAGGCGTAATTTACACCCCGCACATATATAATTAGGGAGCACCTGGGTTTTCAAACAACTAGAGAGAGATAAACAGGCTAGAAAAAGATGTAATTTTAGGATCCGACTTGTTTAGCTCTTGAGGTCATCTTAATTAAATCCACCCGTTGCAATCTATGCATTCATAATTAGCCAACACCTGCACTTTCGATCATCGAGAGAGATAGTTTGGTTAGAAAAGGACATAATTCCCTGTTCCAACTTGTTCGGTAATCTCGAGTCCGAATTAATTAAATCCACCCGGACGACGACAAGGGGCGACGTCGCCAATTTGTAATTATAGACGGCCATTTTGCATATCATTATCAAATATATCACAATTCTAATCAAAATCACCGCCTTAACAACGCTCCACCCTCTCCAGGGAGGCGGCGAATTATCCAATCATCGCACTCTTATGAACAAGTACTCGAAAAGATGGCCACCCACAACAATTCTAATCAAAATCACCCCCTTAACAGCGCTCCACTCCCTACCGAGGGGCGGCGAATTATCCAATCATCGCACTCTTATGAACAAGTACTCAAAAAGATGGCCACCCACAATGGCTGAGTCTCACTATCGGCCATCTTACTTCATCAGGGGGGCGCCGAAAAGGGTTGGCCCAATTATGTCCTCGGCAAGTACCGAGTGTAATTGAAAATGTACTAAGCTTGCATGTACACCATCTACACGCTCTTCGCACATGCCATTACACTAAGTACACGGTGTGTACTTGCATGTACAGAGAGTAATTACATCGCGCAATTGATTTTGATGGTCAATGCCCATTACTCTACTACTACCGTAACATCTTCTTACATTAAGGTTATCAAAAGAGTGTTTTTGCAATAACCTATCGTGACAGGTGCTTGTAGATAGATATATTTTATCAATTTTAAAGTTAAGTAATTTTAAAAAACGTCTTTGAGCAGATTTTATGAGGCTAATGTGAATTTTATATCTATACTGTAGAAGCGTATTCCAGCTTAGGAGGAACTAAAAAAAGTAAATAGGAAATTATATTTGTAGAATAATTTTATTTCTACTCAAATAAGTTTGTGGACTGTACATCAATAACTATTTTTTGATTAATGCCAAAACGACAGAGCAACATTATAACTTTGTTTTAAATGAATACAGCATGATTACGTTTTATATATTTTTTTATTTTTACATAACATTTACAGATTTACGACAAAAAACCACTCTCTTTTGCTTTAACACACCGAGTGGCAAAAAAAGCCGCACGCACCCTTATGGCCAGTTGCACCAAACTCGGTTAACTTTAATCGTAGGTTAAGAACAATCGTTGCTATGGTTAATCCTTGGATACCATTGTATTTAACCTACAATTAAATTTAACCAAGTTTGGTCTCACAAAAAAAGATTAAGTATATTATTGGAATCTTTAAAGAAGACCCCTACGTCATCGATGTACGAATTTAATAACGACGAATAAAACTAGTATTAGCATGTTTTACGTGTGTAATTCAGACAAAGATGGAAACACCTTTGGTTGTGTTTAAAGTAAAGACTTGCGTTACAAATAATTTCATGTCATAGAAAGAGAGATTGTTAAAAAATTAATGCTTGTGTTAAGCAATACAACAAGTTTGACTTTAATATTATTTATTGGATGTTATTGGGTACCTACCTTACCGGCTTGAACTTATAACCTCTTTAAGTCGTTTACGTTTCTTCAAGTGTTTGTTATAATTTTTGCCATTTATTTACAATAGTTCTTTTCAGAACTCCTATATACGTTTTACTAAGCGTTTACAATGTCTGTTAGTGGTAGAACTTTACGTTCACAATCTCCACAATTTGTGTTGAATTTATGGGACTACTTCGAAAGGGAGAAGGAAAACAATGGACCTTTAATATCATTGTCCTCCGTGCAAGAGGTAAAATTTAGGCATTTAATGCGATTTTAATTAATTATTAATATCTTTTACAGCGTGTAGCTGATGCATTAGGGATAGCTCCTACTACTGTTAAACGAATAAAGGCAAGAAGTATACGTAATCCGATATTGTCGATTCATGGTAAGTCAAGACCACGAAATAAACCAAAAACTAAAAATTTACCTGATACTTCAAAAATGCTGATAAGAAATAGATTGTATAACACGTATTCTCAAAGTAAGTCAATGTCTAAAAAAAGGACTTTCTTTAAATTTTTATATCTTGGAGAAAAACATGTTATGATTAAAACCCTAAATGCTGAAGTTTGAGAAAATTATGTTCTGTTATGCAATAGCAGTTTGAATCGTACACTACACGGAATGGGGTTTAAGTTTAAGAAGGAATCCAATCGCAGAGCGCTAGTACAAAAAAACAGCATTGCAGAGCTTTGGTTAAAGTTTCTTTAAAGCTACATAAATAATTTAAACTCACCCTCACCACTTCAAGTTGTTTTTATGGATGAAACTGGGATTTATTCTAAAGGTAATCTTGGAAAATTGTGGCACCTACGAAGTGTAAGGAAACCTGAGGGATATGATGGTAAAAGACTTATCGTGATACATGCTGGATCGAAAAAGGGTTTTATAAATAATGCTTCATTGGTGTTTGCTTCTAAATCACAAAAAGAAGATTAACATGGTGAAATAAATGCAGAATTATTTAAGAAATGGCTTGTTGAACATTTGTTGTGCAATTTAGGAGAGCCATTCTTGATTATTATGGAGAATGCTCCTTATCATTCAACGTTAATTGAAAAATTTCCAACATCCTCCTAGAGGAAGAGTGATATTGCTGCTTGGTTTACAAATCACAATATAGAATACAATTCATCGTTATTTAAAACAGAATTATTTGCTTTAACAAAGAACATTCACAAAGAAAAACGATGTGAAGTAGATGAATTAATTAGAAGTAACGGACATGAGGTACTGCGCTTACCACCATACCATTGCGAATTTAATGCTATCGAATTAATATGGGTACATGCTAAAGGCTGTTATAACAAGAACGTAGGAAGAGATCTATATAAAGACGGAAATGTGTTGGCAATGTGGGACGAAGCTTTACAAAACTGTTCAAACGAACTTTGGGCAAATTGTGTCCGTCATACAGAAAATGTTATTACAAAATGGTATGAACGTGAAAAAGTTTTAGATATTACAGTGGATGAATTAATTATACAAGTTAACTGTGATTCTGATAGTGACAGTGAAAGTGATTAATTTTTTTTTATTAAGTTTAAGGAAAAACGATGTTCATTAAAACTCTGATGACATGGATTCCGCTCATATGTCGTAATTAATAAATAATTCCTACTGTCAATTTTAGTGTAATGTATCAATCCAGTCCGATCAGCTGTTTCAAACTAATTAATAATAATAAATTTGTTGTTTTTGACCAGAAATTTCCTTATTTTCTGTTTATTTATTTATATTTTGTCGTTGAATAAAGATTGTGGAAAGTTATAATAATTATAATTTATTTATATATTCTTACAGTTGCAAAACTTATCTAGTATATAAAAATAAGTCGGGTTTTCCTTCCTGACGCTATAACTCCAGAACGCACGAACCGATTTCCACGGTTTTGCATTCGTTGGAAAGGTCTCGGGCTCCGTGAGGTTTATAGCAAAGAAAATTCAGAAAAAATGTCAACAGAAAAGCGCGAAAATCTTTTTTCACATACAGCGCCATCTCTGATACATAGCATGTACTACAAACCAATATTTTAAGTAGATGGCGCCGGTGCGTCGCAATGACAATTAACAAGTCGCAAGGCCAATCGCTTAGTGTTTGCGGGATAAATTTAGAAAATTATTGTTTTTCATATGGGCAGTTATACGTTGCGTGTTTACGAGTTGGGAAACCATCCGCTTTGTTTGTGTTAACGTCAGACCAAAAAACAAAAAATGTGGTTTACCAAAGTGCCCTTCAATGAAACGGATAATTTGCGGACACGTATAACGCTTCGATTCAGTATTTACTTTGGATTCACTTTCATTTACTTACAGAAATTCAACTAAATAACTATAATTATATATATATATATATATATATATATTGTTTGTAGTAAAGTACGCAAGAAGTTGTACAATAGCAAACAACAAACACTGTTTGCTATTGTACAACCTCTTGCGTACTTTACTGCAGGCGATTCGAAATTTTTATACTTGCCAACTGTTAGGTTGGCTATAATTATTGAAGAATCGACTATGTAACTGCTTTACATACCTGTCGGCAAAGTTGAATACATTTACGTACGTGAACGCGTTCACGAGTCGACACTAGATGTCGAAAAACTTATCGTTTAAATATTGTGATCCCTCCAGTAGGGCATATAGTCGACAGCACGCGTTTGTACAATAGTGAACTTACACTCGAGTTCTCTCACTCCCGATGAGTCCCAAAAGGACGAAACAGCTGTCCGGTGATTCTCAGTGTTTGTTTGCTATTGTACAACCTGTTACGTACTTTACTGCAGGCGATTCGAAATTTTTATACTTGCCAACTGTTATATTGGCTATAATTATTGAAGAATCGACTATGTAACTGCTTTACATACCTGTCGGCAACGTTGATTACATTTACGTACTTGAACGCTAAGCTGTTGTCTACTAATGACCTTACTTAAGAGTGACCGGAAATGGGAGATAGAACTACATGTATTTTTCCAAGAAAGTTTACAAATAAGTGGCCGCGGCCGTTATCGAGAGGTGGTCGCTATTAGGAGGGTCATTCATATGTATAGTTCCGTATAATTGGTTTTGGACTCGGAAAACTTGATCGGTTTTAGAGGTGGCCGCTTTTAAGAGGTGGTCAAGAATAGAGATTTTACTATAGTATTGAGACCACATAGAAAATGGTTTTTTAGTTTTAGCCATATCACCAAAACAGGCTAACAGAACGCTTTCGGAAGTGTAATTTTTCACCTCCTTCTTGGAGCACCAGTCGCGGAAATCTTTATACGCTTATATGCTTTTTTCTGATAGAATTTTTGCACGGATTGCCGCAGTTCCGGGGGAGTACACTTAATTTCACTATCCGACATTTTTTTCAATAGTATTAACTAAGCAAACGCAAATTTTATATATATTTTTTTAACAATATAATTGAATGGCAACCGTGGCATCGCCTTCTAAATATTAGTATTTTGCCAAAAAAATTTAAAAAAACATGATACATTTTATTAATTTTTAAATAGCTAATTGTGAATAAAAGAGTAAACAAACCTCGGCTAAAGTTCCATTCCTGTTTCTCGAGAAGAGTTCTCTCGAAGTAAGAATGGAATACTTTCCGCCTCGGTATGTAATGTATTATTTTCTATTCCATTGTCAGTAAGACGTCAAAAACACAACTGCTTCCTTGATTAGTGAATGGGCCTTTACACATACATCCACGTAATGTAGTAGCACGTAATATATATACAGGGTGTTTAAAAAATACGTTCCGATATTTGGCCCACTTATAGATCTCATCAGTACAAACAAAAAACTTGAAATAAACATAAATCCAAAAATCAACCGTTTCCGAGATACAACCTGTTTTTGAAATTAAAATAATTTACGCTCAGTAAAAGTGATTCGTCGTATTTATCAAGTTAGCTAACGAAGTGGGTAAACTAAAAGTCTTATTTATTTCAACGAGGTTTTCGATAGAACAAATATCAGTATAAATACAACATTTTAATTACAAATGATTCTTAAAGAAGAAGTTCAACATGTCTTTCTTCCACTTGTATACACATTTCGCATCTCCGTAAAAGTGAACGCCGCCCTCTCTCAAAGAGTCCCGGATTTGTACGAACAGTCTGGCATGTTCAATTCGTTCTCGCAACTCATCTAAATTATTCACAGGACTTAAATAAACTAATGTTTTTAAAGTCGAGCGGAGTGAAGTCGGGAGATCTAGGTAGCCATGCAATCGGACCTCCTCGCCATATCCGCCTGCCATTGTAATTTTTGTTTAGGTATATTCTAACCAAGACTGCATACTGCGCAGGAGCTCCATCGTGCATCAACCACATATTAATTCTGTGGTTGAGGGGTACATGTTCTAACAGCAGTGGCAAGGTAACCCGCAAAAAGTCAAGGTACAATTGACTAGTCAAACGGTTAGGCAGGAAACAAGGTCCTATCAGATCGTCTCCCAACACACCAAGCCAAACGTTAATTGAAAATCGGTGTTTATGATTCAATTCATCAATGGCGTGCGGATTTTCGTCGCCCTAAACATGGCTATTATGAAAATTAAATATGCCATTTCTGGGGAAAACAGCTTCCTCAGTAAATAAAATTTCCGTAACAAAATTTGGGTTCTCCGCAACTTTTGTCAGCATCCTTCGACAAAACACCAGTCGTGCGGCATAATCAGGCACAGTAAGAGTCTGTACCTTTTGAATATGGTGTGGATGCAATTACTGCTCTTGTAACATTTTCTAAATTAGGGAAGAATTAATATTTGTTTCAGTAGAGAGTCTTCTAGTACTAGTACCGAGATTTTCTTCAATTCTTCTTAAAATGTTAAGTTCTGCCTCGGGAATAAAAACTGATATAGGCCTACCACCATCAAAGTTCCTTGATTTAAACGATTCAAATTCAAATAAACGTTGATGTAAATTTGTAAAAAGTTTGGCACACAGAAGCACTCGGGTTTGGGAATCCTTCGGCATAAAGGCGACGTGCCTCATAAGCATTTCCATCGGCGTTGCCATACATGAAATGCATGTCTGCCATTTCTGCGTTGGTATATTCCAGCATATTTGAAAATTTCAACAATGTGCAACAGCAATAACGACTTCAATAGCAACAATAACACTAACAATGACAGCCACACAACGATTACAACAAATGCGAGAACTTGACTGACAGAAACGAACAAATTTTGTTTTGTTATTTCCATATCTGACGTGATAAATACGACGAATCACTCCAACTGGGCTTAGTAATTTTAATTTGAAAAACTGCCTGTATCTCAGAAACGGTTGATTTTTTGACTTATGTTTATTTTGAGTTTTTTGTTTGTACTGATGAGATCTATAAGTGGGCCAAATATAGAAAAGTATTTTTAAAACACTATGTATATTACATTACAGATCGTCGTCATGGTAACCAAGATAAATAATATAGGTATAGATAGTCGAGACTCGAATTTAAACTGAACTCCCGCTAGTTTGACTTGTTAAAGTGACAAAGGTTTAAATTGCTTCCCTATTTCTTCAAAATAAACCAAAAGAGCAGGGAAAAGGATTGAGATTTTATTGCATTTAAGCTAGTTCCATAATCCATGGAAAGTCCTTAAAATGCTGCTCCAGATTGAGTAAAACCCCATTTAAGGCAATAATTTTAAATCTCTTGTAAATCGGCTATGTTCGGAAAGATCATTGAATCCTGCTGGATATTGGATAATTGATCCTAGGTAATGATGATTTTTAATCAATGTTAGGTGTCCCGCAGCGTCAGTAGTCTTCCCAGCCAAAGAAAACCTGTATAAAATTTAGTATTAGTTGTGTAATTAAGGTCAAAATATTAGGTTAAGGTCATTTGCCAGGACACATGGGTGGTAAAAGTGAAAAAAAAGATAAAGTGTTATAAATAAAAGTGAGTGATAAACAATGTAAACCATAAACAAAAACGTAAATTGTGAAAATTCGTGTTTTTTTTAACGAAAAAAACTATAAAATTGGGTTACGAATCCGCATAAATTTTAAAGACAAATTGCAAAGCGGCGCAATATTCTTTCAAGAAAAGAAAATACAAGAAAGAAAGGGCAGAAAAACAGAAGAAGAATGGCAGTAATTAACAAATAATTAAGAAAAATAATTATCGAAGTTAAAGAAAACTGCAGAAAACTAATGGTTCACACAAACATCCGGTAGATGGCAGGAGAAAAACCAACGCTTGTTAACGGTTTTATTTAAATAATTTGAAATTGGAGTTGGCGATGCATCCTGAATTAATAAATAGAGGTGCCAAAAAGACGCAAGAGGAGTTGAAAAATTACGGCGTGAAGACGTACATCGCGGCGAAAAAAATACCGCAAAAGTAAATAGATGACGTCATAATAAAAGTTTAAGATTAATAAAATCGCGAAGTACATCATGAAGAAGAGTTGAAAATTTACCGCGTGAAGGCGTACATCGTTCCGAGAAAAACAACCGCAAAAATTTAACGAATGACGTCACGTTAAAAGTTGAAATAAAAAAAATCCGTTATGTGTGTAAAATTACATTAATAAAACAAAACAATAAAAAAAGTAAGCACTCACCAGTGTTAGTGCTCCGTAAAGGAAAAGTCAGTGACCCGAAAGGTTAACAAACGAGCAGGGCTGTACAAAATTGGAAGCGACGTGGGAGTAACTTGGAAATAAAGAAAAAGAAAACATCGAAAACATCAATCACATACAAAAATACTTACCGTAGAAGTCGGCAGATGACCAAGGTTAGATTTAGATTTTTTATGTAGTTGTAAGTTGTAAAAGTAGTTGTAGTTTACTAGGTTAAGGATAGCTGTAAGAAAACAACGTGCACGAATTTGAGACTTGCGCGTAACGTGGGCACGTGCAAAACTGTTAAAACGTTGCTAAGTTTAAAATTTTGTTTAATTTTGTAAGGAGAATTTAGATTGTGCCAAATTTAAATAAATGATTGTTGGGCATGAGAAACAGTTTTAATGAGATTTGAAAATTTAAAAGTTGAGACATACATGCATGTGAAAACACCTGTTGTTTCCCTATAAAAAGTATCTTGAGATTGAGAGAAATAAATTGAATTGGGTGATAAAAAGGTTGGCGCTTCACATTAAAATCCTAAAAAAAATAAATTTACCCCTTTGTCATCGCAGTATTATATATTGTTTGTTTGCCTTTTGGTCTCATACTAAAATTTTGACTTTTCGGTTAAAAGATTTTCGCACGTAGTTTCAGAAACGTTTCCAAATATCTTCTTCAGAATCAGTTTCGGATAGAGCCTTCATTATTGATGTTGAAGTGTTGAATACAATAAATTGCCACAATAAATTAATTCTAACGTCAAATCAATTGTTTCATCAAACTTCTCCGATTATTAAAAAAATAAAAAGTTAAGGCTCGCTGGCTCAGTTGCTAAGGTGGGCGACTTTGAATAGGTGCATTAGGGTTCAAATCTCAGTTCCGGCATTCTTTCTTTTTTTTTCTGGTTTACTTAGTATATTTATTTAAAGAAGGGCAAAAATATTCTTATAAATCTATTTTGTATTAGATAATTCAAATTGTGATGTCGTAGAAAAAGTATAGTACATGTCTCAAGTAGTAAAGCAATTACGTACGAGTAAAAATACATTACTCGCTCCTTCGTCGCTCGTATGTAACTTTTCCACTCGTACGTAATATGCTCTTTACTTCTCTCGTTATGTAATATACTATTACATAACCCATAATCCTTAAAAATAAGATCTTTTTAGTAATCATCATAATTTTATTCAATCAAAAACTTACATTTTTTCCCGTAGTAAAATATACTGAAACTGAAATAAAGTAAATTAAATCACTATGTCCAATAGAATAATATTAATAACTACAGACTGTACTGTACTATAAATTTTACAATACCCAAGATAATCGAAAGAACTTATGAAACCAATTTTCAAACATTACTAGCGTAAAATGCATTGTAACTAAACACGAACATAAATAAATCATTTTATGGAATCATCTGACATACAAAGGAGCATGGTCAAGTTTTTTCTTTACAGCAGCGCCACCATCTTATTTGACAGCGAAACATTTAGCTTAGACAACAATCTTAAACTTTGACGTCTATTTGAGAAAACTATCTATAAAGCTGATTTATTTATGCAAGTTGCACTGTATCAGTCTCCGGCTTCTGCTCACTAAAGGTCCCTCTAGACGCCATCAGGTGTATCTCAAGGTAAATATAACAAGGTACAATTTAGGAACCGGTACAATAAAGACTGAGGGCAAAAAAACATTAACATTGAAAAACTTGCATAACTTTTAAACCGCTAAATAAATTTTCAAGAAAAATTTAGTTTTGGATAGGTGATTTATTATATAAAAATTAAGACAAAACAAAAAATCAATCAGACTTATCGTCATAAAAAATTTTGAGCTTGTCGGGAATGGTCTCCATCATGGCTTTTATGGTGGTGCTCGACACTTTCTTGGTCGCTACGGTCCACATTTTTCTAAAACTTTCAATCGATTTTGTAGCCTTTTTTGTCTGCTTCAAGCTTCTTTTCACCAAAGCCCAGTACCGCTCGATTGGGCGAAGTTCAGGGCAATTTGGTGGGTTAGCCTCCCTGGGTACAAAATCGACATGATTCTCTTCGTACCATTTTTTTATTGGCTTACTGTAATGGCACGAAGCTAAATCCGGCCAAAAAAATGTGGATACCTTATGTTTACTCAGAAAAGACCGCCATTTTTTTTGGAGACACTCCTTCGTGTAAATATCGGAGTTAATTGTTCCATTTGTTATGAAAGATTGGCTTCTTTCACCGCAGCTACAAATCGCCTGCCAAACAAGATATTTTTTTGGAAACTCGGACTTTATTTTAGTTCTAAACTTTTTAGGAACATTTCCTTGTCCACAGGAAACATAAAACTCCTGACCAGGTAGTTGAGAAAAATCGGCGAGGACGTAAGTCGTATCGTCCATCACGCAACATTGACGTTTTTAGAAAAAATCTGCTCTTAACTTTATGGCTCGTTTCATGGCTTCAATGTTTTTCTCCGCATTACGATCTGGAGTTGTTTGAACTTTGTAGGACTTAAATCAACTCTTTTTTTTTTTTTTTTTCGAATTGTCTTTTCCGACAAGTCGATTTTTGCAGCTAATTTCCGGTTCGATATCAGCGGATTCTTAACCATCGCAGATATTGCTTTTTTCACCTTTTTTGGTGAATGAAAACCCTCTAGTCGTCCACTTTCTGGTTTCCGTGTTATGGTAAAGTCTTCTTTGTGCCGCTTGATGACTTTTGCTGCCACTTGCCTGCAAACTTTTACCTCCATTGCAATGCGAACGACTGACCATTGTGGATTCTCAACAAATTTTTTAATGATTAATCTATGTACTTCCACTACTTTTGCCATTGTGAACACAATTTGACTCAAATAAAAATAAAAATTTGACGACATATTCTGACAACTATTTCAAAGCCTACTATATCAAAATTTTGTAAAAAAATTATATGGTATAAAAGTTATGCAAGTTTTTCAATGTTAATGTTTTTTCGCGAAGTTTCCCCTACAACTTGTTGTTTTACAATTTCAGTCTCACAAGCAATTAATAACTTATCTTAGCTATAAAAATGTAATTCAAATTTGAACTTTACAGTAATAACAATTATTCTTCTCAACAACATTTACAAAAAAACTAGTTTGTTAAACAACTACAGGTAAATAATATGTTCCCACACATAAACGTCAATGAACTAAAAACCTACTATAACGGTTATTTTGAATCAGTGCGCAGGCTTTGATTTATAGGTGTTGTTGGTGCATAAATTAAGTAGGATTTATACAGGTGTTCCACGGTGACGAGACATTAGACATATTTCACAGACTACTTTGATTTGAATTTTGAAAATTTGGCTTTAGGCGTTTTCGGGCATGTTCTTTTCAACTAAAATAATGGCGTCTACCTAACGCTTCCGGTTGTACCGGAAGTTGACATTATCTTTGTTATTTTAAATGGAACACCCTGTATTTATTAATAGAAACACACTTTCATCCAACAAGCCTTGGATTAACCAAGAAAAATGCGTTGATTTTGTAAAATGACCGCTTGAATGACTTTAAAGTAGTTTTGAGATTTGTAACGTAATTTTTGTAATTAAGACACTTTTTGTTCATGAAAGCTTTGTATTTAACTTTGAAAATTAAAAGAATACTACATTTCGTTGCATACTGTACAATCAATGTACCACGAACAACTAACTAGTCCAACAAAAAAAAAACTTAATTCATAATCACACCTTAATCTAGTTACATTTTTCTTCAACTCCTCAACGTTACCAGATTTTTCCAACTCGAAAAACCGCAGCGTTGCCAGCTTTTTGTAAGTATTAATACTAGTTCACAACAGTACCACTACTTAATATTAAATTTTAAATTATGGGAAAAGTGTTATTAAAAATACTGCTAGGAATAATAAAACTGAAACAATTTGCATTAAAAATAAAGTTCAAATTACTTCTGTGTATAGTAGCATAACAGTTAAATACTGGTCAATATTTCACAAATAAATGCAATTACTGAAAATACTAAACCTACGACCAACAACATACAGGTGACATAAATGTGATCAAACGTGAGTACTACTGGTTCTAAAACACTTTTTGATTGTTTAATTTCTAATCTATGCCCAAAATCGTACGTTATTCCGCATTCAAAAAATGTGTACATCATTTTTTTAATCATTGGTATTGCATAGCTATTGTAAGGTCTTACACTAAGAACATAGTGAGAGCTTCCAGTGATTGAATCATCTGTAAACGTACGAGATAGTTTAAAGAATGTAGTATTAAGAAAATTTTTGTAGTCTACAAAAAATGTGGCACATTGATTCTTTTTTATACAATCAGAAAATACCTTATCAAATTTTTCTTCTCTAACAAATTCTATTCTTTTAAATATTTGATCACTCTTTTCATTTTTAAAATAGACTGCTATATCTCTTAGTTCATTATTTACAACAATAGAAAGTTTTGATTCATAAAGATCTTTTAAGTTTGTTATGCTACCTTGATACTTAGGAACGATTAAAGATTGCAATAGTTTTGAAGTAAACATAGTATGTATATAAACGCAGTATATAAAATAACTAATTAAAAGATACCACAAAGCTCGAAGCGATGGCATTCTATAAACTGATCCGAATAATGAGGCTCTCCATATATTGATTAAAATTAATGTAAATTCATACTTTTTACCAGAACAATAACTATTTAATATCAAAATTAACCAACAAGCTAATGCGATAATCAGAAACGAGAATATGATACTACCCCATACAGTTTCTTGAAAAACACCTGTTATCATTTTTAATGCTGACATTTTTCTAGGTTTTGGAACAAGCCAAATAATTTTTTCTTTGTAAATTATTGGACCGGTATATGGATTGGTTAAGTTTCTAAAAATACTAAGTGTTACTCCAACATTTGCAACTCCTGCACTTGAATTTAAACGAGAATTTATCAAGTTTATGAATAACTGACCTGTACTATAAACTTCTTGCCGTTGATAAGAAAAAAGTTCAAAAACGCAATTACTATATTTTCTTAAAGCATAAGGAAATTCCAATGCAAATTGTGACTTGCAGTTTTGTTCGTTTACCAAATTCACGACTCTTCCACAATTATTAGGAATTGCTTGAGGATTAGCTGTATACAATTGCAAAGAAGTATCGTGTTCATTATATTTGTAAACCAATACGACTATATGTATTATGTTTAATTGCCACATTGGTAAAAAGACATTCGATATGTTTGTATTTGTCGTAATCACAATCCATTTTGTATTTGGTTTAATATGTTCTTCATACCCCATTGGGTAGAAATTATTTCTAAAATCAATTAAATCACCATCAGCAATGAAAACGACGCCCGTGTGACTAAAGGTAAGGTTTTTTTCTACGTAATTTTTGTCAGAGTATATTAAGCGAGTGTTTGTAATGCTATTAGGTACAGTATATGCATCACTCCCTAATATGACTAACAATGAATCTTCTTGTAAAAAAAGAGATTCAGATACACGGTGAACGCACTGATCTAACTCGCGGATGTTATCTTCTTCAAATTTAATTTTACAATAGCATTTCGAAACTATAAATTGAAACAACAATAAAAATTTTAAATTGTAGTCCATTTTTACTGGCAACGTGTACTATAGTTCCGTTGTTGCTATGTACTAAAAGTAAATTATATTGGGGGATCAATATATATTTATGTAAATATTAAACGGAGAAAATTGTTTATCAATAAAACAAATCACTTTTAAATTTGTTGGTTTATCAATTACACGTAAAAACAAAATATATCACATTTTATTAAGGCTGTTCTCTCAGGGAGCTATAAAGTTTATGTAAATTTATCTCGCTTATTTTTAGAAATGTTTTCCTGATTTTGCACAAACATATAGCTAACATTATTATTTATGTCGTGCAGGAGCTATTTTTTCTTATTTTCGTCTTCGTTGTATTTAATTTAATTAAAACGTAAAATAATAAAAAAATGGATTTCCTTATAAGCCAAAATTTCGACTCCTGCGCTACATAGATAATAATTTTCTGACAACGCTACTTTTTTTTAATTTTTACTTAAAACCAATGAAAAAATTAACATTAAGTAAACGATAAATACTGAAAACTCTTGAACAATTGTGAAATGAATGTGCTCGCGGGCGAATTTTTCTGAGCGCAACAGGCCAGACTTGGAAGCCGATTAATATTAATAGATAAATAATATATTGTTGAATTGTTGATGTCAATGTACATGACGTGCATTTTAAACAGTTTTAGAAACAGAAAAAACAACAAACAGCTATTTATGTAACAAGAAATAAAAATAGTGAACCGCCTACTAGAAATCAAAAATTGTCCCGAGTGATAAAACAGCCTTTTAAAAGTAAATAAGTTTAATTTGTAATTGTATTAAGAACAGGCTATACAAAGTGCAACTTCTAATTCAAATTGTGACTGTGGAAACGAAGCAGACACCGTTACACATATTGTGAAGGGTGGTATCTTCTTTCTTCTTTATTTTTTCAGCCCATGTTCCTCCACTCCTGAAGATAGACTTCTCGCAACGATTTCTATCTTGAGCGATTTGAAATCATCTTAGTCCCGTCGTTTTCTTTAAATCGTCTTTCCATCTTTTCTGCAGTCTACCGACATTTCTTTTCGTTTGTGTAAGATCCTATTGGTTGCATCTTATCGTGCTACATGATCCCCCCATCTCCATTTAGAGATGAGAATTCTTTCTATGACGTCTGACGCTTTAGTGCGTCTTTGTATGTCTCGGTCTCTGTTGCGCATTAGCGTAAACTAAGTTAACCGGATAATGATGATTATAAGGATAAGAACCTGTAACGAGCAGAAAAAATTTGCAGTACAAAAAAAAAGTTAATTAGCGAATTCCTTTAATTAAGAACCACGCTGTATATAAGCAGAGGTTACGAAATGACGGTAATTTTTTTTTATTAACGGCTTCCCGGTTAACTAGAATATTCGGTGAAGCGTCGCAGGTCCAGATAATAAGAGCATAATAGCCGCTCAAAATTACACTATCATTCGTATCGAACATTCAACAATATTTATTTGCACACCCCGAATCTCGTGCCCGAAATTTTTAATCACGAGTAGATGAGCAGGGCGCCAATTAGTTAGTTGAACGTCCAATTTGAGACAATAATTATCAAACAGAACTAATACTGTTGATGAGAAAAATTTCCTTAGGCGGGGCACTTAAATAAAGCAACCGATACGATAACAAAATAACAGGTATTTACTTTATTTAATCTTTGATTTTAACAAACAGCACACACTATTAATCTTAGAATAAAAGGTAGCGGGCATCAATGCACCAGCAAAACGTAGTATAATTACCCAAAATTCGAGCGCACTCGTACTATAGGTGACGAGTTGAATGAACCGTACGCTACAATTCCAGATAACGATATAAAAGAGCGCACAAAAATTCAAAGAAGATATAACTTGTCGCGCAAGTAATTTATTTTAGCGTTTAAACATAATTAAATTAAGAAGTAATAAAACGGTACCTTGAGCTATTATCAAGTTGGTCGTAGATAAACACTTGCATATCTAGCAAGCGAGAAGTTAGTTTTTTTCCCCCTTAGGTGTCGATCTGCCCTAGTGTATAACTGGGTGGCACTTAGGTGGTAATTGATAGTCATTCAGCTGGTAGATTAGATGGAAGTTTAGATAATACCTTTAAATGGTAACGTAAAGGATATCTTAGATCTTAGAAAAACTTACGGGTGTTCGCATAATAAAAGAAATCATCCGTCATTCGATAATTAACGCAAATAATCGGTGCTTCGGAAAAGGCGACGACCTACAAATGACGACCCTTAATTAAGGATGACCCAGAAACAAACGGATTTCTTACCTAGCGAAATTATAACACGATATATGCGTCCACCATCTTAAGGACTTTTACCGGAAAAGAGACGGGCAAAACAAAATACGTACCGGACTACCTTCGCGCACCATCTAGGAGCGTCGAGTGAAATCAATATCCGAAAAGCGGTTCGTGCCGGAGATTAATTACCGTAACAAATGTAATGGGATAACATGGAATGTTTATCAACTGGTGCACTAAATTTTCTTATTTTGAAGTAATTGCACTGATTTCACTTATTTTCTCTGTTGTTGAAAATAGGATTCGATGAAAAATGAACATATCAAGTCTAATACTATTAACATTGTGTAAATGCCCCAGTATGTGCCCGTCTATCGCGCACTCGGATAAACCCTAAGCAAGTTCAAAATAAAATAAAAATGATTTTATAAAATACCCGCGAAAATAACTAAAACGGAACATTCCCGCCGCCCTGAAGCATTTTCAGAAACTAAATCCAATTTTACATCAAAATAGTTTACAATAGTAATAAGAAGAAAAAAAACACTCTAAATTATTATAGTATAACTACAATTGAAAACTAAATTTTATTGTGTGGGTAAAGGACACACCTTTATCACTGGACGTCTATAGATACCCTTTTTTAAATTATTTTAGTATTTTTGATATTTTCGACAAAAGTATTTTTTTTTTTTTTAAATCGTAGTTAAACAGATCAAATATTTTTAGGATATGCACAAGAGAAAAACTTATAGCTTTTCAAACGGTTAAAAACTTCATTAAAATTTTATACAAGGTGCTTACAAAATAATGACAAATTTCGCTGTTTAAAAAATTCAAAATTTCTTATTATCTTTAAATTCTACGCTTAAATGTGAAGGAACTTTGTTATTATTATACCTCTATACCTCACATTAATAGTTTTTGAACAAACTTGAAAAAGTCTGTAAATTTCAGATTATTGCATAGTTTTTTTTAATCAGTTGGCTTTGATTTGAAGAAAACAACTAAAAACAAAAAGCTACAAATAACTTAGTAGTGTAATATTAAACAACTATTAATTTCAGGGCATTATAAAAAAAAACCAACATAAATATTAAAAATTAATCTAAAATAAATGTTCGAACTGGTTGCTCTCAACTTCAAACATTTATGGATTCTCCTTGGAAATTCGTTTTGAGTGGCATTTCCAATTTCTTTATGGAGAAAGAGTTTGAACTGCATTTGAAATTCTTTCCTGACAATCTTCTTTTGTTGAGAGCGGCGAAGCATAAGTATATCTTTTATGCGACTCAAAAAAAAGATATATAATAAAATGGAGTAATATCGGGTGAACGGGGAGGCCATTGCGTAATTTATAAGCGCACTACCATGCGCCGAAGCGCCATCGTGTTTGTACCCCGGCTGATTCCAGTTAAGATTTAGTGGTTGTAAATAAGTTTCTAAAATTTCGAGGTATTTGTTGCCTGCAATAAACAACCATTTAAAGTAAAACCTTCATTTAGAATGTTAAATCGGTAAGGTTATTATTTAAATTTTCATTATACAAATGTACCACTACCACACTGTCGTTTTTATTGCAGCAAAACACTTAAAACTCTAGTACCCTTGAAAGTGCCTCTTACGAGAAATGCACTTATCACTCCAATAATGAGTATTGCGTCTGTTATTCCGTTCTTTTCAAATTTTGCCTCATCCGCCCAAATCAAGTTTTGTAAAAGTGTTGTCTTCTTGAGTTTTAATTAAAATAAATTCACAAAAATCAATTTGCCTTTGATTGTCACCTTGCCTTAAATTTTGCACTAATGTGAATGAATACGAATGGAATTTGTGATTGTTCAATATCCTCTGAACGCTTAGCTTAGATATTCCTAAACCTCTTTGAGCATTATTTAAAAAATTTTAGGATACGCTATAAAGTATCCCAAGATTGTAGCTTCATTTTCTTCAATATCTACGACAGGTTTCAGTCTTCCGTGTTGTCCAACAAAGAAATTCTACTATTATGAATGAGCCATGTAAGGGTGTTACAGGTGGGCTGTGGTTTATCCGGATACGAAAGGTATCGCAGGCTTGTTTGATAACCTTGCCACATTCCCCGTATATTAACAACATAGACATTTCCTCGACGCATGAAAAACCGAAGACGTTATCGTCATACCGAAATCCGGTAAATACCACACGACCCATCAATCTTCTCCCGACTTTAGATAAATTATTCAAAAAAATAATTCTTGCTAGATTATAAAAACAGGTCGACGATCTTCAATTAATCCCGCCAAAACAATTCGGTTTTCGCAGAAAACCTTTCCAGCGTCCAACAAGGTCTCCGCGTAGTAGAGCAAATCACAGATGGCGTGAACCACCGCGACGTCACCGGAAGCTTTTTTCTCGACATTGAGAAAGCGTTCGACAAGATTTGGCATTTCGGCTTGCTCTAGAAGATGCACCGTCTTGGCAACATCATGGTCCACTACACAAGCTGATAGAAATCTTCAACTCGCGCTAGATTCCCTATGCACTTGGTACGAAATTTGGCAGATCAAAGTCAACGCTTTCAAAAGCGCGGCAAACTTTTTTAACCGAAGAAGAATAGAGCCCGCATGCCGACTACACATCAACGACGACGACGTCCCTTGGTTAAACGAGGTTAAATACATTGGCCTGACCCTAGACAAGAAGTTGTTTTGGAAAGCGCACATCGTCCAGAAACTGACTATCGTTTACGTCCTATTGACAAATTTCTACCCGATGTTATGCCGCAACAATCGGCTCAGCATCAACAACAAGCTACTCATCTATAAAATGGTGATCCGCCCCTCTATGATGTACGCAGAAGGAACCTGGTTCTACGCTGCCAAAACTCACACGACGAAACTGCAACTTCTCCAAAACAAGATTCTCCTTATCATCGCAGACGCTTCCTGGTCTTTCGACAAAAAACGTCTTCATCACGAACTTCAAATTTTTAAGATAGCAGATTTCGCACGTCAATCCGCAACTGCGCTTCACGCGGTCATCACGGCCCACCCCAACCTGCCAAAGCACCAGACGCCGAAGTATGTCATCTTAAGTTAAGTGTGTGAATTGTCAGCCCAGAGGATCAGACTTTTGGTTGTGGAGTGTACCACCAAATAAGGTTTTACTTAAAACTAAAAATCAAAGCCGTTTCATGTCGTATGTACATGAGCTTCACACGCATTAACAATAAATAAGTTACTTAAATAATAAAACTTAGCTGTAATTTATAACGAAGTCCCGAGTTCGAAAAGTTAAGTAATCCCAAGATTCCTCTTAGGGAAGGTGTGCAAAGAGAAACAGAAGGCGTTAGGCTTTCTCGTTGAAGTTAATAAAGTGTAACCAATCCCTGCTAAACGTGGTAGCCACCGGTTGCCTGCAGCTATCTAATGCGAAACCGTAGTGTGATCTTTAATCGGCAAGAAAGGTTTTAATCAGCCACTCCAACACCCCCAGGAGTTATCCAGACATAACACGCAGCGAAATCATAAGGTCAAGAAACGTGGGTGGATTTAACCGGATATAAACTTAACAAATTTTTTATTGTAAATCTTGTAACGCATATCAATGATTTGTATAAATTTCAATTTAAGATGAACGCTAAAACCACCCGTGCAGCAAAACGTAGAAGTAGAAGACCAATCGAAAATTAGTAAAACTCGCGCCAAACACGGCTTTTGTCGTAACATATTAATCGCGACATACCTGTAACATATTGCTCTCGACACACGTTTTATATTTATAAAATCAAACCGTAACAGAGTTTGATTATAAACTAAATGTTGTTTGTTATAATGTTAATAAAATCATGTTTAACACAAGTAGATTTATTAAAATATGTACACAATTTTAAAGCTAACAAGTTCTTAAAGAATAACATATTAATTCCGCATAATTTTAAAATTTAATTAAGTAAAGTCATATTACAGCACACATTACGGGAAAAAAGCCGTACCAAACTAACTTATACATTTCTAAAGATTCAAATTTTTAAAAACATTCAGTAAGTTGTGTTGGAAAATTTTATATGAATAATTTTTAGTTTATAAATAGGAAAAAAGTGTAAATTAGTTTATTAAGTGACAAGAAGAGCATAACAGTTTTAAACTAATAGAATTTTTTTACTAGCATTTCAAAAACAAACACAAATGCTGAAACTCCTAAGCCTACGACTAATAACATAAAAACAACGTAAAGTTGATCAAATGATAGAGCTGCTGGCTTACGTTCAAATATAGTATTTGATTCTCCAATTTCTAATCTCTTTCCAAAATCGTTGGTTATTCCAGATTCAATAATTGCATACGTAATTTTTCTATAGGCGTTATTAAATAACTGATTTTGGGTAAACTGAAAGTGTAATCAAAACTTCCAGTAACCGAATTATCTTTAAAGATTTGTGATACTTTAAAAAACGCGGTAGTTAAATAATCTTCATTACCTACAAAAAAGCAGCACATTCATCATTTTTCATACAATTAAAAATTCATCAACAAACATATTTTCCTTAACGACATCTATTAATTTGTATAATTTTTGAAGCGATGATCATCCTTTACATTGTCATTAGAAAATACTGTGTCGCTTAGTTTATTATTTACAATAATCGAAAGTTTCGATTCAGAAAGATCATTTAAATTTTGTATTCCACGCTCATATTTAGGAACTGTTAATGATTGTAACATTTTTGAAGTAAAAATGCTTGTATGTGAATACAATATATGATATAGGTAATTACAAGAAACCGCAACATCCGAAGCGACGGAATTTTATAAACTGATCCAAATAGAGTCGCTTCCCAAATATTCATCAAAATAGGTATAAACTCGCTCTTATTACCAACGCATTTATTTTTTAATTTCAAGACAAACCACCAAGTCAACGATGTAATAAGAAACGAGAGTAATATAGTACACCATACAATTTCTTGAAAGATGGTCATTATTACTCTCAACGTTGACATTTGTTTAGGTTTGGGAACCGCCCAAATTGCTGTTTCGCTGTATATTAAAGGACCGCTATAGCTATCACGTTTAAGGTATCTCAAAAAACTAAATTTTATATCAAAATATGTTGGATCTGCAAGACTAAAGAATTTAATATTTAAATTAAGATGAGAGGCTATCAAATCTATATAAAACTGAGATTTAATATAACCTACTTGTCTTTTCTCTACAATCTCATATTCAGTAAGAACTACAAAAGTGCAATTATTATATTTTTTTAAAAGTGAAGTAAATCGTAATGTAAAGTTTGTTTTGCAGTTTTGTTCGTTTATCAAATTTGTAGCTTGTCCACAGTTGTTAGAAAGTTCGTGTGGATCACCTGTATACAATCGTAAAGAAGTATTGCTTTTATTAGAACTGTAGACCAATACAACCACATGCACTATTTTGCTTAACCAGTATGAGGAAAAAATACTTAAAATGTCTTCTTTCGTTTGATTTGGTGTTATTATAAGAAATTTTGTATTTTGATTAATGTTATGTATTTCTGATACCATATAAAAAGCATAGACAAAGTAGTAAACGAGACTTCTTTCAAGTAGACAACCATTCCTATTTTGAAGCGGATAGTAAAATTTTTTGCCAAAACGTATTGAAAACTAGTTAGTCGAAAGTGAGGTTTTGTAATCATGTGTGGAAAAACGTAAGCATGTCTCGAAAGCAAAATACCAAATGTTCAATAGTAACGTCATCAAAGACACAAATAATCCCAATATCGTCGTCTTAACAACAAAAAAAAAAAAAAAAAAAAAAAACACCACACCAAAAAAAAACCAAAACAGAAATTAGAAAATGTATTAAAAAAACAACAAACAAAAAAAAAAAAAAAAAAGTTTACAAATAAGAAGTTTCTATTTATATATATACATTTATTTTTGTTTTTTATATATATAAATTATTTACGCTTTAAGCAATCCAATATTAGTATTTATTTATTATTTATGACTATAGTTTCAACTCAAAAATTATTGTGAGTCATTTTCAGAATACAAAAAATATTTTTATACAAACGTTAAATATGACATTTGGTTTTCATGGAAATTTAGAAAAACATAAATTGGTTTGTAATAAAAGGTTTTTTTAAAAATATATAAACTAGGTATGTAAAATGTTTGAATCTGAAGTTAATTAAATTAATATTAAGGACATAAAAATCTGTTTGATAATTTAATGTAAGATCGTGAAAATTTGTTTGATTATTGATTATTAAATTTGGATTTGTTGTTTTAATGTATATTATTTCTAATTTATCTAAAATTTGTCTATTATAATTAGTTATTTTAAAAGGATGTATGAGTGAATGATTTAAATGTTTATGTTTGTTTTGGATAATGTGTTTAGCGAAAGTTGATTTAATTGCATCTAAATTATAAGAATATTTTTCTGGTTGTTTAAGATATCTTAGATGTTCTTTTAATCGAATTGTAAAATTTCTTTTAGTTTTACCAATATATATTTTGTTACAAGAGCATAGTAGTTGGTATATGCCGCTTGATTCAAGACTATTATTTATATTTAATTTTTGTGAAAAATGTTAGCTAAATTGGTAGGAGCTTTGAAGACAAATTTATAATCAGTTAATTTATTCAGATCTTTAATTATGTTAATAAATTCAGGAATAAAAGGAATTGAAATGTATTAATTTTTTGGTTTTTTCATTAATTGGAATTAATGTTGTTAGATTTTTTAAATTATGTATACATAATTAAATTTATTAAAAATGTTTAAAATAATTTTGAATGGAAATTGGTTTAAATGAGCAATATAAAAATTGTGTCTAATTTTTTTTTAAAATCTGTTTCTGATAGAGGTATGTTGAATAAACGGTTGAAAAGAAAATAGAACGCTGATATTTTTGTGAAAATGGTGATTTGAAGAAAAGGAATTGTTTGAACTGTAGTTGTAGGTTTTCTATAAATGTCAAAATTAATAGAATTATTTGAATCGATACAAATATACGTATCTAGAAAAGGAAGACAATTGTTTTGAGAAATTTCTAAAGTGAAATTAATTCTGTGATGTAAATTATTTAAGTAATTTAGAAAAACATGAATTTCTGATGTAGAACGTTCGAAAATGCAAAGAATGTCATCAACGTATCTATTCCAGAATAAAATATTTTTATTCGAAATAGAATTTTTGGAAATAAAATTAACTTCTAAATTATTTATAAACAGTTCAGCTAAAATGGGTGAAAGAGGAGAACCCATTGGTAGTCCTTTTTCTTGTTTGAAAAATTGATTGTTGAAAGTGAAAAATTGATTATTTAAACAAAATTTAAGTAGGTTATCTATATCTGAAACTATCAAGTTAGGCAATTCAGTATCATGTAAATAATTGGATACAAAAGGAATGGTTTCTTCTGGTGGTATTGAAGGATAGAGGTTAACGATGTCAAAAGATATTAAAGTTAAAGATTTTTGTTGTTATAATTTTAATTGAGATAAGTTTTTTACTAATTTAATTGTGTTTTTGATAGAATAAGATGGTTTGAAATTAATTTCTTTTGATATAATGTGAGATAGAAATTTAGAAATTTCTAAACACATTATCCAAAACAAACATAAACATTTAAATCATTCACTCATACATCCTTTTAAAATAACTAATTATAATAGACAAATTTTAGATAAATTAGAAATAATATACATTAAAACAACAAATCCAAATTTAATAATCAATGATCAAACAAATTTTGACGATATCACATTAAATTATCAAACAGAATTTTATCCCTTAATATATTTTATTTTAATTAACTCCAGATTCAAACATTTTACATACCTAGTTTATATTATTAAAAAAACCTTTTATTACAAACCAATTTATGTTTTTCTAAATTTCCATGAAAACCAAATGTCATATTTAACGTTTGTATAAAAATATTTTTTGTATTCTGAAGATGACTCACAATAATTTTGAGTTGAAACTATAGTCATAAATAATAAATAAATACTAATATTGGATTGCTTAAAGCGTAAATAATTTATATATATATATATATATATATATATATATATATATATATATATATATATAATGCTTTATTCTTTCACGTGTAACATGTTTGTAATAAAAATCTTTGGGGTTTTAAAACGGTGTAATAAATATTAAAAATTACAACGTTTCGCCACGCTAACACGCAGCTTTTTCAAGTAATTAATAAATAACAATCTTAGTTTCTATGCGATTTTGACTCTTGAACGTGTCCTGGACCAGAGTAACTAATACATTACGTATCGGTATCATGGTAATGTTGTTTTGCATATTTTGTTGTTCTATTTGTTGGATATTTGGGGATCTTCTATCCTGAAGTTAAAGTTAATAACGGTTTCCAAGTGTTAGGTAAACCTTTTCCATCATCTCGTTTATTAATACAACTAGGACGTCTTAACTATCTCGATTTGTTCTCTAATGAGGCAGTTACATAAATATTTTTCTTTCCTAGCATTCTTGTATTTTCAAAATCGATTTTATGTCCTGTTTGGTGATGATGTTCTGCGAGAAGAGAAGAACACAAACTAGCAGTCCGAAAAGGATGTTTAACTTATTCTCTAGCTGAACATCATCACCAAACAGGACATAAAATCGATTTTAAAAATACAAGAATGCTAGGAAGAGAAAAATATTTATGTAACCGCCTCATTAGAGAACAAATCGAGATAGAAAGACGTCCTAGTTGATTAATAAACGAGATGATGGAAAAGGTTTACCTAACACTTGAAACCGTTATTAACTTTACCTCAGGATAGAAGATCCCCAAATATCCAACAAATAGAACAACAAAATATGCAAAACAACATTACCATGATACCGATACGTAATGCTATTGGTTACTCTGGTCCAGCGACACGTTCAAGGTCAAAATCGCATAGAAACTAAGATTGTTATTTATTAATTACTTGAAAAAGCTGCGTGTTAGCGTGGCGAAACGTTGTAATTTTTAATATTTATTACACGTGTTTAAACCCCAAAGATTTTTATTACAAATATATATATATATATATATATATATATATATATATATATATAAATAGCCAATATAATAATGGATCCTATATTCATACATAAAATGATTTATGTCAATTCAATTGTAAAACGATAGTTTAGTTTTATATTAATAATATATTGAATAATAATAACTTGTTTGGTAAACTATTTACACAATACGTATAACACTATAAGAATACAATAATTTTGAGTTGAAACTATAGTCATAAATAATAAATAAATACTAATATTGGATTGCTTAAAGCGTAAATAATTGACATAAATTACTTTTAAATTTGTTGATTTTCTACTTTAACATAAACATAATACCAATAAACTTAAAAAATGAATTAAGAGGGGCACTAAAAAAGTTATAGTTCAAACTGTTCGAGTTATATCAGTGAAATTTACATTTGATTCTTACACAAAGAATTTATTGTTAAAAACAATAATGTAAACTAAAAACCATGTAACTTGAACTCAGTATATAACGACTGTTGTAAATTCTATCAAGTTACTATAAACAAGAAAGTTGTTCGCTAGGTAACGTTATATAAAAAATAGATAAAAGACTGATTGACATTATTTTTGTAAAAAATTCGAAATAAATTTTCACTAAACTCTAAACTTAAAATGAATATGAATGAAATTGAAAAAGTTTTTCCAACATATAGCGACCGTGACAGGACATTGAAAATTGTGTGGTTAGTGTTATTTAAAGTCAATTAACTATAGATGCTGATAAAAGATCGCGATCTGTGTTACGTGGAGCATTTATTAAAATATGGGAAAAATTGTACTTTAGGTAAAGTGCTCGGATTTTTTTGAAATTTTTACCAAAAGTAGCCTACATGCCACTAATCATAAATATGCAATAAAATTTTGTCGCTCTCAAAAACTGAATTTTTTAAAAATAATTTTCAAAAAAAATTTTGAAAATTTTTGGGTCGGTTTTTTTTGCATTTTTGCACGTTTCAGACAATTCTAAGACTTTTATTTTTCAGTGAGAAAAACCTTTTGGGCCACCTAACCTAACTCTAACCCCACCAAATACGTCAGAGGTGTGACACAAGAGGGAGCGCGGAAGTTGAAGTAGAGTAAAAAGAGGAAGTAAGAGCAGGTGGGTTTGTTGTGTTTCTTGTGAAATGGATCACATTCGACAAGTTTTTTTAAAAAGAAAATTGTAATAACTGTAACCTACCAACCAATACCGTTCACCCCCGATCGCACCTCCCAACCAACACCGTTTACCTCAAACCACATACAAACATGTAATTTTTTTAAGAAGAAAATTGTAATAACTGTAACCTACCAACCAACACCGTTCACCCCCGACAACCAAAAAGAAAAGTGTGAAATGTCGACGGAGCTTTGGGTGTTTGGGGAATTGAAAGGGGTTTGGCAGGGTGTTCATGGAAGTCGTGAACGGCCGTACTGCGGACACCCTGTTGGCATGTATTGAAAAATACATAGAACCGGGAACCACCATTTATTCCGATTGCTGGAAAGGGTATTCCGGGCTCACCGACCACCCCAACTACACCAACCTGCAGGTGAACCACTCCCTCCATTTCAAGGACCCCGAAACCGGAGTCCACACCAACTCAATCGAGTCCACATGGTAACCTAACCCAACCTAACCTAACCTAACCAACCCCACTATTCTAGGCGACACGCCAAAGCAAGCGGCCCCTATGCTAACCGGCAGATGACCTTCCTGTGAAGATACCTCGCTCGGTATATTTTCCTCAATATGGTCAAATCTTTGAATCAAGACCCACTGATTCTATTCTTCATGCTTGCCCGAGACCTGTACGACCCAGCCATGCCTGTTCCACCGATCGAGACTGAAGAAGGAGACGACCCTGACAATTTTGATATGCAATTTGATTTTATATAATTGTCCTCAAAATTTTCCAAAAATTCTCACTAAAAAATAAAAATCTTAGAATTGTCTAAAACGTGCAAAAATGCAAAAAACCGACCCAAAAATTTTCAAAATTTTTCCGAAAATTATTTTTAAAAATTCAGTTTTTGAGAGCGACAAAATTTTATTGCATATTTATGATCAGTAGACCAAGGGCTATCACTGGTAAAAATTTGAAGCAATTCCGAGCACTTTACCTAAAGTACAATTATACCAAAATATGTACGTAACTTAAAAAATTGTTGTCCGCAAAAGGCGATCAATATGATTTAGTTGAAATACATGGCGTGTTAGAAATTTTGGATAAACGTTATCGAGATCTAACATCATTAAACTCTATCATATATGAAGCTTTATTGAAAGAAGACAGTTCCACAGAAGAAATGATAGACGAAGAGTTAAGTAAAGCCGATTAATGTAGTTTGCAATACTTTCAGTTAAAATCTAAAGCTAAACAAGTAATTTCTAAGTATGGTGCTTTAAACACTCCTTCAGAAAATGTAATTAAAATGTCAAGTGATGGAACTAATTTTAATTTACCAAAGATCAGATTAAGACAATTTGAAGGAGAGATTGAACAATGAGAATTGACGGTTGTGACAAACTTAATTATTTATTAATGTCACTGACGACAGGATCACCAGCTAATAAATTAGTTGATAGTTATCCGACAACGTCTGAAATGTACGCTGAAGCTATTAAAGCTCTTAAGCAACGTTTTGGAAGAAGTGACTTTTTGACTGGATTTTACATTAGAGAACTTATTAAGTTAATTATTCTAAACACTTCCTCTAAAGTAAAGATACCGTCAAATCAATTATATGACAAAATACAGTCTCACCTTAGAAACCTTATCAGGCGTGACCATAGATCAAAGTGCACCAGTGCTGTTTCCACTTGTTACATCTACCTTATCAATGGATACGTTACAAGCTTAAGAAAGATTGGATAAATCAAACAGTAATGACGAGCCTTATAAAAATTTATTAGAAAAACTCCTAAACTTTCTAAAAATAGAAGTTGAAGGAAAACAAAAAATAAGTATGGCAGTGAAAGGTTTTGGTGATTCCGTTAATACCAAAAAGAATAAACAAGAAATCAATACTGCAAGTACTGAACAAGCTCCTACTGCAATTAGTTTGTTTACTTCTACAAGAGATCATAAAAAAGGCTGTATATTATGTGACGGTTTTCATAAATCGGAAAATTGTGTGAAAACTTCTGAAATACATAAATTGTCAAAAACAAACACGCTTGTTTTTGTTGTCTAAGATTACGACATTCTGCAAAATTTTGCAGAAATTGACCTCGGTGTGTGTGATTTGTAAGAAACCACATTTTTTAGCAAAACAAAAACAATTAAATTGTGATTTAGTAGCTTTAAGTACTAAATTGAGATGGACTCTTATCGGTAAATTACCAATGGATGTTGAGTACAATACTGAAACAAATATGTTGGTAACAAGTATGTTAACGAAAGACGTCAAGATCAACGATTTATGGACTTTTGATACTTTAGTCATAAATGGATCCTATAGAAAAATCTACTAAATAAGAAATAAATAAAATTACTTAACAATTTTTTTTAGATACAGTAACTGCTACAGAAAGTGGACGTTTTCAATTATACCTTCCTTGGACAGAAAATCACAGTGCTTTTTTCAGTAATTACGAACCATCTTATTAGTAAATTAAAAAGACAAAATTATTACGAAACTTACGACTTCTTACTTCAAAAATGGCTTTCCGAAAAAATCATCGAGCATGTTCTTATTAATAGAATAAATATGCCCTTCCACATCGTCAGGTTATTATACTTGATAGTACTACGCCGGTACGTCCAGTTTTTGACACATCTACAAATGAAAAAAATAGTCCTAGTTTAAATCAATGTCTGGAGGTAAACCCCAATTTGTTAAAAAAAAAAATCCTTCAATTTTAGCTAAGTTTAGATTAAAGAAAATTGGAGTTTTCGGAGATATACGACGTGCGTTCTTACAGATAAACTTAGTTCCTAAGGACAGAAATTATTTACATTTTTGTGGATTACACCTAAAGGACAACTACATACTTATCGTCACTGTTGAGTTGTATTTGGTGTTGCATCAAGTCCGTATTTATTAGAAGCTTGTATTAAACTTCATCTAGATCAAATGCAACATAAGTATAAAGAAAATTTGAAATTCACCAAATTTATAAAGTATTTAAAGGAAAGTTTTTATGTTGACAATTGTTTATCCAGCCTAGATAGTGCAGATGAAGCAGAAGAATTTATAACATTGGCAACCCAAGTAATGATGGAGCGTAAGATGGAACTTAGAGGGTAGTAATGTCTTGGGATTATTATGGTGCAGAACAACTGATGTTTTAAGAATAAATTTATCAGGATTGCGTGCATTTCCAGTTAAGAAAAATACAAAAAGATTTATTTTGAGTACTGCACATCGGATTTTTGACCCTGTAGGTTTAATTTGTTGGTTACAAGAGATAAATATTCTTAAAGAAATTACAATACCCAGATGGATAACACCTTCCGATAAACAAAAATCTCAATGGAGTTTACATGTTTTTTTCAGATGCTTGTGAAAAATCGTATAGAGCAACAGCTTTTCTTTGGATAGAAACAGAAGAGCAAATAAAAGTGAATTTTGTTGCTGAAAAATCCAGAGTTGCTCCTGTTAGTAAAACTGCTAAGAAGCTTACTATTCCTAGGTTAGAGTTCTTAGGTGCTACAATTGCTGCTAGACTATATTTTACCGTTATTGAAGACTACGGTTGGAAAGATGTAGAAACTATTTTTTGGTCAGATGCAACTACAGTGATCGCATGGACACAAAGAGAAAAACAATGGAATAATTTTGTCTTAAATAGGGTAAAAGAAATTAGGCAATTAACTAAAAAACATAAATGGCGTCATGTAGAAAGTTTTTTAAATCATGCAGATCATCTCGGGGTTGTAACCCAAGAAAATATTTCTCTTCTAAATGGTGGGATGGACCAGAATGGCTTAAGAAACCTTTAAATTTTTGACCTACCAGTATTGTCACGTTTGACAAAGAAAAAATTAGCTGTGAAAGAAAAAAGAATATCACTAATTTATTAATAAGTTGTGACATATCGAAAGATTGGTATTATAAACGATTTAATCAATACAAAAAAGTTGTGTGTACAATAGGATAGATTAATCGTTTTATAAACAACAGCAGATTAAGAAAAGAACAACTATTATTTAAAGAGTTAACTGCTAAAGAACTTTATTTAGCTGAATTGAAAGTTTTTACTTTAGTACAAAGTGAAGTGTTTGAAGGAATTGAGGATAAAAAGTTAAAGAATTTGCAATCAACGCAGGACAAAAATGGTTTGATTAGATTAAAAACAAAAATTAGTAACAGAATTGATGTATACGATTTTTGTCAACCAATAGTTTTGCCAAAACACAAACATCCTGTAGTATTCAGTTTAATAATTAATTTGCATTTGGACAATTGCCATGCCAAAGTTCAAATGATGTTATCGTTAGTAAGAGAACGTTTCTGGATTCTAGGAGGTCGACATACATTAAGATCCGTTTTAAATACGTGTTTACAATGTAAAAAGGAAAAAGTTAAACATGTTGAAACCGTGCCAACTTCTTTACCAGAGCTTAGAGTTAGGAACGCTAAAGTGTTTAAAGTAACGAGTGTTAATTTAGCAAG
This sequence comes from Abscondita cerata, assembly GCA_030710515.1. Classification (NCBI taxonomy): domain Eukaryota; kingdom Metazoa; phylum Arthropoda; class Insecta; order Coleoptera; family Lampyridae; genus Abscondita; species Abscondita cerata. The sequence continues at coordinate 166,739 of JALBCR010000564.1, read as the reverse complement.
GACCGTTATTTTTAAGAAGTCTGATAAAAGGCGGAAATGAAAAAGCGTATATGTGCTTATTTACATGTGCAGTTTATCGGGCTGTTCACATTGAACTAGATTTATCTTTGTCAACGGATAGCTCCTTACAAGGACTACGCCGTTTTATTGGGCGAAGAGGTCGTCCTACGATTATTTATAGCGATCGAGGAACAAATTTTATTGGAGCTGACAGTGCTTTAAAAAACCTGGATTAGACAATAATAACTCAATATACTTCAGTAAGAAAAATTGAGTGGAGATTTAATTCGCCGGTTTCACCCTGGTGGGGTGGTTGGTGGGAGAAACTTATAGGAGTTTTAAAGAATCTTTTAAAAAGAATTTTAGGTCGAGCTTCTGTTAATTACGAAGAGATGACTACTATATTATGTGATTGTGAGTCTGTTATAAACAAGAGGCCGCTTACCTATGTTTCGGAAAGTTGTGAAGTTTTAATTCCACTCACACCCAGCATGTTTCTTTAAGAGATTGATGAAATTGGTGTAGTAGATTTAGATTTAGTTAGTGCATCAGATTTAAACAAAAGAAACCGTTATCGACAATTTAAAAAAAAATGCTAGAGAGATTTCAAATAGAATATTTAAGTCAGTTGCAACTCTACGCCAGAAAAAACAAAATTCACCCGGTATCTCTTGGAGACATGGTATTCATTGGAGATGATAATATGAAAAGACTTGATTGGGTAATAGGAAGGATTAAAGAATTGATTAAAGGTAAAGACGGTCAAGTAAGAATCGTTAGAGTTAAAACTAGTAAAGGAGAATTAATGCGTCTCTTTCAAAGAATGTATCCATTAGAAATCAATTTTGAATTAGAAAAGAAAAACAATTTAGCCGATCAAGTAAGAGAAAAGAATTTTAAGAACAATAAACAGGATAACAATGAATACAGTTTTGTTACCACTAAATATGGAAGAATAGTAAAGAAACCTATAAGATATCCCCAAAATTAAATGTTTATGAAAAACTTATCTTGGTGGGAGAATGTTGTAAATTCTATCAAGTTACTATTAATTAATAAAAAAAACGTTATATAAAAATAGATAAAACATTGATTGAGATTATTTTTGTAAAAAGTTCGAAATAAATTTTCACTAATGACTAAACTTAAAATGAGTATTAATGAAATTGAAATTAAGTTTTTCCAACAACGACACTACATCTTTTTACATAAAATAACTGCAAACCTATAGAAACCTTACTTTAACGCAGTGGAGTAACATAGGTATGTAACTTCCAACAGTCCCACTTAACAAAGATTTGTTAGAAGATTTGTTACATCATACCCATACTATTGTAACAAAATCGATGTTTCTTACTGCCTTCGTTAACGTATCTGCAACTATTTTTTCAGTCGGTGTGTATTCAACACTAATAGAACTATTTTCAACATGTTGCCTGACAAAATGGTGACGTACGATAATGTGTTTTGTCCTTGCTTGATATCCGTCACAAATTGCGAGTGCAATCGCCGATTGATTATCTCACACAATTTTGATCGGGATTCGCTTCTTATTTGGCTGAATTTCATCTATAAACTGTGTTAGCCATAGTGCTTCTTGAGTTGCTGCCGATAAGGCTATGTATTCGGCTTCTGCGGACGATAAGGCCACGGTTAGTTGACGTTTCAAGACCCAAGAAATAGCGCGTTTAAATACGTAACCAGTGTACAAACGTCTCTTGTCAATATCTGAAGCAAAATCGGTATCAGTATATCCCTGGAGTGGTTCATTTCCTACAAAACATAGTTTTAAGTCCATAAAAGCCTTAAGGTACTTGAAAATGCGTTTAACTGCATTCCAATGTGCTTCACTATGTTTGTTATTAAAACGGATGACGTCGTTTACCGCAAAAGCTATATCAAACCTGGTCTCTTTGTTATGGTTCAAAATTCTCAAACACGAACGCAGATCGCGAGAGTTGCACGTTGTGACGAAAATCAAATTTACCGCGCATGCTACGGTTTTTCTCATTGGTGGATCGATTTATTCTCAATATCAATCGACACGACGTGCAGACATCTTGTGACTTTCTCTTTTCTATTGGGCGGTTGTTGGCGCTTTACGAAGCTAAAAATTACACGTAAAATATTAATGTGGCTTTAATAATTCCAAATTAAATTAGTGTGAAAATATAAATCCGACCGATTTCGCTGTAAGTGTTTCCTTTTGCTACTTCTGTTGTTGTCTCGTGGTTGTGTTAATTGCTAATTACAACGTATGCTTTAGCACGTGTCTTGACCTCATACTCTACTCATATCTTACTGTCTGGATAATTCCTAGGGGGCGCTGGAACGAGCAATTGGGAATCTTCGCTATACAAAACGTGCCGACTACCACGGTGTCCCTACTTCAGAGCTGCAACGGCCGATTGTACTCCACCGATTGATTGTCACGCCCGCTGCGTTCCTGCTATTTCGAAGAAAACGATCTGCTTTCAGAGCTTTGTCGTCTCATCCTCCTCAGAAAAATTCTACCGATCTTCTAGTAACTGTCATCTGGCTGTCGTTAGCAAGAACCTTCCTTATCAGAACTACATGCATCAGTACACAGTTAAGTTTATTGTTTAAGGAACCTATTCACTTTGCATGCGTTCGGAACTCAAGTATACGTGACATTAAGCTGTTTGAATCCCTAGTGTATAAGCAAATTGTTATTTGGGGTAGTCTCCATCCACCGATGTTCTGTTTTGTTTTCACTAGCTCCCTCAGAACAAGTTTCCTTAATCACCAATCATAAATTGGTACGTTAATTTTAATTTGGGGTGTAACAAACAAAAACTTACGTGAATTGAGACATACTTGATCGCAAACTCTAATTATTTTGTTGTTGCTAATGCACGCAACATAATCTCTCACTTCTCCCAGATTTTTCTAATATTTTAAATTGTATTTGCTATATTTATATGCCTTTTGTCGCTCTAATTTGTGTTTGTTGTAGCGTTGTAGACCTTAAGTAAAAGCTATTGAATTCCTGTTGGTCGGTTTTATTTCTTTCTGTTACCCAGCTGGTGGCGCCTTGTTACACAGCAGTTTATTTCTTTCAGTTCCCTCAAGAACCTTCCCAACTCACCGACTAAGCCGGACACTGCTGTGTTAACTCTTACAAATACGAGATCTTCTACGAATTTAATGCGCTACTTTGAGCCAAATATTATTGTTCTTTCTTTTCTAGGTTGTATCGCTAGAGCCGTCACTTTATTTTTTTTATTTCTTATTATTTGTGAACTGCAACCGTTACACCTTGTACCAAAATAATAAAGGGGGGGAAATGAATTTTTTTTAAAAATATTTTTAAAAATACCTCTTCTATATATAAATTTTTTTTTATCTTTTTTTATAATATTCTTTTTTTTTTTTTTTAAAAAATTTTAACAATTTTTTTTCCAACCTTTAAAAAAAAAAAAAAAAAAAATAAAAAAAAAAATTACTAAAAAAAAAATTTATTATAAAAATTTATTATAATAAAATTTAAAATTTTTATAAAATTTTTATTTTTTAATTATTTTTTTTTTTATAATAAAATTTTCTTTTTTTTTTTAATAAAAAAAAAATTTTTTTATTTTTTTTTATATTATAATTTTTTTTTTTAATAATATAAAAAAAAAAAAATAAATAAATATTATTTTTTTTTTTTTAAAATTATTTTTTTTTTTTAATTTTTTAAATTAATTTTTTATAATAAAAAAATTTATTATACCATTTTAATACAAAATAAATTAATAAAAAAATTAACAATATTAAAAAAATATCAATTTAAAATATTTTTTTTATTAATATTTTTTTAAAAAAATATTTTTTAAAAAATAAAAAAAAAAATAAAAATAAATAAAATTTTTAATATTTCTCAATATATCTTCTATACCATCTTTATCAACAAAACAAAAAAAAAAAAAAAAAAAAAAAAAAAAAAAAAAAAAAAAAAAAAAAAAAAAAAAAAAAAAAAAAAAAAAAATTTTTTAAAAAAAAAAAAAAAAATTTAAAAATTTTTAATATTTTAAAAAAAAAAAAAAAAAATAAAAAAAAAAAAAAAAAAAAAAAAAAAAATAAAAAAAAAAAAAAAAAAAAAAAAAAAAAAAAAAATTTAAAAAAACTTTTTTTTAAAAAAAAAAAAAAAAAAAAAAAAAAAAAAAAATAAAAAAATAAAAAAAAAAAATAAAAAAAAAAACAAAATAAAAAAAAAAACATTTTTTTAATACTAAATTAAAAAAATTTATAATAGTATATTTCTCCCTGTTCATCTCTCCTCCCTTTACCCTACCAAAAATAATAAACAAAATGTTTTCGACTTTGCTTCTTAAATCTAAAAATAAATTAAAAAAGATAACTCCATGTTTAAACTTTGACATTTAGTAATTTTTTACGAAGAACAAAAAAAAAAACCAACCATATCAACCAAATAAAAAAAACCCCCCCCTTCCCCTCCTCTTACCCTTACCAAAAAAACTTTTTCTTTAACTTAAAAAAAAAAAAAATCTTTTATTCCTAAAACAAAACTCCCCCCACCCCCCCTATTCCCCCTTCCCCCCCCCCCTTCCCCCTCCCCTCTCATTTTACTATAAATTTCACTCTCTTAAACCCACATTTTTAGGCTAGAAGTCCGATTTTGTATTTTCACTTTTCCGCCGGCATTAAGAAAAGTGTATAATAGTACCATTGATTATAAAATCAATGGTACGTTATAATGAAAAAAGAAATGTTATGATATCCGACGGCCGGCCGGCTGGTCGAATGTAAACAAGATATTATATTTTGTGATATAAAATTTTTAGTACCTCCTCATCATCCAATATTTGTCACTTATAGAAATTACAAACATTTTTCATTAACTTCTTTTAATAATGACCTTTTCCTTATTCTATGGAACACTATTATTTATGAAAATAATATTGATAACAAAGTTATAAGCTATTTAATGATTATGTTACCTTTTATTCTCATAATTCTGGAAGAAATTTAATTCGTTAGACATTAAAAGTAGCCCTAAAATTCAAATTCCTGTCTTTTTAAAAATCCGACAGACATTAATAATTATTTTCATTCTGTTTACAGTCCTACAAATAGTTGTCCAGACACTACGGAATTTTATAGTTCTCAAAAATTTAACTTAAATCTGTCTTTCTCTTTCAAATTTGCCACCATCGATAAGATTAAGAAAATTGTCTTAGAACTATGCCTTAGTGTTGTTGCTCGTTTTATGACGCATATTGTATATTGTTGTTAGAAGCAGGATATTTTCCAGAAATAAGAAAATACTCTACACTCAAACCAATGCCCAAAATAAACAACCCAAATGTTTGTTACCTTCATTTTCTAAAATTTTTGAGAAAGTCATATGCAGGCAAGTTTACAAATATATTTACGCAAACAATATTATTAAGGATTCATAATCTGGATTTCGTGAAAGATTAAGTTCAATTACTTAGCTTTTAGACTTGACAGATAATATTCCTAGATCACTTGATAAAGGCCTTGGTAACTGTTGTTATCTTATTAGATTTTTCAAAGGCATTTGACTAACTCGACAACAGGCTTTTATGTACTGAACTGAAATATTTTCGATTTGATGAAACTTGCATTAGGTTCTTATCTGGGTAACCGATTTTAGAAAGTTGTGAATGATAATGCCGCTTCAACCTTTGAGTTTGTGACATTAGGTGTACCCTAAAGATCTGTTTTGGGACCTATGCTATTTTTAATTTATATCTCAGACATTACTAACATCATAGGTAAGGTCAATATTCATTTTTTTGCTAATGATACACAGTTGTATTACTCATTTGATCCTAAATTAATTGACGTAGCGTCTGACGCTATAAATATAGATTTGAACTCCATTATCCTGTTCTCCAAGTGTCACAATCTTAAATTAAACACCTCAAAACGCAATACCTTGCTTTTTACCCCACACCTAGTTGATAATTTGTTGCCTAATATGAAACTACATATAAATAATAAACTTATACATCGACAAAAAAAAGGTATAGGAACATAACATATCATCAAATGGGTAATTAAATTAAGCAACGAATCAGAATATTAAAAAACCTAGTAGCAACATAACAAAAATGACTCTTTAACAATTGTAGTTTTCCTAACTACCGTTACTCCCGGACCTCCCCTAGAAATAAATTTCAAAAATGTCTAACACTAAAAACACAGTGCAATACCATCTCTAACCGTTATACAAGTTCGCTTATCTGCCTTTTATGTTTCATGAAAGGATGAAATATTAATTTTTCAGTAGATTCAAATTTTTGATGCTAACACCTGAAATATTTTTTTCAGTTTTCAGCAGAATCGGTTTTTTTGTTCTCATGATTCGTCTAACATGTTATCGTCAAAACACACCCTGTATATACATAAAATCAAAAAAATTGATATGATAATAATGACAGTTCAAAGCGTATTTTATTAAAAAATTAGTTTTTATTTATTAACCGGCCTTCGTGGACAAATTGCTTAAGTTGTTGACTAGTAATGTTTTACGGTTTCTATACCCAGGGTTCCATTCCGATTGCAGTATTTTTTTATTAACTTTAATATCGATCTCATTATAATATAATTTTGTAAAATAAATTTAACATTTTGAAAAAAATTTTCGCAATCAAAATCGAACAAGGATTTAAAGCGTAAATTATTATAATAAAATTTTTACTTTTTTTTCTGTTAAAATACGCTTCAAACACTTACATAACCACATAAGCTTGTTCTCATTTATCTATGTAATCAAATACTGTGCTCAAATTGTGCAAATTTTGAATTTAACATAGCAAACGCCAATTCAACTTTTCCGTAGGGCACACGGTATGGTGAAAGGAATGAGCGATAGATGAACTTCCCCTTAAGATCACACCTTATGTTAATTTTGAATAAACAAGCCAAAGTCCATCTTAATCCATCTATTATTATACTTAACATAGTTACACTGTTCCCTTTGATGAAGTTCTTATTTGACGAAAATACTATGTTTTACTTTTATCTTCGTTTAATTTTAACATTATATAGAGCATAACATTATCACTTTCTTTTGTAAAAAAAGACTTTGAATTTGGACTCTCTTACGACATAGAAAATATATCAGCATTTCATGGAGCTTGAACGTGAATTTATCAATCCAGAACTAAATCTGCATCAATTTGTTTTAATTCTAAACTAAGACTTCTTATCCAGTCTCGACCAATAGGTGGAGAAACTATGTACAAGTATCCTTCAATGTATTTTACAGTTTAATATTTGAAGGTTGTAATGCAGTTTCAAGGTTTAGTTTGCTTAATTCATCTTTAAGAAGAATTGAAAAAAGCGTACCTGAGTCTACTTCCATTTATTGTAATCATTTATTTATATTAATTTATAGATACATACAGTGTGACCGACTTGAAAGCGAAACACTCCCAGAAAGTTTATATTGATCTTCCAATTATGACAAACTTTTTTTTGAATTTATAAATCGTTTAAAACTATACTTTAGGACAAATTATCACATTTTTTTTACAAAAACCAAGGTCTACTACGCAATTTTTTAGAAATGAAAATTTAAAACTAAGACTAATGCTTAAAACACACGTGTGTCGATAAAGCCACGTGTGTTTTAAGCATTAAAGCTATCGCTTAGATAGCGCTTTGCACTTTAACACACACAAGTCGTTACAGTTAACTGTTGGCATTTTTCTTAGTGTATACTATTTACACTTGTCCCTGTTATACACGAGATGTCGTAAGACACCCATTTTACTTATGAAAATTTAAATCTGAATACATTACTTCGTGTTAAACAAACATTTACCAAATTTTATTAATTTAACAAATTTTGACTAAAATATGAATTACATCATTTTAATGAATTTTTTTGTATTGATCAAGCGAGAGAAAAAAAATAGTGAGATAATGTATCTTTAAGTACAGTTTTAAATGCTCTATAATTAAAACAAAAATATTTAAAAGCAAACAATAAATACAAATTTTATTATTCCGCTTTCAAGTGGGTCACTGTGTATATAACTCTAAAACTAAGATAACATCATTTACTTTCTATTTATTGCAAAATAAACGGCACCTACGTACACCTATTTCACCTTATTAAGGCTCATCAGTGCAGGGTAGCTCAAACACAATTCTACAAAAATCAGTTGGAGTAGCTACAGAACTTGTTTTATGATTTATTTCATAATCAACAACAATCAACGTTTATGCATTGTCACAACCCTATATGTATTATAAAGTTTCCCGTAATACGTGCTTTTGTTTATATATACCTACTAACTAAATATTTTAAAAATATTAATATAATTAACTATTATATTACATATTGTATAAAGTTTAGGCATAACGCAATAACAAAAATTGCTATTACATAATCGTGATTTATCAAAATATTTTAATTTAATAATAAGCACTATATAGACAATTAAACAATTGTAAAAACAGATACACATTATTTTCTTACTTTACAAGAACGACACAACCGTTTAAACCCGCTACAATTGTGTACAAGTATTTCAAAAACAAATACAAATAAAGAAAGCACTAAACCTACACCCAAGAAGATGAAAACAATATAAACGTGATTTAATGTTAGAACTACTTGTCTATCTTCAACAAAAGTTTTCGATTCCTCAATTATTGATATTTTTCCAAAATCGTTAGTTATTCCAGACTCGATAATTATGTACATTATTTTTTCTATAGTTGTCGTGAAATAGCTAAATTTCGGTGAATGAAAAGAATAATGAAAATTTCCAGTAAACAAATTATCTTTGAACGTATGAGATAGTTCAAAATGAGTAGTATTTAGGAAATATTCATTTCCACTAAATACAGCGACACATTGGTATTGTTTGATGCAACGGCCAAAGTCATCATCTACTGAAATAAGATCTACTGATTTGTATAAATGACTATAAAGATTATCGTCTTCACTTTCATAAAATATTACATCTCTTAGTTGATTACTTGCAAGAACTTGAAGATTTGAATGAGAAATATCATTTAAATTTTTTATACCCTCTTCATATTGAGGAACAGTTAAAGATTGTAGTAGTTTTGAAGTAAACAAAGCTTGAATGTGAATGGTATATATAATATAAGTAATTACAAGAAATCGCAATGCCCGTAGAGTTGGTAATTTATAAACTGATCCGAATAATGTTGCTCCCCACACGTTCAACAAAATTTGTGTAAACCCGTGTTTACTATCACCGCATGAATTTTTTAACTTCAATATTAACCACCATACCAAAGCTGTAATCAAAAAAGAAAATATAATAGTAACCCATAATGTATTTTGAAAGATGACTGTTATAACTTTTAACGTTGACATTTGTCTAGGTTTTGGAACGAGCCAAACTCCTGTTCCGCTGTAAATTAATGGACCGCTACGTTCATAAAAATCAACTTTTCTTACCAATTTAAAATCTATAATAAACGTATCTGAATGATCATCCAATGTTCCGAGACTAGTTAAATTAAGACGAGAAGTTATCAGATTAGTGAAATATTGTGCTTTAATATAAGGCACATGTTTGTCATGTAGTACTCCGTATTGATTGATAGGCTCAACGCTAATAGTACAATTTGTATACTTTCTTAACACTTGAGGAAATTCAAATGCAAATTTCGATTTGCAGTTTTGTTGATTTACCACATTTACTACTTTTCCACAACGGTTTAAGGTCGCCTGTGGATTTGCTGTGTACAATTGTAAAGACGTATCATTTATATTATAATTGTAAATCAATACGACAACATGCATTATTTGTCGTTTCCATAAAAGTAAAAAAAATCTAGAAAAGTCTTGCCATGATGTTATTATAAGAAATTTTGTATTTGGATCGCCATTTTGAAAATATAGATTAGAGTAAAAAAGAAAATCTAGTGCAATTTCGATAAAATTTTTTACAGCACCCACATGAAAAACAATACCCATTTTAAAGCGGGAGGATTGTAGATCGTAATCATTGTTATCAGTAGATAATAATAAGCGAACATTCGTAATTCCGTTAGGCAAAACGAAAGGTTCATTTGCTGATGATAATACAACTAGTGAGTCTTCTTCCACAAAAAGAGTTTCTATTACACGATGGACGCATTGATCCAACTCGAAATTGGTTTCTTCTTCAATCTGAATTTCACAATTATACTTTGAAAATGCAAATTGACACAATAATAAAAATTTTAAAGTGCGAGTCATTTATTCTGGTAAGGTGTAACACAGTGTACTTCTTAGTGTCTACTAAAATAAATTGATTTTAAATGTTTTTTATTAGGTAAGCTCTTTCATATTTGTATAACAGTTATTATTTATCAATAAACCATTTCTTGAATCGAAATTATTATTTACAATTGACAAATCACATTTAACTTTGTTGATTTTGTGTTTCAATATAAAAAGTACATTATGAATCTACTTAAAAATTAATGTAGCCTTCAAATGAAAGGCGATAGTGTGAGGTTTATTCCCATATGATTCACAATGCTTTATTTTTTTAATACTACAGCTTACAGAAACGTCCGATTTAAATGATTCAAACACTAAAACGTTAAGAAAAGGTTTGAGTAGGGCTTCAAATTTTATTTTTTTTTCAAATTGTTTAGGCGAAAATTGCTTTGAATATGATAAAAGTGTATTTATAGACAAATTTTTGCATGAAAATTGTAGATCGTTGAAACGTACGATAAAATTTATTTTAAAACTTAACCCTTCAGAACAGACTACTGGAGGGCTGTAAGAAACGTTTTTGTAAAAAAAAAAGTTTAAATCGCTTTAAAAATACGTTTTAAGATAAGATAGTTAAACGACAATATAGCAGTTAGGTCAAGCGTATTTTAAAAATTGAGAAAAATACGCAAGCACACAATACATACTTATAACGTTCTAGTTTGAAAAACTAAAAAAAATTAAATAACAAGTTCAAAAACTCAAAAAAAAGTGAATTTTTACATTGTGGGTTGCAAACTGTTAGACGTTTGTAAAAATTTAAAATAAACTGTAATCGGATACTGGTCACGTACAAAAAGATAAGAATGTAGTAGATGTTTGTGTTGAAGCAATTTGATTTAAGCTAATTCAGGCTATTCATGTACACTGTAAAAATTATTTTCGTAATGTATTATACGGTATGTGAAAGTTTAACTCGCAAATTTAAATGATATCACTCACAGCGCGCGTAAAAATTGTGCGACCTTAAGGTATACTTATGAAATTTAAAACTTGGACACCACAATTTCTGTAAACAAAAGTTTGCACATTGTGAAGCGGGCTTAAGGGTATCATTTACAATTCTAACAGCAGGTAGTCTCAGCAGGGGTTATCTTATAGAAGGACTGTAGAATGAATCATTACACTAAGCACGTTTTAGAAAATAGGTAATTTACGTTGCTTACTTAATTTTTTCTTTAAAGAATATATTTGAAGGTATCGCTAATTAAACACCATAGCTCGATTAATTATCGAATCAAAATTTTGTTTAGGAAATGTTTACAAAATAAAATTAGAAATAATTTTGATTTAAAAACGTCTACAAGCAATAACTTTTAAATTAAATCAAAAACTAAACATGGTTATTTGGGTTGACTGATTATTACTTATTTTTAAATAAATCTAACCTACTAATTATTGTAAGTTATTAAAAAAATCATTAAACTCTCTATTCATAATATTTAGTCCTTACAAAATGTATATTTTATGACGTTTCATTTTTTTCTGTAGTTAATATAAAAAGTGAAAATAAAAACTAAGGCAATTCTTATTGTCAACGTATATATTTAGTTTTTGACAAGAATTTATTACATAATTATAATTAAGATACCAAGTTATAGTTTAAAATTAAATGAAAACTTTTTTTTAAATAAAGGTATTACTATATAAATAAATATAAGAAATCAATAATGGGTGTGACCTCCATTATTATTGATACATTCTTGGAGGCGTCTGCTCATTGACGCTATCAAGGTATCAATATAATTAATATTAATCGTTTCCCATGCGGTATCAATGGCTGCAATTAGTGCATTACGGTTTGCTGGTATAAAATTTGGCCCTTGTTGTCTTCGGATAACAGCAAGTATTCGAGCCCAAACATTTTCGATAATGTTAAAATCTGGGCTTTTTGCTCCAAGTTATTTGCTTGTATCCAGTTGCGCACAACCTGCGAAGTATAGGGTCATCATATCCCGATAGTTAATTATCGAATGTTCCAAGAAAATATGTGTAAATAGTAAATGGAATCTACTAACGTAACGTTAAGTCGTTAATTATAGTTACATAACTCTCCTTTCATAAGATATAGTTCATATTAATATGCTTATTGTAAAGCTTCGTACACACCTGAACAACAAACCGAGGAACAAACAGAACGACAAACCGAACGGCAATCGAAACATTAATTTGGACGGTGCTACGTACGAATTTTAGAACAAAGTCCTGATTGTTCCACAAACGGTTTGCGGCGTTCCGGCAACTTGTTGGTTTTCTCTCCGACATCAAAGAAAATGCGCGCGAATGCGTTTGCAGGTTTGAACGAATCTAAACATAACGGCGAACAAACTTATGCGGGAGAATTAAATTATTTATTTTTTGTCCTCCCTTTTGTGGGTTTGTTGTGTTTTAGGTAATATTATGGAGTTGACAGAAAAAAAATGTTTTAAATTAATCAGTGTTTAAGAATGCAAGAAAAAATGATGTCCCTATTAGCATCATTTGGGCGGGAAATTTCCAAAATAAAAAAAAGCGAAGTAAATTATAATTTTTACTCTTCTTTGTGCGTAAAAATTTGGTTGGCACTATCTTCTTGTTTTCCGCAATTTTCTCTTCTCAATAATAAATATATATGAACTGAAAACTACTGAAAATAATTATGGGAACAGCACAAACGTTCCGTTTGTTGTTCGGATTGTGGAAATCATAAAAGATCGTTTGTCGTTCTGTTTGACTTTCGGTTCGTTGTTATGTTTGTTGCTCGGTTTGTTGTTCAGGTGTGTACGAAGCTTTACAACTTAAGCAACAATTTTTGGCGAATAAAGATTAGTTTGTGATGTAATATTAGAAACACAAATTTATATCATATCAAATTTATGACAACTTAAAAACTAAGAACGTGTATGTTATTGCTAAGAAATTATTAATGAAAAAGCGCGATTGCAGTATAAATATGTAAATGGTTTTTACTTTATGAATAAGTTTCAATAACAATAGAATATCCTTGCTTGTTTAATTTACTTCCTTTGAGTCATATTGCTCTAAGGGTTGTTACATTGGTCATTAGAAGAATGTAATAAATAAACAATTACCTACTGTTTGAGAAGAGGTAGTGTGAACCAATAAATAAAGTAAGAAATGTAAATTCCATTTTAGTTTAAAATTTCAAGTGTTGTGAAAATGCCACCTCATCTCGGTGCTGATTTGAAAGCGCGGATTGTTTCGGAATTAGCGGCGGGCCGTAGCGTGCGTGAAATTTTACGTATGTTAGATATACCAAAAAACACCGTAGGGCATTACCGAATAAAATGGAATCTTGAACCCACTTTGGAAAGAGCCATCGGAAGTGGTAGACCTAAAGTATCTACACGTGCTCAAGATCTCGAGTTGTTTCATTACGTAACAGAACAACCATTTGCTACATACTCCAGGGCTATAGCAGATACACATTTTCCCGGATGCCGTAAAACTGCACAAAAAAGATTAAAGGAGATGGGAATAAAGAAGTATAATGCTGCTGCAAAAGAAGTTCTCAGTGACGAAAATATGAGACGTCGTCTGGAATTTGCAAGGCGATATGTGAACGAACCTTTGGAATTTTGGAATCGAGTGATTTTTAGCGACGGAAAAACGTTTAATAGCCGCAACGATGGACCACTAAGAGTATTTAGAATTGAAGAAACTCGTTACGAAAATAATCACATATGTCCTAAAAAACGAAGTGGTTATTTTTCTGTGAATGTGTGGGGAAGTAGCACTTTTTTATACTCATCTGTCAAAAAAAGTAAAACGGCCGCTTTGTTGAATTACGATACCCATGCCTCATTACAATAAAGTATACAATAATATCCTTAAAATTTGCGTAAGATGCAATTTAGAAACGTATGTCGTTCTGTGTAACTTTTGGGCAAGCATGTAGTATAATCTTTATCGACAAAAAATAGAATATCATTTGAAAAAAAAAACTGAATCCAAATTCTTGACAATGCCAAATTGTTTCATTCTTTTAGCATTCGTACGTTACTTTTAGAGTTGTGTGTACCGCAGCTGTAAAGGTTTTTTTCGGCCTTTTCTGATATGATGACCTCGCCGGCTGACGCCTCGGATATCAACAATCAGAGCGGCACAAAAAACCTACTTTACAGCCTTGATACACAAATAACTATTTATAGAACAAAAATATCTTTATAAATCAACAATTACACAACTTTTTTACTGTTAAATCGTAAAAAGTAAATTGATTTGGAATATGTTTAGTTTCATGCAAATAATTAGCGCCATCTTGTGTATTTTGAATTACAGTTCACTTTATGATCGATATTGACAATTCACAGTGTTAGTTTTAGATTTTGACCATTTAAAAATCGTCGGCCAAAAAATGTAATAATTGGATTTATGACTTACATTAACGTAAACAAAATCGTTCATTAATGACCCCTATTAATAAATGATTTTTTAATAATGAACGATTTTAGTATAGGCAACTAAGCATGCATGTGTATACCTAAAGTTGCCATTTTGTGTGTCAAACAATTACAATATGAAAATGTGAATAAAAAATCTGTCATAATTTATAATAAAACAAATTTTTATACAGTAAAACCTCTATTTTCGGCCACCTCTTAAAAGCGGCCACCTCTAAAACCGGCCAAGTTTTTCAAGTCAAAAACCAATTACACGGAACTATCCATATTAATGACTCTCCTAATACCACCACCTCTCGTTAACGGCTACGGCCACTTATTTGTAAACTTTCTTGGAAAAATACATGTAATTCTACGTCCTATTTCCGACCATTCTTAAGTAAGGTCATTAGTAGACAACAGCTTAGTTTACAAGTTGTACATAATATATGATTGTTTTATTGTGTGAGGATTAAGTAATTTATCGATTTACAATAGACAGTCATTGCAGAGAAAGTATAATTATTTAATAATGCATCAGCACATTTATAGTTATTTTTAATGCAGATATATAGTACCCTATAGAGAACCGTATCATGTTCCATACTTAAAAGATTTTAATAAACAACGCATAAAAACAATTTTTTTTCTCCCAATAACGGCCACCTCCATATACCGGTCAGTTTTGCAGCAAATTTTAGTGACCACTATCTAGAGGTTTTACTGTAATAACAAATCAACATTAATTTGCGGTTGTAATAAATCTTCAATTTGTTCACACAAACTTTAAGACATTTTTGTAGTGTACAAAACATTCCGTTGATAACACTTAATAACATTTAATGGTATTTAGCTCATCTATTTTACAATCTATTGTCTCACGCAGTTCTTCAATATTGTTTACTCATTGTTCAAAAGTTAAATTCTTCAAGCAGGGTTGGAAGAGAAAATAAAAATTATAAAAAAGGAATGACCCCATAAACATTCCGACTCCTAAAAATATCTTTTGGAGGTGTAGAGGAACCACTTTAAGAAAATGTTTTTTTTATAAACTGTACATGCGCATGTTGTATAAAATAACATTAAGGTGAAATCAAGCTTCATCGTTAAAGAATCCATGCAGAATAATCAATCCTGTCGCAATAAGTTGGTGGACCACTTGTACACAATAGCGATATGAATGAACATCTTTGTTTGGTACGATGTGACAAGTCATTATCAACAGTTCAACTTGTTTACAGGCAACGTAGAGATGTACTTGGGCTTCTTGTATCATTTATCAAACATTGTCAACCATTTCTGGTTTGGTCTTTGTAGGTGCACCACTATTTTGAATATGCACCAATCCGTTCTCACAAAAAGGATTTATACACTTTCATTCGTTGTGATGAAAACTATTGTATTTCGACGCAACAATTGGAATTCAATACCTCAATTCTCCATCAACTTAGTGACCTTAATTAAAATATTGTTGTCAAATAGCTATACAAAAGACGAAAAGGCAAAGAATGATCAAATACAAAGCTCACAAAAAAGTAGAAACATTGAAGTTAGGTTATATTATACAATTAAAAACTTGTGGCGAGTTCACAAAACGGTACTTTCTAAAGGTGCGTTTACAATAGCATATCTTTTCTAAAATTATTAAACTATAATTTTACTAAAATTACAAAGTACGGTCGACGAAAAAGTTTGTAACTAACTCTTGAATTAAACGGCGATTAACAATCTCAAACATTATCTCGATTATCGCAAGACACACATTTTACATATTATCTCGATTGTTAATCACCCTTATTAATACACTCGTTTGTTAAATAACTATTACAGCGCTTAATAAATTTAAAGCAATCTGCTACAAATTTATTTCGCTTTGTAAAATTTAATTTTCCGCACGCGAATGTAAATAACTATTAATTATACGTTAATTAAGAAAATATATACAAAAAAATTTCGCACACAAAAGAACTCGGAACACAGAATGTTGAGTTCTAAAATATAATGTTTTGAGTAAAATAAATGAAATACAAGAACACCAAAAGAAAATTATGTAATTATAAAAATTGTCTCAAATCTTAAATTTTTCCCCCTCTACGTTTTTGGGGATTTACAATTTCGAGTAATAAACACTTAAAAAAGAAATCATGGCGTGTCTACAACGGGTTGTACATTACAATTAATTTTAAGACAGTCTTTCTATTCAAAATTGCTTAAACCATTTGTCTTATAAATCCATTTATTTGCCGGCTTAACTTCTTGGTATAGAATAACCCCCCGCCCTTTATATAGTAAAGCGCACCACTCCTCGAAGGATTTTTTACAGAATGCTTCTTAATTCCTTTTACGGTTATTTTTTTTCTGCAGTTTGGGTCGAAATCATTTAATATCAAGATGTCTAAACAAAATTTCTTTTCAATTTTGCGATCACCAAATAACTTAGAGCAAAACTTGTTCAGAAAATTAAATTTGTTGAATGTATGTTTCCTCAAAACAAGTTCTCATAATCTTGTTCAAATCTTTTATATATGTTTTTGGGATGTTGAACAGTAGAGCATTTTGAAAAGGATATGTCAAAGATGGAAGAATATACTGATTTAAAACATTAAGCTTTTGATTTGAATGTAACAATGCAGATTTGGTTAATATATCTAGACCAACATTCAACTTCTTAATGAAACTAATTTTATCAAATAGTAAACAATCAGAAAATGTATCTCCAAGATGTTTGACATCAACAGAAACTAAAAAAGATAATACAACCATCTAAATCGAACAGACTAGAACTAGAACAAGAATCCAGAAAAGAAGAAAACAGCTGCCCAAGAAATAAAAAAAATACATAAAATTACCAAGACATCCATACAAAACAAAAATGTTAATGAAACCTTGTCGGATGTTAAAACTTCACTTTTTGATAAAATAAGAACTTTAAAAAGTAACAAGAAAACTAAAAAGGAATGGATGATTGAAGATATTTTAAACCTCATGGGTCAGCGAAGAAGATATGAAAATAGAGACTGTAAGAATACAGTCAAATAATAATTCAAAATTGTTAGTAATGAGTGTTATGAAGCAAATTTTGAAAATATTTTATAGGAAAATTCGCTTGATAAGCGTAGTCACAGGTCAACAATAATCTCACCTGCCAATACAAGGAAATGGTGAAGTCAATAACCCTACTTTCACAAGCCGAAACGGTCCCCCAATGCGGGTATAAATAGGCCCTAATTGCTGTAATCTCAACAATTATTAAACTAATTAATGTTAATAATGAATCACAATAATTAATTTCTTTACGTTTAGGTTTATTTTGGTGTTGCAGAGTTACCAACAACCAGGAGCCGCATTTCAGTCACCCGACAGCGCTAAGTCAACCGCCAGGCAGCATTCCAGCGGTTGGAAGCCGTAATCAGAATACATTTTTGTTTATATTTTTATTAGTAATCAATTTTCCTTTTTTTATTATTGTACATAAGCCATAAATAAATTGTGTAAACTGTCTTCGTATTTGTCCCCGATTAGAACTACCCAGGCCGGCAAGCCTACAAGACAAAAAAAGGTACCTTGGAATTCATTGAATAATAAAAAGAGAAATCAAAAAGGCTAAAGACGCATGGTTGGCCGAATGCTGTAGAGAAATAAACTTGCTGCAAAGCAAACACGATTACTTGAACCTTCATAAAAAACTGAAAATCACCTCAGGAACCCAAAAATCCAGAGCAACGAGCGTGTTAAAGGACTCGAATGGGAGAATTCTAACAGATGCTAATAAACACTGCAAAGAATGGGAAAGCTACATCTCAAATCACTTTGAAGACGTAAACCGCAAAAGCGAAGAACATCCCCTTTCTGATGACGAGTTAAGGAGAGGCCGCTATATTGGAAGTAGAAGTTGAAACAGCTATACGACAGAGTAAGAATAACAAAGCCCCTAGACCAGACCAGATTCCAACCGAACTACTAAAGTTACTTGATGACAATAGCATCACTGTGATAACAATATTCTTTAATCAAATTTATAACAGTGGTCAAATACCAGAAGAATCTCGTTTCATAACACTGCCAAAGAAAACAGGACTTAATAAATGTAGTGACTTTAAACTCATAAATTTGATGAGTCATATTCTTAAATAACGGGTCTACAAACCATAAAAAGTAATTTCGTCTATACAGGGTGTCCCACCGGGAACGCCATCGATAGATTATAGGAAAACTGTACATGGGAAAAATTTGAAAATTTGGTAGTATACTAACATCGACGCGGGCAGTTCCGTTAAAATATTTTCAAGATTGTTACACTTCCGGCTATGCGGGAAGTAAGTATCAACTTGCTTATTTTAAATAGAACAACCTATATATTATTCCATTTTTGAATTTTGCACAAAATTGTAGACACATTTAATGTAGAATGTCCTATACCTAAGTCTAACTGTTTTGGACTTATTTTAATTTTTATGTCAAAAATGACGTTTTCAGGCCTAAACAAAATTATAAAATTTTCCTATACTAATGCCTTTATTATTTAATTGGAATAGGTTTCCTTGTAGCAGGAGACCTATTTTAGTGGGCTATATCGATATTTTGATAATAAATTAATACAGGGCAATAAAAAGGATTAAAATTAAATTCCAAAACACGTCAAAAATCATTTTTTTAAAATGCAAGCACTATGTTTTTATAATTTTATTTTATTTAGCATCAAAAATAAGGTAGACTTTGTACAAGGTAGTCTATTCAAAAAATTTATGGTTTTCGAAATATTGGCAATCTCACTTTTTTTTTGTTGCACAAATGCTATTGTATTTCTTTTAATATGATTGGTTATTCCTAGTTGGCCATGATGGCGTTAGAAAACAATCATCTGTTAAGGATATGTCAAACTGTTAAAAATTTTCAATAATCATGCCGGGACGCTTAAATTATACAAACGAAGATTACTTAAATTTATTTATTATTTATGGACAATGTGATAAAGTTATATTAAGAACATGTGTTACAGTTAACTGTACCGACTGTGAGTGTTAAAGTGCATATCGTTGTCAAAGCGATAACTTTAAATGCTTGAAACACACGTGTGTCGATAAAGCCAGGTGTTCTTTCGTTGCGTGTGTACTACTGTACAAGTAATTACTATAGTGTAATACGTTTTGTGACTAGAGACAACAGCCTGTTAATTTAGATTAAAATTAAATTTAAGTTGAAAAAGTACAAATGATTACTGCAATTATTATTTAAACGTT
The DNA here is from genome assembly GCA_030710515.1 of Abscondita cerata. NCBI lineage: Eukaryota > Metazoa > Arthropoda > Insecta > Coleoptera > Lampyridae > Abscondita > Abscondita cerata. The sequence continues at coordinate 146,865 of JALBCR010000564.1, read as the reverse complement.
ATTAACAGTGAACATGTTCATCTCTCGATTCTATTCTTAGATGGATACCACCGGTTTTTGATAATTATTTTAGGTTTGTAGGTGCTGTTAAATGTGCAGCAAAAAATTCCATTCCCCAAGGTTTTTGACAGGAATATGTCCCATATTGGCCAACTGGAACAAACAGATTGTGTAACGTTAAAAATTTGAGTTTACTACCAAGTGCAAATAAAAATGTTGAGAAGCACTGGTTGTAAATTTCTTCAAGTTTTTGGCGGTAAATTTATCACAATTAGATTCCAATATAAAAAAGAAAAATGTCCGCTTCGAAATTTCCAAGACATTTTAACGTTGTACAAAATCAGAAAAATCAAAATTATTACGTACAGATTTATTAAAAGTCAGTTAACAAAAATTACAAAGATAAGGTGAGTTATACCTTGTATTATGCTATACTAAGTGTTAGAGCATTTGCAGGTCTTACAAAAAAGGGCCTTATCTTTATACCTATAAAGTAGCAATTGGAGAAACGAAATCCCAAAAGAGGTCAGACATTTTACCTGTTGCCGGAGTTCCATGTAATATAAGACCAGATCAATTCGTCCGAAGTTCCTGGAATGTGTTACGTATGGTTCATGTTATTGTGTTGTCCCTAAAACAGATTGTAAATTGTTGTATTAATGTAATTAGTATTAAGTTATTACTCACCTTGTCACCAAACTGCAGCTGCATTCCGGAAAAGCACCTTCTAGTATTGGTGATGTATTTGTACGCCCATTTTACGTAAGTGCTGGGCAAGCTGAAACTAAGTATTGTATGAATACATACCTGTGTTACCCCTTTATTTTTTTTTATTGTTATTTTATTACATTTTACCATTGTTAACAATTACATAAACTGTCCGATGAACTCATTCTGTCTTTGCTCGTTGAACTATTTATGTTTAAACTGTTATTAGAACTATTCGCGTGAAAAATTACATTGAAACTACTGCAGCTGCCGGGTTGCGTATTACCATTTTGTTCAGAAGCAACTAATACTTAGTAGAGGCGCATAATTTGTGTACTCCCTTAATTTTGTCGTTTCGGTTACCATTCTTTCTTTCACCCCTAATGCAACGTTTAAATGCCTACGGATTGTTTTAAATTTTGCGTTGCATTAATTGGCATCCCTTGTGGGGATAAATATTCTCCTTAGTTTTTTTTACTTGATTTGTTTTCTTGTCTTTTCTGTTTACTCGTTTGTATTATTATTAATAAGAATGGAGGTAAACCGACTTTTAAGCGACGAATTGTCGTATGAATTAGGTATTCGTGGACATTCCACCGTGCACACGACCGTACAACAAAAACGAACCATGCTTAGAGAAGCTTTGGGAAAGGATCCTATTGGATCTGCCCACATTGTTCTTGACGTAAATTTAGAATTAAGTATTTGCTCGTCTAAATTAGAAGATTTAGTTGTGGATGTACAACAGTTCAATGAAGATAATCGTCAAAAGAATTTTGCAAGAATACGTTCACGTCTCATCCACGTCCAGCAACGTTTAAGTCGAATTTCAAGTAACATACCTGAGCAACTTACCGAAATAAGTAAACTTAGGGATATTTGTGAAAACACTATAAGTAGCCTAGAAGAATTATACGCCCCACGACAAAGTATCAACAGGTCTCTTATTGATGAACCAACCACTGATAATTTATCTACGGAACCGTTGATACCAATATCATCAAACGAAAAACAATGTTTGGTGATCCGAATATACGAAGGTCTACAATGCAAGACATCACATTAAATGAGACAAGACCCATTGTTAATATGACCACGATAACAAGTGTTGCTGAGCGTTTACAAAATCTGACTTTTACCACCGGAAATATACCATCATTTTCCCGATCTATGGCACTAGCACCAAGCAATGTTGACAATGCTTGTAAAATCTGCTATATCCTAGATTGAGTCAACAACTCGAATCTTATACTGCGCCAATTCATCGTTGGAATATTCATTTCGACGGCAAACCATCTAACCTGATGTCTTTCCTAGAAAGGATAGAAGAAATACGCCAAGCAAGAGGCGCCTGCAAAACTAAATTATTTAATTCAGCAATAGAGTTAATGACAGGAGACGCTCTAATATGGTACAGGTCAAATAGAGAAGATATTTCTAATTGGGATCAACTAGTTATAAAACTGAAACGTGATTTTATGCCGTATGATTACGAGCACAGGTTGTGGGAGGAAATTAGAAATCGACGACAAGGCGCTGAAGAGCCAATCGTAACGTTTGTTGCGGCTATGGAAAATTTATTTAGTAGTTTTCAAACTAAGCCTTGCGAAGAAATTCGGTTAACGTCGATCCAACGAAATTTATTACCACAACTGCAAGTATCTCTAGCTGTCCAGCCAATTCACTCAATTGATTGTTTAGTTAGGATTGGTCGGAAAATCCAAGAAGTTCAACACTGCGCTCAACAATATCGTCCACCACCGACAAAAAACCTTCTAGAGCCTTGTTTAGGTTATAAAGGTCCACGAACTACGACCGTAAACCTTTCGAATGTTGGTCTGACAGTTGCTGAAGCAAGGACCGCAGTTAAGTGTTACAAATGCAAGCGTCTAGGTCATATCGCTAGAGAATGCACATCAAACCCAATTCATTGCTATCGATGCAAAAGACCTGGCTTCACTGTGCGCAATTGTCCGCGATGTAATTTGACAGAAACTACTGCACCACAAGCAACGACCTTTACCAGCTCAAATCCCTTCTCGGAAAACTATCGAGGGAATTCCTAAACGATCGGGTAGGTAATTCTCCTCCACCAACACCGATCACGACACCAACTACCGAAAATTACAAGTTACTCCTCGATTATGTCTTGAGCCATGTCAGTAAAGACCAAAGACCTTATGTCAAAGTAGAAATATTGGGAAGAAGTATTCTCGGGCTATTAGATTCGGGTGCTTCTTGTACAATTGCAGGTAGAAGAGGATGGCAACAATTACAACAAATGGGATTCCATCTGACAAATCCGAATGGTACTAGTTGTACTGTTGCCAATTGACAAACTTGCAAAAGCATAGGTAAATTACTCGTACCTATAACCTTACAGGATCGACAACGTCTAATCGAAGTAAATATTTTACCGGACATTGATCAAATTCTAATACTAGGCATAGATTTCTGGCAAAAGATGGGTATAATACCAGATTTACGTAGCGAAACTTGGCATTTCACTAACAACAACCCTACCATAGATGTTGCAGGAATATGCGGTGAACAAAATCTTAGTAACGAACAACAACAACGACTAAACAATTTAATACAGAAAACCTTTTCTAGGTCCACTGCTGAAATAGGAATGACTAACCTTGTCGAACATCATATCACTGTCGACTCAAGACCCGTCAAACAACGGTATTACCCAGTTTCTCCACCAAAACAGAAACTTATTAATGAAGAATTAGACAAAATGTTAGCAAACGGTATTGTAGAACCATCTACCAGCGCATGGTCAAGTCCGATTTTATTGATAACTAAAAAAGATGGTGGGCGTCGTTTCGTAGTCGATTACCGCATGTTAAATAAGAGGAGTAAGAAGGACGCGTACCCATTACCTCTTATTAATTCAATCTTAGACCAACTGAGAGACTGTCGTTATCTGTCTAGTTTAGATATTAAAAGCGCTTATTGGCATATACCTGTTGCCAAAACGTCGAGAGAATATACTGCTTTTACAATTCCAGGACGAGGTTTATTTCAATTTTGTCGAATGCCTTTTGGATTAACAAACGCTCCAGCTACATGGCAACGTTTTATTGACTCTATAATTGGACATGATTTATCAAGTAATGTATTCAGTTATCTAGATGACATAGTTGTTATTTCTCAAGACTTTGAAACACATTTAAAAATATTAGAGACGATTATCAACCGACTGTTGGATGCTGGGTTAACTTTACATCCGGACAAATGCAAATTTTGTAGATCTTCTTTGCAATATTTGGGCTATGTGGTCGATGAGCATGGTTTGAGGGCTGATCCCGAAAAGGTTGCATCAATTCTGGAAGTACCTACCCCTAAGAATGTCAAAGAGATTCGTAGTTTCTTAGGAATGGCGTCTTATTACAGACGGTTTATTGCAGAATTTTCTACTATTAGCGCACCATTGACAAAATTGATTTCGAAGAATACGAAGTGGAAATGGACTTCTGAAAGTGAGCATGCATTTACCACCATCAAGGAACGATTAGTGACGGCACCAGTATTGACATGTCCCGATTTTACTAAAGAGTTTATCCTGCAGACAGATGCTTCATCCTACGGAATAAGTGCAGTTCTTATTCAAAATTTTGAAGACGGTGAAAAGGTAATCTGCTATTTGTCTAGATCGTTAACAAAAGTTGAAAGAAATTACACTACAACTGAAAGAGAATGTATATCTGTTATATTCGCGGTTGAACAACTTCGACATTATTTGGAAGGTGTACATTTTACTATAATAACAGACCACTACTCGTTACTTTGGTTAGATCGTCTAAAAGATCCGCAAGGCCGCTTAGCTCGTTGGGCCGTGAGATTGCAACTTTACAATTGCACGATAATTCATCGTAAAGGTAAAGACAATGTCGTAGCAGATTATTTGTCAAGATCTGTTCCAGAGAACCTAGAAACTATCTCTCAACTGCCGCTAGACATTGCTGCTTTTAGGAACAGTCTCGACAAATGGTATGTAAAAATGCGTAAATTAGTTGATCACGATCCCAGAAGATATCAAGCGTGGAGAGTTGAAGAGGACATTCTATACAAATACGTTCAATGCAAACTACCCCAACTTAGCTCTGAACAAGACCAGTGGCGAATCGTAGTTTCAAAAGAACATAGGCTAAATATTTTGAAAACGTACCACGATGAACCGACTGCCGGACATTTGGGTATAAATAAAACATATTGGCGTATACAAGGCAAATTTTACTGGCCGAAAATGCGTGTAGACATTAGCAGATACATCAACTCTTGTCAAGTATGTGCACGCTATAAAGTTCCACAAACGAAGCCAGCCGGTTTTATGGGTAGAAGTCCAACTCCTATTCAACCATGGGAAGTCATTAGCTTTGATTTTATGGGACCGTTGCCACGTAGCTCTTCTGGACACTGTTATTTACTAGTAGTAACTGATTATTTTAGCAAATTTTCAGTTCTTGCACCATTACGAACGGCCACCGCTAAGTCCTTAACCGAGTATGTTGAAAATCACGCCTTTTTATTATATGGTGTACCTGAGTATATACTGTGCGATAATGAAGCCCAAAAAAAAGTCGAAACAGTTTCAGTCGATGGTGGAAAAATATAAAGTGAAGTTGTCTTACACCCCGTTATACCATCCTAGTCCTAATCACACTGAACGGGTGAACAAAGTCATCAAGACGTTAATTGCCATGTATTTTAAAGACAACCACCGACGTTGGACTGAAAATTTAGCACAATTAGCTTGCGCAATAAGAACAGCAAAACATGAAACAACAGGATATAGTCCTTACTTTATAAATTTTGGGAGAGAATATGTAGCTCAGGGCAATATGCACCACATAATGCTTGGAGAGACTCCACCTCAAGTTGAAGATGTAATTCAACGCCAAGAAGGATTTTCTAAAATGTACAAAAAGATTCAACAAAGGTTAAGTTTAGCTAATGAACGAAACCAACGTCATTACAATTTAAGACGTCGAGACGTCAAATTACAAGCAGGAGACTTGGTCTGGTGCAAAAACAAAGTTTTATCTGATGCTACGAAATATTTTACCAACAAGTTAGCACCAAAATACGTTGGTCCTTTCAAAATTAGTAGGGTTTTAGGAAACGTTACCTACGAATTAATTAACGAGGAAGATAAACCAATGGGTAAATGGCATATCCAGGATTTGAAACCATTTATTTCGGACGAAAATGCCACTTTTGACGTACCTTAGCACGGCGAAGAAAATAATTGACTTTATTATCCATTACAACATGCAACGTAAATTGACTATGATTCATGTATTTTTCTTAGTTCATCTTTTTTATGTTTTTCTTAATATTAGACAACTTATATGTCTACCGCAGGGATTTAAAGAATTACATATTTTCTATTTTTTCTTTCAAGAGTTTATAGTTTGTTTTACAAGTTTATTGTCCTGGTTATAGGAGAATCGCTTATTGTTTATTTAGTTCTTGAAAAGAATACCGTATATTGACGGATTATTAGTTCATCATCATTAATTTATAATATATATGTTATCGTTAGATTTAAGGCTTTCTTTCATTTAGTTTTATTCTTAGTTGGCTTATGCTACTAGCATAAGTAGAAAAAAAATTTTCATTTCGAAAATACTATTTGGATTTCGTCACTTATGCTAATTTTTGTTGGAATAACATATCGTTACTACGGATTTGATAAAGCAAGTCGAATATGAATAAGATTTTGTTGTTTTCTTGTGAAACATAAACATTTTTTTAAATTTTTTTTCTTTTAAAAAAAAATTCTGGTAGCAAAGGAGGAGTTGTAACGTTAAAAATTTGAGTTTACTACCAAGTGCAAATAAAAATGTTGAGAAGCACTGGTTGTAAATTTCTTCAAGTTTTTGGCGGTAAATTTATCACAATTAGATTGCAATATAAAAAAAGAAAAATGTCCGCTTCGAAATTTCCAAGACATTTTAGTTGTACAAAATCAGAAAAATCAAAATTATTACGTACAGATTTATTAAAAGTCAGTTAACAAGAATTACAAAGATAAGGTGAGTTATACCTTGTATTATGCTATACTAAGTGTTAGAGCATTTGCAGGTCTTACAAAAAAAGGGCCTTATCTTTATACCTATAAAGTAGCAAATGGAGAAACGAAATCCCAAAAGAGGTCAGACATTTTACCTGTTGCCGGAGTTCCATGTAATATAAGACCAGATCAATTCGTCCGAAGTTCCTGGAATGTGTTACGTATGGTTCATGTTATTGTGTTGTCCCTAAAACAGATTGTAAATTGTTGTATTCATGTAATTAGTATTAAATTATTACTCACCTTGTCACCGAACTGCAGCTGCATTCCGGAAAAGCACCTTCTAGTATTGGTGATGTATTTGTACGCCCATTTTACGTAAGTGCTGGGCAAGCTGAAACTAAGTATTGTATGAATACATACCTGTGTTACCCCTTTATTTTTTTATTGTTATTTTATTACATTTTACCATTGTCAACAATTACATAAACTGTCCGATGAACTCATTCTGTCTTTGCTCGTTGAACTATTTATGTTTAAACTGTTATTAGAACTATTCGCGTGAAAAAATTACATTGAAACTACTGCAGCTGCCGGGTTGCGTATTACCATTTTGTTCAGAAGCAAGTAATACTTAGTAGAGGCGCATAATTTGTGTACTCCCTTAATTTTGTCGTTTCGGTTATCATTCTTTCTTTCACCCCTAATGCAACGTTTAAATGCCTACGAATTGTTTTAAATTTTGCGTTGCAATTGTACAAATCATATCTACAAAATTCAAATAAAGAAAATGGGAATGCTGTACTGTCATTTCTAAATAATGGAAGAAAAGAGAATTCATTAAAAGATTTGTTACATCATATTGTAACTATTGTAACAAAACCGATATTTGTTACTAGGCACTTCCTTCGTTAACGTATCTGCAACCATTTTTTCAGTCGGTGTATATTCAACACTAATAGAACTATTTTCAACATGTTGCCTGACAAAATGATGACGTACGTCAATGTGTTTTGTTCTTGCTCGATATCCGTCACAATTTGCGAGTGTAATCGCCAATTGATTATCGCACACAATTTGGATCGGGATTCGCTCCTTATTTGGCCGAATTTCATCCATAAACTGTGTTAGCCATAGTGCTTTTTGAGTTGCTGCCGATGAAGCCATGTATTTGGCTTCCGCGGACAATAATGCCAAGTTGGTTGACGTTTCAAGGCCCAAGAAATAGCGCCACCTGCTAGTTTAAATACCTAACCAGTGTACAAACGTCTCTTGTCAATATCTGAGACGAAATCGGCATCAGTATCCCTGGAGTGGTTCATTTCCTACAAAAAATATTGTTTTAAGTCCATAGTAGCCTTAAGGTACTTCAAAATGCGTATAACTGCATTCCAATCTGTTTTACTATGTTTGTTATTAAAACGGCTGACATCGTTTACCGCAAAAGCTATATCAGGCCTTGTCCCTTGTACCAAAAATAATAAACAGCCATGTAAGTCTTTCATAAAAACTCGTCACATAAACATTTTTTAAGATTATCGCGCATGATTTTGTCCTTCCATAAAATGATTATATCGTTCACATAAATCGCCACGACTAATCACTATTATTATTAAAATACACACAAGGGCCCATTTCCGATTTTTAATCCAAATTTTTTTAACAATTTGTTTAAACATTCGTTCCAAACCCTGCTACGCTTTATTTAACTTGCAAGCTCTCCCACTGTTGTCATTCGCACCTACTGGTTGCTTTTTTCTTTGTTTAAGTCACCTTGTAGAAACGCCGTAATAGCATCCATTTGATCGACGTTTAAACCTTTTTGAGTTGCAAGTGCAATTAAGAAACGAATTGTGGTATACCTCACTACTGGTGAATAAGTTTCGGTATAGTCAACACCATATTTTTGTGAGCAGCCTTTAGCAACACTAATCTTGCATTATAACATGTAATTAGGCCGTTTTCGTTCCTTTTTGTTTTAAAAACCCTTTGTTCTTAATGCATTGTTTTCCTTCAGGTAGATCCACTAAAGTCCACGTGTAATTTTTTTAAAAGATTCTATTTCCTTGTTGATCGTTTCGTTCCACAAATCGTGATTTGAACCTTCATGGGTTATCATCAGGATTCATAGCATCTGTAACACTGACAAAATTTTTAATCTGAAATATCATAATCATTCAATTTAAAAGGTTTTGGTTTTCTTAAAGAACGTCTTAACGCACTTTCCGTCTGAATGACCTGAAGCTGGGGAGTTTCTTCAGTTTCACTAACCAATTCTTCTTCTATTTTAATTACTTAATCACAATGTAACACTTTTCAACTAACAAGAGATGTTACTTTACCCGCCTGAGCTATGTGAGGTCTGGCTAACACGAGTGGAGACGATGTGCGGTATTATATTATAGGCGCCAGCAAACCTTCTAATATAACTCACAAACTGTAAACGAAAGGGGTCTGCTCCAAGTAACAAAATGCTCTTAGGCGAATAAATAAATCCGAAATGTAAAGAACAATAACATTTATTTGAAACAAAGAAAAGAATGTAAAGTATTGCGACGTGCAAACAAAATGTAATCGAAATTGTACGATAAAATTTGATTAGCAATACCAAATATTGTTATCTGATCAAAATGTGAGATATAGTTGTTATTTAGTTATTAATTAGTTAGTTAAATTAGTTATTAGTTGTAAATTAGGTGTGAATATAAGATAATATCACCCAAGCGCTTGTTTAACTTACTCTTAATTATATTATTCAGCACGCTAATGAAATTAAAAATAAAATCTGATCTAGATAAATACTGGTGCTACGCCACTGTAATAGATTTGTCAATATTATCTATAGGTTATTACTGGTTGCACGTTATAATATTTTTGTACAAAAAAAACAATCAAGATCATACAAATTAAATAAATTAAGGTAAGAACAACGATTCTTTGATTCAAATCAAAAGTACATACAATCCTAATTATTTTAGAAAATGTCTAAATTAACGAATAGAAAATTTAAAGTCGTTACGTCAAGAACAATGGTAATAAATCAAATAAATTAATAGATATAAATAAACAATCTGGCCTTTAAATCAGGAATCAAGCAACAGGTCCCGTCACAGTTGCGAACCCAAATTCCTAATTGTCCTCGGGTTTAGTGGTCAGAAGTCAGGAAAGTCTTACAGGCAATTTAGGTTCTGTTACAATTGCAAACCCAATTTCCAATAATTTTCTAAACGTAATGGTAGCAGGGTACAGAATGTTGATAGAAACATGATAGATGGAAACACGGTATATTGAAATAACTCTTTTTAGCTTTCTTTAACCGCTTTAATTCAAGTAAGAAACTCGCATAATCCCGTGAAGGCAATCAAATGTGGATCTAAATACAATATCCAACATTCAAAAAATATTAATTACACTCTCAAATAATCCTCAATATTTCCAGAAAGACTACTAATTCGAGAAGTTACTAGCACAAAATAGTTAAGTACGAAAAACTAAAAAACTGTCTATCAACCACTCAAAACCGAAACTATGGTATCATTTAAAAAAAAAAAACTCAAAAAGGAAAATCGTCCTAGATTTGCTAAATAAATATTAGAAGTTGAAAATTAGATGGCGCAACATTTTAAAAACGTTACAACGAACCGACAAATTTTCAACGTGAACAGTCTGGTCCTCAAATTCTGGAACGTTAATAGATACCACTTTTGATATAAGTTCATCAAAAATTACATCGCAACTTATTTCTAATTTTTTAGTAATGGGATCTACACAACGATAACCCTTTGTTGTTTTACTATATCCAACAAATAACATTTGTTTGGATTTTTTGTCCCAACTTAAACGCGTTTGTTTCGGAATATGTACTATTACGGATGATCCAAAAATTCACAAATGTTGTAAATTCGGTTATCTACCCGTCTAAATTTCTTCAGGAGTTTTATTATATAAATTTTTTAAATTGATTCACAGTTACTATTTATTGTGGTTCAAAGTTTCAAAAATTTTAATCACAATATAAATTTAAAAAGTATGTTAGTATCTTCCTTTTGCACTTACCGTCTTGTTATGAAAATGTAAAACCCGTTTCTTTATTCATTACGACAAGAATGATCAAAAACTTGTAAATTTTATGAATTCGCGATCTTGGTAAATACCGTTGATTGAAATATTGGTAAAGATAGTCAACCGCTTGTATTTGCTTGTATCACGGATGCAATTCACATATGCATGTTGGGTTGCGTTTTTGTTTACTTTTTTCACCTGTACTGAAGCGCTAAGTTATAATGTGTACTATTCTTGAAATAGAATTGTTCAATTTATTCCACCGTTGTAAAAATGGCGCAACATACAATCCGTAAAATTTACTTTTGTCAATACAATGTTGCAACGTTTTCAAATATTTAGTAAACGTATTAACTAGTAATTAAAAGTGACGAATTTTTCATTTATGAATAATACCATTGATGATACATATCTTGGATTTTAATGACAATGTTTTTTTTAATAATTTACTAAAATACATGCGAAGCGTTATTTGTTAAAACAGTTTGGTTTGGTGGGTGTTAGATAAATAAGAAACAATTATTTTACAAATTATACTTGCACTTTATTTTTTAACTTGCAAATAATAATGTTGACATTTGTTTGTCATTTAATAACTTCGTTAGGAATAAAGTAGAACATACTGGGAGAAATACCACTAGAGTTCAGAAACGCAAAATTATTGGTTTTTGTATCTACTTGTTTTACGTGTTCAGTTGAAAAGGATTTTAAATAAAAATTGGTTTTCAAATTTTTCAATTCAAAAGGCAACAAGTTACCGTGTTTTTTAGGGAAAGTGGGTTCCACTAGACCTTCAAATTTAAATTCACTTGGTAATAAAACCTATTCCTATTACTTCTAAAAATAAAAGTACTAGATTTTAGCTTGAGGTGTGTTGTCTCCCGACGCGGTGCGGATAATACGTGTATAATACACTATTCTTTTCTGTGACGAAATAAATGACGATTTAATATTGAAAAATCATATTACAATAGAATTAGAAAATTATTGAGGGAAATTTGGTGTTAAAAATAGTACTCACTTTTTCCCGAGGGAAAAAATAATTTACGAAAAGTGACACTTTGTTATCTGTTAGTAGAGATAAAAAGTTAGGATTTTACTCTTTGAAACTGTATCAAAATATCATGGTTTTGAATTAAAATAGTTTAATTAAAGTAAAAATAGCTCATTAATTATAAACATTGTTTCAAAAATTACAATTCCAACTGATCTAAAATAATAGTAATAATTTACAAACAATTTACACATAAATAATAACGTACCTAATACAATGCTATACATAAAACATATCCAAACATTTACACTTATTTATGCAGATAATATTCTTATTTTACGGTGTGGTTTTGTGACATCACTGTAATTATAGCTATTAGAAATATGTTTATTAGCCTCCCACTTTAAGGTTCGATATAGTTTTATTTTAACCAACTGATCGATAATTAACAGTTTATGAGTGTCGCATTCTCTGAACCATGAATTCACACTGCTGTTGAGACATTTTTTTATACGAAGTTTAATTTTTTCCAATAAACCATAATCTGTTTTAAAAAGATGAAATTCTTCAGTAAAAAGTTTCAATAAAAAAAACACAAATTTTGAGAATGCGTTTATCATATCTTAAAATATAAGTACACCTAAAGTTGATATTGAAACAAATGTGTTACGAGGAGTGTTCCGGATTATCGTTTATGAGTCACATTCCTTATCGGCTTAGTCAGAAATTCTACAATTGCATACTTTTAGCAACACCTTTAGTAAATGAGTAGGCTTGTTATAATATTGTTTAGATGCAAACAGTTGAGTACGTTAGATTGTAATATAAGAAAATTCAACATTCGTTCCAACATAAAAAGGGATAGCAGCGTTTCTATGTTAAAAAATTTTAATTTCAATCACCAAAATTTAGAAATTTACTTGCGTAAGCCTAATAGATTTTAAAACATTTTCAACGGATAAACGATGTTAATGTAATAAATATATGAGTATGGAATTTTCAAAAGTATTTAAAGAAATTGTTTTTTTTGGGAGAACGTTTTTCAACGATTTCTTTACGAAATTAATACTTTTAAATCTGCAGGTTTTTTTTCATAATAATAAACTTTATTCACATGTGTATGTATACAATCTTTGTACATATATGTGTTTGTCATGATGGTATAACCATTGTTATAACCTTACGTAAGAAAGATACAAATAAATATTATTACATTGAACAATTAACAGACAATAGAAAAAAATATATAACAAAGGACACACATTTAATTAGTACGTCAACAAAATCAATAAATTCTTGTATATTGTAGAACGCATGTTTTTGTTTGTTTGTCAACATTGACTCAATGCACCAATATTTCAATCAACGGCATGATGCATTGGCAACAATGTCGTGCCTTAGCATAAACTATCAGCAAAATTACAGTTTTCTATTTCACATTTATCGGCAATACTGTTCTGTAAATTCTACAATACAATTGACGTATTTTCTTAGCACAAAGCGATACTACCGACCTCTGATGTTTAGAACAAATTTCGGGGTCGCATAATCCCGTAAGGTTGACTATCTTTTCCAATATATCAATCAACGTAAATACTAAATGTTGAGAAATAGTGCAGCTATTTTTAAACAGATGGCCCTGAAGATATTACGTCTAAGTCATCAATAGCTGCTGGTTCCATTCATTAGATTAGAAAAAACAATCATTTATTGTCATTGACGAATTTTATATACATCTTATACCATACCATTTTGTTCAAACAACTTATTTACAAAAAATTTTGCATACAGCGGCATTGTTGCCTTCTGCTTATTTGGTATAAAAAATATCTAATAAGGTCTCTGCACAAGATAGACACGAAGTAAAAATTAAATATTATGATAAACATTTCCTTTTTTAATGTTGACATTCAAAGTGTCATTTTTCATATTCAAAAATGACTTAATTTACGTATAATCATAATTTTACTAAAAACATTGATTATAAAGTTACTCTAAAAGTATAACCGGGTATATTCGAATCAAGTTTGAATTTATAATAAAATAAACTTGATTTAATAAACACTTGAACAATTTTTCAATAAAACTTCGATTTTGAGACCGACTCATAAAAAATAAAATTTGAATATGTATCTATCAAATTTTCTCTATTCCTGTATTGTAATTCATATATTAGAGTTTAACAATCTGTACTCTAATGAAATTCATTATGATAATAGTATATTATTATACGAGTTACATAAGAAAGGCTATTATTGCATGAAAGTTTATAATTAGAATAGTTTCTAATTGGATGAGTGCAATAATAACGCCATCTTATGTAACGTGTGTCATACACAATTTTTTCGACTTTGCATCTTAAATCTAAACAAAATTAAAAAAGATATCTCCATGTTTAAACTTTGACGTTAGTTATTTTTTTTACGAAGTTGGTACAACAATAAATTTGGCTTCCATTAAAGGATGATAGATGCTAGCAATGCGTTACTGGGCAAAACAACTTCTCAGGCTTTAACGGTCCAAATCATTGCATTTTTGAAATAGTAGAATCTCTCCTCTATCAGTAGCATTTTAAATCTCACCCGTTAAGGCCTGAAAATTTACACAAAATAACCTCAAAGATTAGCTATATTTTGCATAGAAAAGTATGAGTATCAATGAATTTTATACATGCATTTGTATACAGTGCTATATGTTTTGCATATCATCGCTGGTAAATGATAATGCAATATGTTGTATGTCAAAATAGTATATTACGTAACAAGAATTGTAAGAAGCACATTACGTACGACTGCGAAGAGTTTTGCATGAGCATCGTTGCGGCGAGTGCGTAATTATAGGAAAACGTAATTGCTTTATACTTTATCTACAACCACTTCTTCAATAGTGTTATCCTTTTAAAACTATTATTGAAACATTATTTTTAGTGATATATACCTAGATGCTTATACTTAACGGAATAATTTATTAATTATCACAGTACAGTTATTCAAAATCAGTACCGGGCTACTATTGCATTTATAGCTACTTGTCACACTATTATTTAATTGAATAATTCCACTGTTACTGGCAGTGGAAGTAGCACTACTATTTTTGATTATTGTAAAAGCAATGTTCTTTGTGGTATTTATACGATCGTGGATAGAATCATTTATAATAATAATAATAATGACTTTATTGAAACAAAAGAAAATCCCAGGTTCAAGGACTCACAGTTCAGCGCTATGTAACAATTAATACAAAACTCACACTGTTGAATAAAATAGGCTGTTCTTCCATTGGGCCCAAAAAACAAATTATAATAAATACTAGCTACTCATAAATGTTGTAATAGGTACCGAAGTAGAAACTGTAAGGAATAAGTAGTATATAAAAACAGTACTATACAGTGAACATAAATGCAAGAACTATCCAAATTGTTTAATAGACTGAATCGAAACACGACTAACGGCCGATCTGTTTCCGCCATAAATATTGAAATAATTTTACCCTAAATAACCCTTTACTACCACTAAGACAAATGTCCCTAGGACAGCCATTCCATAGACGGGAGATATTAAATCTGAAAGACGATTGAAACTTACCCAATCTGTGTAAGGGAAGAGTTATCAGATCTTTTCGTCTTAAATTAATATTGTGTACATCTGTGCGGAATTGTATTTTTTTATATAAATAAGTAGGTACACGAGAAGTTATGATAGTTAAATATATTGTAAGGTTATGTAAAATTCTACGATTCTTTATGTTTAACCAGTTAAGTTCAGTAAGTTTAGAACTTGTGCGCCCACCTCTCCTAACACCAAAGATCAACCTAATGCACGAGTTCTGAGTCCGTTGAATTTTATTCGCCACTTTTTGTTAATACAACGACCATATACCGTATCAGCATAATTAAATATGGAAAGCACCAATGACTCAGTTAGTAGTTTTTTAACTTCTAACGAAAAAAATTTTCTATTTCGGTATAACATCTTAATGTTGGCAAAAGCTTTTTGTGTACAAAAGTTTATATGCTCAACAAAATTTAGCTCGGTATCAAGTAATACACCAAGATTTCTAACACTATCAGATTTTTCCAAGGTAACATCTTTAATTTTGAAAGATATACTAACAGAAACATTTACGTTAGTTTTTTTATTTGTAAATACTATAAGTTTTGACTTAAGAGGATTAATTACTAGACCGTGTCTTTCACAGAACTCAATAAACAATGTCAGCTCAGCATTCATCATATTAACGGATTTGGTGATGTCAAGGATTGGAAAAGAATAATAAATTTGTGAATCGTCGGCATAATAATGTGAGGAGCACTGTTTTAGAACCGATGGTATGAAACAGGTATAAATACTAAATAGTAGAGGCCCTAAAATGGATCCCTGTGGAACACCACTATTAATACGCAATAAATTAGACGTTTTGTGTTGTAGATGAATCCGATTTGTTAAATAGTTAAACAATAAGGTTACAGCACTGGGGTGTAAGCCAATGAATTTAAAAATAGATGATGCTAAGTTATAATTTATTATATCAAACGCTTAACTGAAATCAAGGAGCACTAACGGTGTTATAAGATTCTTGTCCAAGCCAGAATGAATATCATCAACGCTCGTTAAGAGAGAAGATGCACAACTATGATCCCTACGGAACCCCGATTGATTATCAGGTAAAATATTAAATTGATTTGATGAGGTCTCAGTTGCAATTGAATTACACGTTCAAATACTTTAGAACATGTTGGAAGAATTGAAATAGGGCGTAAATCAGACAAAACTATTGGTGTCTGCTTTTTTAGGAATCGGTTTAATAATTGCAATTTTCCAAAGGTTAGGGTGAGTGTGATTTTCAAGGCAACAATTTATAATATGAGTGATGATACAATAGAGAGGCATAGTTTTAACATAGCGGCATTAATATTATGTATTTATATGAATTACTACTAAGTGATAGTATTATGTCGATCACCGTTTCTTCCGTAACCAAGGAAAATTTAAATAACTTAGGGAAATTAGTTTTATAAGACGATTGATAAAAATTCATTAGTTCAAAGTCGTTCGGTGTTTCTAAAGATTCGACACTATCAATAAAGTGATGGTTTATAGCTTCAACATCGTCTAATCCATCAGGGATAATAGCAAGATTAGATTTAACAAGACCTGCGCTACGTAGATTCTTCCAAATTTGTTTACTATCTTTAACAGTTAAAATAAGCGAGCTTTTCTAGACGCACTGTTTTAGTTAATATGTTTCTAGTTTCCTTATAGTATGCCCAATGCACAGGGTCTTTGGTGCGTTTATAGCGAGTTAGAGCATTGCGTTTTATCTTAGAGAGAAACTTAGTATTCTCCGTAATCCAAGGAGCAGATCTACTCCTCAACAGCTTACTAACAAACGGTGCATGTTTGTTAAACAGGTCTATAATGCATGAGTTAAAGTTACTTTATTGTTGATATCGGCAATGTCAAAAATTACGTTAAAAGGGGTATTAATAAGGTCAGAATAAAACGCCTCCGAATTAAAATGTGAATAATCTCGAAATGTGACTTTAGCAACAGGTTTCCTGGCTACTTCCAGACTTAATGTACATGAAATTGGTTAATAATCAGCGATTAACAAGAAATCAACATATTGCTCCGTAACTAAAGAAGCATCTGATGTGATAATTAGATCAATAATACTAGAAAAGGTAGGAGTAACTCTGGTTGAGGAAGAAATAACTTGCGTTAGGTTAAATGTGTCAAAAACAGTTAAAAGTGAGTTGGTGTTTGAATTAACATTTAAGATATTTCCATTAAGGTCTCCAAGTATTAAATGGTTTTTACAACTGGGCAAAATAGTACTTAATGTGTGTTCGAATAAAATCAAAGAAGGTTGTATCACATGGTCAAGAAGGGCGGTAGATGACACCTACGCACAGATCATGTTTTGTTAACTTTAACCATAGTTGTTCTAACTTGGAATCGTGGTCCTTCATGAGATTGAATGTTATAAACTTTTTAATATAGATAGCAACACCGCCTCCCCTAAAAAAGTCACAGTCATTTCGAACTAATGTATATCCATCAATATACAGCATATCTGATGTTATAGATGAATTTAGCCAAGTCTCGGTTACGCCAACAATATAAAAGTCTGAGTTAAAGACTAGCTGCCGTAAGGAGTCTAAATGTGGTAGTAAGGATCTTATATTTAAATGCACGAGTTTTAATTTGGACATTCTTAATCACAATTAATAAAATGTAACATTAAGACTTTATTTTATATTAGCTAAATTTCTACGCATATTAATAATAAATTAGAACCGTAAGATAATGATATCAGAGCACAATAAATTGCAAGACTAACTGTTATAGTATTATGAGTTTTCACGAAATAACAATTTTATTCAAATACGTTATCAGTATTATCAGAACGCGTGTATGCAATCAAAATCTGTTACACTAGTAGTAACACAGGCAAAAAATAAAAGAAGTTTGCACTCGCAAAGCAAAAAAAAATCAAGTTTTCAACCATATATAGCACTCGCGCAGAGCCACCAATTTACAGAATACGAATAAGTAAATTTATTGTCTACCTAACATCGCATGCAGTTCAGCAATAGTCTTAAATTTAATTTTTTTACGATTGATCGCAGATTTAATAGTCCCATCTTGAGTCCAAATTGGATTAGGGGATACAAGTTTCTTAGCCTCCTTAAGTACAGCGAGACGTTTTGAAGTTAGACCACACTACTACCTTTCAACATCTTTTTCTTTGAGAAAACAAGCTCTTTTGTTGAACGCCGGCAGAACTTGACGATAATCGGACAAATAGCGTTACTACATCTAGCAGGCAAACGATGGCAAGTGTCAATATCGGATTCATTAATTTTAATATTTAACTTTTTGGAAAAAGTTTGAATCACAACTGATGATGTAAGTTCATTAGTTCTATCAGGTACACCAAAGATACGAATGCTAATCCGACGGGTGTATTGCTCCAAATCATCACATCTAATTTCTAGTGCATCCATAGCTGTATTAAGCGATTCCACCTTTTCACTATACTCCTTGATTTTAACTTTAAGTGATTCGTTTAATTTCTGACTAATTTTATCAACCAACGTATCTATTAGTTTTTCTAAAAAATCTGATTTATCAAGGAGTCGTTTTATGACCCTGGACACCAAGGAGTCTTCAGAAGATTGATTTATGGTATGACTTTGACTATCTCCGGTCATGGTTAAGTAATTAATTGTACACAGATCACAGGAAACACTTCACTACTTACTATTTACACTAATGTAATTGAATAAAGACAGTAACATAGTTTGTATTGCGTTATTTGATAATTGCCTGCGGAGTACGAAAAATACGTCTACTCACTTATGTAGCATTCTTGCTAGTTGAACTTTCACACAGTCTACCGCGTCACCTGACGACTGTCGCCCACCATTCTTTTGCTAACAGATCACAACGCCCTAATTTTAAGAAACCTGCAGTCAATATAAAATTTATTTTTTATAATTTATTTTTATTTTATTATTGTTTGTTGTTTTAACATGCGGGCAGGGACAACTCGCCGCCGCCCATTCGGCGCCGCCCATCCGTCGCCAGGACAACTCGTCGCCAGAACAATTCGGCGCCAGCTAATTTGGCACCAGTCAATTCGGCGCCAGCCAATTCGGTGCCGGCCATTTCAGCATCAAAACAAATAAAACTTTTCGTAAAAATGTACTTTATTTCAAATTTTAATATTACAGATAATATACATTATCATTATAAAAAGACCAAAATCAGTTACATAACTATTACTTATTGTTGCATTTGATAGTTGTGGGCTATGCCACGTAAAAATGCAATAATATCTCGATTTTGGTAATCCCTTACTATTCTCAAAATCCTTTCATCGGCATCTCTGTATTTTTTTAATTTCTTTGGAGGACTGTTATCTGCCACAAGCTGTTCATAAAAAATATCACGTCCTTTTTGTACATTTTTAAGGCCTTCAATTCGCTTCTATACTGTCGGATGGTTCATTGCCAGTTCTGTTTGGAATCTCCGATGACTAGCTTCCGCATGATTATTTGTGCGATCTTCATCGTTTAGCGTCCTTTGGTGAAGATTCCACATGTTGACTGGAAACAAAGGCGGACGCCTACCATTTTCACGTCTGTTCATTCTTCCCAAATAATTATCTTCGAACCATTCTAAAAGTGGTTGAAGTTTAGCAGGTAATACTTCCGCTAATACATCAACTGCCTGATCGAGATCCGGAATTGGAACAAAAACTAGCGCAGTTATCATTCTAGCTTGCAATAAAAATTATTGTTGTACAGGTTGGTTAACTGTAATTGCCCTATATGCTTTTTAATGTTTTTAGTTAAATAAAAAGCATCCGTGTATACGCACTCTTGGAAACGACTCCATCATAGCTTGGAAAGCTGCCGCTTCGTAGTCACAAGCAATATCAGTCGGATTTAAATTGGGGCAAAGTTCTTTGATCATCTCAAACAGCAGGTTGTAGGTAGCTCTTTGCTTATTTGGCAACATTGCATACAAAACTGGATGGACGCCTCCAAATTTCTCGGCTAGTATCACATAAACTTGTGAAAACAACCGAGGTGTTAATGTAAATGTTCCATCAGCATACCACTGCCCTGACTCTTTTAAAATATTTAGACCACGTCTTCGCCGAAAAATTATTATTCTATTCTGTCCGGGACCACTGTCATCTAATAGAAAATTTTCTTGCCGACTGGGTTGAGGTTCATATATAGTGTACATTTCCGGTATGATAAGGTCTTCCAAATTTGCTGGTGCAGGGGTGCAACATTAACCTGTAAAAGAAATAATACATTTATACCAGATAAGTATGGCAAACACCCCCAGAAGCTAGTCATACATTTCGTTTCGCTTAAATTTGTAAAATTTACATTTTCTTACCAAAATTAAATTTTTTAAAAATGTAAATTATAGGTATATACATTAATAAAACAATAATACTCGCATATGACCATTAGGGAACATACAGGGTGTCCCAAAATTACAGAGAAATAAATCTACCACGTATTGTAAAGATAAAAATAAGTCGATTGAACTCAATTTATCTAAATACTAAAATGTACCGTTCGTCCTTGAGAAGAGTTCAAAGTTTACTTTACAATAAACAAAAAGTAAAAGTAAACAAATTACTGAAACGTTAACTGTCAACAACAAACTGAGATGATTATGGATTTGTGACCTGTCCAAATCATAACTTTTGTTTTCTTTTGTGTCAACCGTCAACTAAATTTTGTATTACAATTTTATTAACTTTGTACTAAAAATATCTAGGTTGCCGTGCTATGCCTGAAAATAAATATAGAAATGGCGACATTAAATTAATTAAGAAAGTAAATAATAAAAACGAACTTGATTCTTATGAGATTTTGAAAATTTAATTATTTAAGATGAATCAATGAGACGTAACGATGCGTTACACGCAGATAGTATACAGGGTGATTACGTAGAAACGGCTTATATTCGTTAATTTCAGAGAAGACAATTTTTTTTGGGATAGACTGACACAAATATTTTTAAATATACACACTGCTCCAAAACTAGTGGCATACCAAAGTTGTGTTTTTTTTTTAAATGGAACACCCTGCACATAATTGCGTTTTTGAATTCTACTCAAAAATCAAGCTTTCATTTTTATAAGGGTTCCGTATAGTTAAATATAGAGTGTAGTAAATAATGGTAATTTTTTCTTAAAATGAAATCTTTATATAATGAAGTTTTCTTACCTCATTTCGTTTTCTTCTAACGACTTTTCTAAGCGATTCATAGTTTGGGAGTATTCCTTGGGCAGCTTGTGATAAACCAATGCTACATTCATTTATTACTTAAATGGTATTTTCCACAGTTTCTTCTGCATGACGTTTTATGACTGTAATTAAGCCTGTCTTTTTTTAATTTTTGCTGCTGATGTATCGTGCGAGTGGTTATTAACTTTTTTAATCACTTCATCGCCCCTGGTATGGAGTCTTGCTTTACAACGACCTTTCAGTTCACATCGCCAAAATTTTGGTAACATTATCTTTGCTCATTTTGTCGAATACGTATATATATATATATATATATATATATATATATATATATATATATCCGTCGGCAGTAAATTTGTTTTACCCCGCCGAGAAACGACTTTATCCTCCATATTTTTCCTTTTTAATGCACCAACACAAACTTCAAAATAATTCACTGTTAGACTAAAATAAAGCACTGAGACAGTTATTTAGCAATTCCACGACCGTTTATACCTCCCTTCCAGAGTATTACCTATACTCAGTATATTATTGGCGCGGAGTAATAAACCTGTCAGAATTATCGAATCTCCCGTATTGCAGTGGCGTAGGTACCTGATACGTTTCGAAAATCATATTTTTAGTAGGTAAATATATTATAATAGTAAAATCTACCTTGATATGAATTATTATGTGGTTTCTTTTATTGTTTCAATCCTTACTTTGTGGAATTTATTTTGCATAGTAAATAATTTAATTCAGCAGTATTCCACCGTTTAATAAGATATAAATAGATACAAAACTTTTGTAAAACACAGTATTTGAATATAAAATTAAACTCTAAAATCGATAAATGACAAATGTGTCGTTTCTCAATTTGTCTATTTTAAATTTTAATTTTATATAGGTACGTATACTGAGTTTTACAAAAGTTATGAATCTATTTGTATCTTATTAAACTGTGGAATATTTCAAAAAATATTTACTATTATGTGGTTTGTATCTCATGTCGTTAAGGAAGAAGACAAATGTTGGCAACTGGATAATTTAGTAGAGATAACATTGGAGCCAATTATTATATCAGTAAACACACAAGACAGCGATTCTGATTCCGAATTGGAAATTTCAGACAAGGAAGAAAGTTAAATGACCAAGCGTAATGTGCCTGAAACAGTGTTCTACTCTCTAAACACCATTTATTGTAACCATGAGTGAGTATTGTCAGTTATTTTTAAATATACCTATTTTACTTACTAATGTCTTGTTATTTAAATAAACATTTTTTATGCTTGTTACTTGTATCTATTCATTTTGATTGAAGTTTCCATGACAACCACATAATTTTATAATTGAGCCAAATTTACTTTTTGATGCCTAAAAATCGGTGCCCGCAAATTAATTCTAATTGTAATAAATATACTGACGATATCTGAATTACTATTTTATTTTATATTTATGTCATATATTATTTATATGTTATATGTATAGTAGATCACATTACCAATTTTACTTCTTACGTATTATATACCATTATTTTTGTATCTTGGTATAATATCCACATCTACGGCTATGATTCTCGTTTCGTCAGTACCTGGGCTGATGGCAACGTGTTTACACAGATTAAACTATTGTTCTCAGACCCTAGATGGGTCGATATGCTGCAAGAGCGGCACAATGATCGTATTTTGGTTAGAATTTATTGGTTTTTACTTAACCGTAGAAGTACCGCTTTCACAAAAAAATAAAGAATTATTTCAAGCAATTATGATTTATTACTCCGCGCCAATAGTATACAGTATACATGTAGTATAACTTCTTGAATATATAGGGATTTAAGCAATGGAAAACTTTACATTAAAAATACAATGGCAAAATACCAGGTAGGTGTCCTGTAACTGTTAGTTTAGTCCTCTTATAGTAAAGCCTGTATAGCTGTAAGTGGTTAACAGTGGCGTAACTAAGTGTATGCAATGGATGCTAAAAATCCGGGCCCAGCGCTCAAAGCGGCCCTTAATCATAATAAAAATAAATACTGTTGTTAATAGAATTACTTGTAAGCTTTAATCGACTGAGTTCATAGTTATTTTGGTTGCTCCAAATTAAAAAAGAAATACAACATTGTTACGGTACGGTTATTGGCACTATTACTTTATTTCAAAATTAAATGGGCGAGTTCATAACATAAATAACAAGGTACGAAAATCCCAAAAACAAATAATCTAGCTCTAGTAAGTGCGTTTAAAAGCTTATAAGCTAAATATGGCACCTCCACAGGATTAAGCACAGCGGGAACTGAAAATCTTACGGCGCGGCGCGGCGGTACCAGTAGGGGTGCCGCAAAAATTGAAAGTTTGGATTGAACACAAGATATGCCGCGGTCGCTCAGCATGTTTTACAATATTCCATGAAGGTAAAAAATTTAATAAAAAAATTTTCTATGAAATCCAACAAAAGGAATTATGCTGACGAATAAGTACCCGTTAATAAAAGCCCTAACCTTCTAATTCAAGTTATAAAAATTAAAAGTTATTCGGCAGTTCAACATTTTTTGTATTACTCAAAACAAATTTGGAGTGCAGTTTTAGTTTGATTATTTGTTAGTGTAATTGTAGAGTCACAATGAGTTTTTTGTACCTAATTGCTAATTGTGTAAACAAAGCGACTTAGAAGACCAAAAAACAAGATCGTTATTGTAACATTTTTCAACTTAAAAATAAATAAATAAAAACAAAATGTTGAAAATTTTTCAAGCCTGATTCGAACTGTTTATTCTACTTATCAATGATTTCTACCTTGATAGAGTACTTATCAAAAGTAATGTATTAAGTGCATTGTGCATAGTGACTTATCGATAATACTGACTAGGTAATGCACGAGCAGGATTGCGAATTTCCCAAGCAGGAAGCAGAAGTGCATTACCAATCAGTATTTTTGATAAGTCACTACGCACAAAATACATTTTGCGTGACTAGGGGAAACCGGGGTTACTTGTTACAGTTTTGACTTCCGAATTGTTTCAAACTCCCCATGTAATTTTATATTATTTTTAGACATTGAAACACTTAAAGTGAACGTTTCCTTTATTTTATCCAATTTGAAAATTTCATGAAAATGAAACACGTAAGTTAAAAAACCAGTTTTTATTGAAATGTGTGATTGTAACAAATAACCCCGCAAGTGGGGTTGATTGTTACAGGGTAGGGGTTACTTGTTAGATGCTTCAATTTCATTTATTTTTTTTATAAATCTTCATCAGAATCACAATTTTGACAGATGAAGTATATATCAATGTCAGTGCACAATTCATGGGCCTATTGAGTACATTTTGTACACTTGATCCACTTTTCGCCTGGACGCGAATTTGAATAGGGTTCAGAGCATATTAAGCACATAACGTCCTCTTCGTCCGAACTTGTTTAGACTTGCAGCGCCGAGTTGTACCAGACCGTTTAACATGGTTATGAGACGGACAATTCAAGCATTTAGATAAATTACTAATGTAATCGTAGGTATACGAAGTTCTTCACTTTCGACTGAAAGCTGTTATTGCGAATGTACACTCATGAAATTTAAAACTTAGACACCACAATTTCTGTAAACAAAAGTTTGAACATTGTGAAACGGGCTTAAGGGTATCATTTACAATTCTAACAGCAGGTAGTCTCAGCAGGGGTTATCTTATAGAAGGACTGTAGAATGAATCATTACACTAAGCACGTTTTAGAAAATAGGTAATTTACGTTGCTTACTTAATTTTTTCTTTAAAGAATATATTTGAAGGTATCGCTAATTAAACACCATAGCTCGATTAATTATCGAATCAAAATTTTGTTTAGGAAATGTTTACAAAATAAAATTAGAAATAATTTTGATTTAAAAAACGTCTACAAGCAATAACTTTTAAATTAAATCAAAAAACTAAACATGGTTATTTGGGTTGACTGATTATTACTTATTTTTAAATAAATCTAACCTACTAATTATTGTAAGTTATTAAAAAAATCATTAAACTCTCTATTCATAATATTTAGTCCTTACAAAATGTATATTTTATGACGTTTCATTTTTTCTGTAGTTAATATAAAAAGTGAAAATAAAAACTAAGGCAATTCTTATTGTCAACGTATATATTTAGTTTTTTGACAAGAATTTATTACATAATTATAATTAAGATACCAAGTTATAGTTTAAAATTAAATGAAAACTTTTTTTTTAAATAAAGGTATTACTATATAAATAAATATAAGAAATCAATAATGGGTGTGACCTCCATTATTATTGATACATTCTTGGAGGCGTCTGCTCATTGACGCTATCAAGGTATCAATATAATTAATATTAATCGTTTCCCATGCGGTATCAATGGCTGCAATTAGTGCATTACGGTTTACTGGTATAAAATTTGGCCCTTGTTGTCTTCGGATAACAGCAAGTATTCGAGCCCAAACATTTTCGATAATGTTAAAATCTGGGCTTTTTGCTGGCCAGGGTAACAGCTCCAAGTTATTTTCTTGTATCCAATTGCGCACAACCCGCGAAGTATGAATAGGGGCGTTGTCCTTTAACAACAAAAATACATTATGAAAATGTTAATTCAACAGATCCCCAACTATTTTTGGAGAAAGTATAGTGAAATAAGAATACTTACTTGTTGGAAAATATAATCTTCGTCTGGATAAAACACTTCGACTGAAGGTTTCATAATAGTTTCCAAAATATCTAAATACGCAGCAGAATCAAGACGTCCATCGATAGCCCAACAAACTCCTGGACCCCGCGCGCTAACCCAACCCCACACATTCACAGAAAAATAACCACTTCGTTTTTAGGACATATGTGATTATTTTCGTAACGAGTTCCTTCCATTCTAAAAACTTTTAGTGGTCCATCGTTGCGGCTATTGAACGTTTTTTCGTCGCTAAAAATCACTCGATTCCAAAATTCCAAAGGTTCGTTCACATATCGCCTTGCAAATTCCAGACGACGTCTCATATTTTCGTCACTGAGAACTTCTTTCGCAGCAGCATTATACTTCTTTATTCCCATCTCCTTTAATCTTTTGTGCAGTTATACGGCATCCGGAAAATGTGTATCTGCTATAGCCCTGGAGTATGTAGCAAATGGTTGTTCTGTTACGTAATGAAACAACTCGAGATCTTGAGCACGTGTAGATACTTTAGGTCTACCACTTCCGATGGCTCTTTCCAAAGTGTGTTCAAGATTCCATTTTACTCGGTAATGCCCTACGGTGCTTTTTGGTATATCTAACATACGTGAAATTTCACGCACGCTACGGCCCGCCGCTAATTCCAAAACAATCCGCGCTTTCAAATCAGCACCGAGATGAGGTGGCATTTTCACAACACTTTAAACTAAAATGGAATTTACATTTCTTACTTTATTTATTGGTTCACACTACCCCTTCTCAAACAGTAGGTAATTGTTTATTTATTACATACTTCTAATGACCAATGTAACAACCCTTAGAGCAATATGACTCAAAGGAAGTAAATTAAACAAGCAAGGATATTCTATTGTTATTGAAACTTATTCATAAAGTAAAAGCCATTTCCTTATAATGCTAATGGACAGGATTTTTTTAAGTATTAAGATTACAATAGAGGACTTATAAACTTTCGAAAATATCTAATTATAAATATTTACACTGCAATTGCGCTTTTTCCTTAATAATTTCTTAGCAATAACATACACGTTCTTGGTTTTAAGTTGTCATAAATTTGATATGATATAAATTTGTGTTTCTAATATTACATCACAAACTAATCTTTATTCGCCAAAAAATTGTTGCTTAAGTTGTAAAGCTTCGTACACACCTGAACAACAAACCGAGCAACAAACATAACAACGAACCGAAAGTCAAACAGAACGACAAACGATCTTTTATGATTTCCACAATCCGAACAACAAACGGAACGTTTGTGCTGTTCCCATAATTATTTTCAGTAGTTTTCAGTTCATATATATTTATTATTGAGAAGAAAAATTGCGGAAAACAAGAAGATAGTGCCAACCAAATTTTTACGCACAAAGAAGAGTAAAAATTATAATTTACTTCGCTTTTTTTTTATTTTGGAAATTTCCGCCCAAATGATGCTAATAGGGACATCATTTTTTTCTTGCATTCTTAAACACTGATTAATTTAAAACATTTTTCTTCTGTCAACTCCATAATATTACCTAAAACACAACAAACCCACAAAAGGGAGGACAAAAAATAAATAATTTAATTCTCCCGCATAAGTTTGTTCGCCGTTTTGTTTAGATTCGTCCAAACCTGCAAACGCATTCGCGCGCATTTTCTTTGATGTCGGAGAAAAACCGACAAGTTGCGGGAACGCCGCAAACCGTTCGTGGAACAATCAGGACTTGCGAATCTGTTCTAAAATTCGTACGTAGCACCGTCCAAATTAATGTTCCGATTGCCGTTCGGTTCGTTGTTCTGTTTGTTCTGTTTGTTGTTCAGGTGTGTACGAAGCTTTACAATAAGCATATTAATATGAACTATATCTTATGAAAGGAGAGTTATGTAACTATAATTAACGACTTAACGTTACGTTAGTAGATTCCATTTACTATTTACACATATTTTCTTGGAACATTCGATAATTAACTATCGGGATATGATGACCCTATACTTCGCAGGTTGTGCGCAACTGGATACAAGCAAATAACTTGGAGCTGTTACCCTGGCCAGCAAAAAGCCCAGATTTTAACATTATCGAAAATGTTTGGGCTCGAATACTTGCTGTTATCCGAAGACAACAAGGGCCAAATTTTATACCAGTAAACCGTAATGCACTAATTGCAGCCATTGATACCGCATGGGAAACGATTAATATTAATTATATTGATACCTTGATAGCGTCAATGAGCAGACGCCTCCAAGAATGTATCAATAATAATGGAGGTCACACCCATTATTGATTTCTTATATTTATTTATATAGTAATACCTTTATTTAAAAAAAAGTTTTCATTTAATTTTAAACTATAACTTGGTATCTTAATTATAATTATGTAATAAATTCTTGTCAAAAACTAAATATATACGTTGACAATAAGAATTGCCTTAGTTTTTATTTTCACTTTTATATTAACTACAAAAAAAATGAAACGTCATAAAATATACATTTTGTAAGGACTAAATATTATGAATAGAGAGTTTAATGATTTTTTTAATAACTTACAATAATTAGTAGGTTAGATTTATTTAAAAATAAGTAATAATCAGTCAACCCAAATAACCATGTTTAGTTTTTGATTTAATTTAAAAGTTATTGCTTGTAGAGGTTTTTTAAATCAAAATTATTTCTAATTTTATTTTGTAAACATTTCCTAAACAAAATTTTGATTCGATAATTAATCGAGCTATGGTGTTTAATTAGCGATACCTTCAAATATATTCTTTAAAGAAAAAAATTAAGTAAGCAACGTAAATTACCGATTTTCTAAAATTCATTCTACAGTCCTTCTATAAGATAACCCTTGCTGAGACTACCTGCTGTTAGAATTGTAAATGATACCCTTAAGCCCGCTTCACAATGTGCAAACTTTTGTTTACAGAAATTGTGGTGTTCAAGTTTTAAATTTCATGAGTGTACATAGGTACACAGCCTCTAAAGATATTTCTTTGTATCCCAAACTTTTAGAATTATTTTTACAAAAACGAGATAAAATACGTTAAAACTAAGGAATTAGATTTTTTATCTCTGAACATAAACTCAATTTTGATTCCTTTTTTGGCAATAAGAACTAATGTCATCGATGTGAACTATTTTTTATTTTAAAAATTTCATTACATTACACTATTGATAGTGTATATGGTGCGACAAAAATTATGTGCTTATACCATACTAACAATTTTTAAGATTTCACTCCAACTATCATATTTTACACAAACATGTGAATCTATGAATATTAAAATGTATTTATACCAATGATGAAACAAACAGGAAATCGGCAACTGTAATTTAAAAACTTTTTAGGTGATTTCCTGTTTTTGTTTAATAATTTGCAAGTATTAAGATTGATACAATAAACACACATTTAAGAAGCAAAATACCCGCTTAAAAAGCATAAACATTAATATTAGATTTTATATAAGAAAAGTTTTATTATTTAATGATTTTTAATTATTTATTTATTGTATTCAAAATACTGAAGCAAAAAGTGTTGGGAATACTATGAAACAATTTTTAATTAAATCGAAGGAAATAATGTTTTAAATTATTTCTGGGCATAAGTATTTCAATAAGAAATACAATTGCTGAAAGTACTAAACCTACGACCAACAACATGCAAGCAATAGAAATGTGATCAAACGTGACAACTATTGGTTTACGTTCGAAAACAGTGCTTGACTGATAAGTTTTTAATCTTTTTCCAAAATCCTTAGTTATTCCTGATTCAAAAATCATGGTCATCATTTGTTTAATCGATAAGACTATATAGTCTTTGTTAAGTGATACATCAAAAACATAACTTCCAAGAATTGAGTCATCTGTAATTGTATGAGATAGTAGAAAGAACGTAGAATTTGGATAATCTTTGTAGTTGGCAAAAAATGTGACACACTGACCTCTTTTGATACAGTCGAAAAATACTTCATCAAATTTTTTTTCTCTAACGAATTCTATTCGTTTGGATATTTTATAGTAATGATCATTCATATTTAGAAAATATAATGCTGAATCTCTTAGTTTATTATTTAGAGTAATAGAAAGTTTTGATTCATAGACCTCCTTTAAGTTTTGTATACTTGGCTCATACAGAGGAACAGTTAAGGATTGAAATAGTTTTGAAGTAAACATAACCTGTATGTAAGCGCAGTATATAAAATAACTAATTAAAAGACACGACAAAGCCCGAAGCGACGGAACTTTATAAACTGATCCAAATAATGTGGCTCTCCAAATATTCAACAATATAAATAGAAACCTGTATTTTCCACCAAAACAGTCTTTTAATTTCAAAATTAAGTAACAAATTAATGCGATAATCAGAAACGAGAACACAATACAACACCACACAGTTTTTTGAAAAATACATGCTATTTCTTTGAATCCTGAAATTTTTTTAGTTTTTGGAACGAGCCAAATCGCCGTAGATCTACAAATTATCAGACCTGTATAAGAAGTGGTTAAGTGCCTAAAACTACTAAATTGTATCCAAAAGGTGTCACTTATGTTGTTACTTGAACATAGACGAGAATTTATCAAGTTTATGAAAAAGTGAGCTGTATTGGCTTCTTCAGTCAAGATGGCATTTCTAAAACTAAGTGAAAAATACATTTATTATATTTTCTTAAAGGATGAGGAAATTCCAATGTAAATTTTGATTTGCAGTTTTGTTCGTTAACTAAATTCACAGCTCTTCCACAACGATTAGGGACTGCTTGTGGATTAGCTGTATATAATCGCAAAGAAGTATCGTTCATATTATGTTTGTAAACCAATACGACAACATGTATTATTTTTAAATTCCACATTGTAAAAAAGTAATCTGATATGTTTAAATGTGACGTAATCAAAATCCATTTAGTATTTGGTTTGGAATCTTCCGCTTGCACCATTGAGTAGAATTTTGTTCCAAAATTTATTAAATCATCCGCAATATAAACGACACCCGTTGCATAATAGATAGGCTTTTTTAGTACATAATTGTTACTAGAATATATTAAGCGAGGATTTGTAATGCTATTGTGTATAGCATACGCATCACTTGATGATATGACTAACAATGAATCTTCTTGTGAAAAAACAGTTTCTGTTACACGGCGAACGCACTGATCTAACTCGTGATTGTTTTCTTCTTCAAATTCGATTTCACAATTGCATTTTGAAACTATAAAATGGCACAACAATAAAAAAATAAATTGTAAGCCATTTTTACTAATAACGTAGGGAACAGTTCCGTTTCTAACTGAGTACGTACTAAAAATTGTATTTGGTATCAACTCATATTTACGTAAATAGTAAATTATTTATCCATAAAGCATTACTGGCAGGTGATTATTATTTAGAACTGACAAGTTACTTTTAAATTTGTTGATTTAGCACACATGTAAAAACAAACTACAGGCCATGTTATTTATTTACAACTAAATACTAAAAGTGAAAAAATAAACAAACAAATTAAGTATACGGACGGTTAATTTTCAAATGTGTTATTATTATTATCATTATTATTATAATCAGTATAATTTTAGTAGGTATTGCAATTTTGTTACAGAGTAAGCTAAGGCATTCCTACATGCAATTTGACGATTTGGACATTAGTTTGAATTCACTTGAATGGACTTTTTTGTACCTAAATTTTTCAGTAACGTCCATTCTTTAAAATGATGTATATTTTTTGTTTAATTTTTCATATTTGACATAAAAATATTGCAATTAAATAACACTAGTTTGCATCAATGGTGCATTTGACCAGAAACTATTTAGTTTCTTCAAAATCGTACGTGATTTTAAACTTAAAACTATACTGGTCACATCAAAATGTTATCTTACATTTTGATTTTACTTAAATTATTTAATTAACAATTTAATCATCATGCTATTATACAGGATTTTTATTGCTAACTTTGTTATTAGTAGAGCTACAGGGTCGGTACACTAGTGCCGCTATGGTGAAAACAGAAAAAAATGGAAAATCGCGTTCGCGAGTTATGTCATATTGTTCTATTTTTCAAATAAGACACCCTGTTTACAATATTCTGAATCGATAGGAAATTGAATACTGAACAAAAAGTGTCCCATTATTTTTATCCTAAAATCAAAAATGACAGAGCTATCGATGATTTTTCAAATAAGTTTAAAGTGGCTGTGATTTTATAAACTACAATCGTTTGTTGTATAAATGTCATCAGGATTAAAATATCAAATTGAAGTTTCACTGGTAAACAGTTTACAGCCACTAAAAGCGTTTACAAGCGGGCTCAAAAATGCTTGGACCAAGAGGGTGACGTTTTGAGCGCGTAATTTGAATGTTTCTTTTAATGTTCAGAGAATAAATTAAAATAAACCATATCCTTTCGTTTCATGGATATTCTTCTTTTTCATTTTATTTACCACTTCTGCTGAATAATGTCACCGTAAATTTTGTATGTTGATCTATCCCCATCATGAAATATTTTTTTGAAGTGTTTGCCGTGACCAGGATTCGAACCGCCTCGACCAACAATAATTGTAGTTTATAAAATCACAGCCACTTTAAACTTATTTGAAAAATTATCAATAGCTCTGCCATTTTTGACTTTAGAATAAAAAATAATGGGACACTTTTTGTTCAGTATTCAATTTCCTATCTATTGAAAATATTGTACACAGAGTGTCCCATTTGAAAAAATGGAACAATTTGACATAACTAGCGAACGGAATGTTACTAGTTTGCTTATTCAACCGACCCTGTAGCTCTAATAATAACCAAGTTAGCAATAGTGCCGACTTAAGTTTGAAAATCCTGTATATGTTATTTTAGTTTAGGTATATATTTTTTTAATTATACTGAAAATACTAACACATTTTCACTTTTTATTTGTTATCTTAGTTTTAGTTGCTAGAAAACAATGCCCTCGAGGGCTTCGAAACCATGGTCGCAATAATATAAATACTAATAATAATTAGTGTACTTATTTTTCTGTAAAAACTATACGTTGTCATGTAACTTAATTAAGAATAACTAATTTAGTTTATACTTACTGTCAATCAACATTTATCAGTGAATTTATTTATTTATCCGTATGGTTCATTTTAAATATCGTATTGTGATGTAAGGTTTATGTATGGTGCCCTAGAAGATCAGTATAAACCTGTATAGTGTGGCGACGAAACTATATTATATTATATTATCTATTTGTACCTATACACAGGGTGTCTCAGAAATAAGCACATTAATTTTAACCGCTAATCCAACTCATCAAGATGAACAACTTTTCTATGTGTATTTTTTTCGAAATCTCAAGTATGTTTTTAATTTGCTCCCCCATAAATTAACGAGTCTTCTATACACCGTTGCAAAAATGGCACACAGAAAAGTTGTTCATCTTGACTTATTTCTAAGACACCGTGTTTGTTATCGTTGTGATTGAGGCCTAGTCATTCTATAATAGTTATATTTATACCATCCTACAATTTATTTTCTGTTTTTGCTTTGGAAGAGCCTATACACGTTCTACTAGGTGGCGCCCTTATCATTTATCTCTGCAGTGTCAAAATCTTTGATGTAATTGTTCGTAAGTACACCCATAACCACTCCACGACTAATTGAGCTGCTGGCAAGTTTTTCGACACAGCTCCTTAATTTGTAGTTTGTTTACAAATAAACCGTAACACATAATTAAGAAAGGTCGCTAGGTGGTTTGTTTTAGAACACATTGTAGTATTAATTGACATATTTTGTTGCATTTTTCTTGTATACGCCTAAGGTGTTAATTGTGTTGCTTAAACAGTTGTTGTTGTTTATGATGCCGAATGTTTATTATCACTTCCACAGAGTCTCAGATTTAATTAAACATTATCTTTATCTATGTCTAATATATAATTATCGCACTAACCAATAAATAATAGTTTGTGACAGGCTACTTGTTACAGTTGATTCAAATAAGATAATTTTAGTAAACTATAGATACATACAGGATACTTCGAAACAAATTGGCCGCCATCTGCACTATAGAGTAATTAGTAAGATCTTATAATACAAAAACAAACAAACTGTTACAATAAAGAAATATAGTTATATTTTATAAAGCTTTGGTTTTACCACTTGTGACGTGTAATACACACACAATACGCAACTAGGTAAATTGCAGTTTTAGTAAGCAATAATAGAACCACAAAAAACAAAATTGCATATACAATAAACTTACTTGAACTAGTTATATCGCACTACCTATTATCACTATTGATAAGACTGGAGCTGTACACTGAGTCCAACAAACTCCTCTTAAACCATCAGTTTGGGTTCATACAGAAACATGGCACTATTGAACAAGTCTATAGAGCGATCAATAATATCAACCAGGCGTTAGAAGATATAAGCGACTGCGTAGCAGCCTTCTTAGGTGTAAGCCAGGCTTTCGATAAGGTCTGGCATTCCGGTTTGCTCTACAAACTAAAAAACTTTCCCCACACATTATAAGTTATCTTGAAATCATACCTACACGAGAAATACTTTATGGTTAAACACAAACAAGAAACAACTGATCTATTCCCAGTGGTATATGGAGTTCCCCAAGGTAGCGTTCTCGCTGTTCGTAACTGTTCTCTACCTCCTGTTCACAGCAGATCTACCTAGTAGTAAAGATATAACAACAGCAACATTTGCAGACGATAAAGCGATAATGGTGAACCATTCCGACTCCTACAACATCATCTCTATAAAGTGCAAAATTGGACAAGACAGTGGAGAATTAAAATAATTAAATCGAAATCGACCCAAATAACATTCACTAAACGTAGACGCAACATTCTTCTCATAACATTAAATGGGTAAATTTTACACCAATCTGAGAGCGTGAAATACCTAGGTATGCGTATGTACCTAGATAGACGGCTAAACTGTGTCACCTCTTTTTGGTGAAAAATTGTTTTTTTTTGTACGCGCAAATGATTTTGGTTAGTAAAAGCTCTTTTAAATTAGAATAGACTATAATTTTAAAGTATTTCATTTACATTGCAATGCACGTGGGTTCATAATCATGTTTGTCGAAATATTGTTTTTGGTCATTTGATATTTTTTAATTCAGTTGATGTGGAGAATAGCTTATCGTCACGTTCAAGCAATTAGGGTTTTGATGAAATGCCGATTTCAATAACTTTTACACTCAATTTCTTCAAATTTAAGCATCGCATGTCGCATTTTGTTTTGCTATTTCAAAGGTTTCTTTGTTTGTTCCTGAAAACAACTCGGTGTCGGCCGCCTTTATCAATTAAATAGAAATTTGTTTTGACTAAAGAATAACATACGGATTATACCCACGTTCAAAAATCCTGAGTAGTCGGTTTTGTTTGTTACTTCTTTGAAAATGTTAGCGCAATTATTTTTCTAACGTCTTTGTGAAAAAAATGATAAGAGGGAAGACACACTTCTCTTACCTGATTGTTAATAGTTTTTAAGGTAATCTTTAAGCAGATTCACTACGAGTAAGAAGTAGTTATTTGACATGTACCAAAGAGCGCGGATTAATGTTGTTTAGAATTAAATTTAAACAACCGCCTAAGTGTCGACAGTGCCAAAAGTTTAAATGAAAACTTTTCGAGGGCGCGAGTGAAAATTAACTTTTATGTGTATCCACAACTAGGACCTCTTGTTTTGTGGCCGTAAAAAAGAATAACGTTTGATTAATGTGAAATTAAAATAACCGCTCTGCGGATGTTGGACAATCTCTTGTGCACACGAAAGTTTAATTAAGAAACGTGCAACGTAGTTATGGGCATGTTAAACAAGACTTCGAATTAACATAAATGGTTCCTGGTGGATTATTCTGCAATAAATGGTTCCTGGTGGATTATACTGCAATAAATGGTTCCTGGTGGATTATTCTGCAATAAATGGTTTTTGGTAGATTGCTCATCAACAAATGGTTCATCTTTAGCATTTTGGATTAGAAGAAAGGAAACCTCAACTGTAAGTACTCTTTTACTTCAGACACTTCCGCGAGTTAGTGACTTTCGTTATGTTTACGCGTATTGGAGTTAATTAGGTACCGCCTAGGTTAAAGATTCTAAAGGGGTGCCGGTGTTTAAAAAAGGTGATCAATCATATATTGAAAATTACAAAATTATTACTATTATTAGTAACTTCAGTAAAGTTTTGAAATGGTTTTACTTCTTATCCCGACATGTCTCATGTTTTATAACAGATAAGCAACATGGATTTATTAAAGGTCGCTCTACAGTTTCGAACTTAACCTGCATTACCCAATTTATCGCGGAATCTATAAATAATGATAGCCAAGTCAATGTAATATATACTGACTTTTCCAAGGCATTCGACAGACTTGATCACAGTATTTTATTAAAAAAACTTAGTTTTTTTTGGATTCTCCACCAATTTGATTTAGCTATTTAAAAGTTATTTACTGTATCGTTCACAGTTTGTAGAATGTAGTGGTCATAAATCTGTTAAATTCTTTTTAACGTCAGGAATGCCTCAGGGATCAGTGCTTGGCCCTATGTTTTTCAATATATTTAATAATGATGTGGTGGAATATCTAAATGTGGATTGTTTACTCTATGCGGACGACCTTAAAATTTTTAAATCTATCGGTACTTTTGATGATTGCAAGTTACTTCAACAGAATCTTTCTGAGTGGTGCGTTTTAAACAGATTACGTTTAAACGTTGTTAAATGTAATGTTATGTCCTTTTCCTGGAAGGTAACTCCTCTGATTTTTGATTATACTATTAATTCTGTTCTTCTCAATAGATCTAATAATATCCGTGACTTAGGGATTATCTGTGATAAAAAATTGAGTTTTTTGGATCACATTACTTCAACTTTATTAAGTTGTCAAAAAAACCTAGGATTCATGATTCGCTACGGTCGTGAATTTAATAATGTAAATACTTTAAAAATCTTGTTTTGCAGTTTGGTTAGGTGTAAAATTGAATATGCGTCAATAATTTGGTCTCCATCACATAAGGTTCATATTGACAGCATTGAAAGAATACAACGTCGATTTCTTAAATATCTGTTTCTTAAAGTTGAGGGTTATTATCCTTGCATTGGATTTCCTAACAGTGAACTGCGATTACGGTTTTCTTTGCCATCACTTGAGAACAGACGAAAGCGTGCAGCTAAGGTGTCATTATGTAAAATAATTAATTATGATATAAACTATGCTGAACTTCTTAATAAAATTGCATTTAATATACCACGTTATGCATCACGGAATCCTTTTACTTTTTATCTCGAAACTCCGAAAAAATATATATACTGAAATTTTCTCCTTTGTTCAGAATGTGTGACATTTACAAGAAATTACAACAACAGCACTCTTTTGATATATTCAACTGCAAGGTACCATCAGTAAATCATTTGTTTTACTAATTTTAGAATTATCATTATGTATTTAATTGAATTTTTTGTATATGCATTGTTTTTATATTTTTATATTTGTATGCCTATTCTGTAATTGGGTCTTTCCTGTTGAATAGTGACAAAATAAATAAATAAAATAAAAAAATAAATATAGTATTTTAGGTTTGTAGTGGTTTAGCATGATCGAACTCAATATTTTTGTATTAGTTTTAGGAACGCGGTGTAAAACCTAACGGGGTAGTTTGGCCGTTTTGGCATATTTGTTTGTTGTTCTATTGTGTCGTTAAGCGACGGATAACATTGTAAGATTTTAATTAATAGAAAACTGGTCGTACGTATTTATTCTTTCATTGCATCAGGTGTTTGCATTTCTCCCTTTTATTTAGTGAACATTTGACATAATTAATTAAAAGATAAGGGTGGCGCTTGACAATCCCGACTGTGACTTAATTTAAGGACCTTCGTATAGGTAAGTGAGAAACAATTTTAAATCCACCCCTCGCCGACGAGTTAGCTTGAGCATTTGTTGTGCCGCGTACTTGATCTCCAAGTTTCGTGCTGTAACAACTAGAAAACACATATCCATAACAAACGGAAACAACTTGGATATAAACACAAAAAATATTACTGGCTTTTGAAAGACAATATAAGCTCACACTAGCTAATAAACTTTTGATTTATAAAGTAGACCTCAAGCCTATATGGATTTACGGACTGCAACTATAAGGAACAACTGCAAAATCACATCTGGAGATAGAGATTCCAAACAAAAATTCTACGAATTATACAAACGCACCATGGTTCATACCCAACATTGAAATTAGAAAAAAATTGAAAGTGAACACTGTCAAAGACGAGATCAGAAAATACAGTAAATGGTATATAAGAAGACTTGACACCCACCCAAACGTCCTGGCAGTGAACCTATTCGACAATAGTGAAACTAAACAAATGTTAAAAAGACTTACCTTATAGGTTCTGATGTAACATAATATCACTTAATGTAAGATAGGAGTCAAGGACATATTAAAGCGAGTATTTTTGGTCTATGTAGATTATGGTTAATAAGGTTATTGGAACTTTAGACCACGCCAAGTTAATTATTAAAAGTATTTTCCGTCGACCGTGCATTTATGACTTTGATTGTTAATGACACCTATTAGTAAACGATTTTAGTATAGTCAACTAAGCATACATATGTGTTAGATCAAGTTGCCATTTTATCTGTCATTCAACTATAATATAGAAATATGAATAAAAAATGTGTCATAATTTGTAGCAAAGCAATTTTTAATAATAACAAATTCACATTAATCTACAGTTGTAATAAATCTTCAATTTGTTCACACAAACTTTGAGACATTTTTGTACTATACGCAACATTCCGATGATAACACTTAATAACATTTAAGTGTGTTCAGATCATCTATTTTACAATTATTGTGTCACGCACTTCTTCAGTATTGTTTACTCATTGTTCAAAAGTAAAAATCTTTTAAGTAGGGCTAGAGAAAATGAAAACTATAAAATAGGAATGGTTCGATAAACATTCAGACTTCTAAAAATATCTTTTGGAAATGCAGTGCATGTTGTGTGAATAACAAAACCATTAATGTGAAACCAAGCTTCATCGTTAAAGAATCTTAAGCTAATATGTCTCCGATAAAAATGTTGCAAAACCATTGCCATTATTGGACACATGCAGGATAATCAATCTTGTCTCAATAAGTTGATGGACCACTTGCACAGAGTAAGGATATAAATGAATATTTTTGTTTGGTATGATATGACAAGTCATTATCGAAAGTTCAACTTGTTAACAGGCAACGTAAAGATGTACTTAAATTTCATACATGATTTATCAAACATTGTCAACGACTTCTGGTGTGGTCTTTGTAGGGGCATAATTATTTTGATTAAACACCAATCGGTTCTTACAAAAAAATTTAATACACCTTATTTCGCTATGATTAAAACTATTGTATTTCAACGCAACAATTGGAATACAGTATCTCAATTCTCGATCATGTTAGTGACCTTAAATAAAATACTGTTGGCAAATAACCATACAAAAGCTGGAAAGGTGAAGAATGATCAAAAGCAAAGCTTACAAAAAAGTAGAAACAATGAAGTTAGGTTTTGTTATATAATTCAAAAATTGTGGTGAGTTTGCAAAACAGTACTTTCTAAAAGTGCGTTCACAATAGCATATATTCTCTAAAATTATTAAATTATAATTTTATTAAAATTACAAAGTACAACCGACGGAAAAGTTGTATAACTTACTCTTGAATTAAACGGCAATTAACAATCTCAAACATAAACGCGCTCGCTTCACTCACGTGTTAAAATATCTCGATTGTTAATCGCCTTTATTAATACACACGTGTGTTAAATGACTATTATTGGTCAATATTTTGTTAATTATATATTAGCTTCATCAGGGACTGGAAGGTGTATTGACTAATTACAAGATGTTATTAAAACTAATTATTCTTAAAACAAACGTAATTAATAAGAATTTGGCTAAATAATAGTAGAATCATAATCGATGTTAAGAATTACATCACAAATTGCACTCATTACAGTTAAATTAAAAGTTTTCAAAGTTAATATGAAAGTTTGACGTTAATAGTTGCACGAACAATTAGTGGTGAAACGGAAATTTTTTTGTTATCACTAGAGCAATTCTAGTATAAAGCGATAACATTATAGAAATAATTGAATCTTATGTAATTCAAATACATGTTAATTATTATGAAGTAATTAATTATACTCAGTATACAATTGGCGCGGAGTAATAAACCTGTCAGAATTATCGAATCTCCCGTATTGCAGTGGCGTAGGTACCTGATACGTTTAAAAAATCATATTTTTAGTAGGTAAATATATTATAATAGTAAAATCTACCTTGATATGAATTATTATGTGGTTATATGTTATTTATTTTATTTCTATAGTAGATCACATTACAAATTTTACTTCTTACGTATTATATACCATTATTTATGTATCTTGGTATAATACCCACATCTACGGCTATGATTCTCGTTTCGTCAGTACCTGGGCTGATGGCAACGTGTTTACACAGATTAAACTATTGTTCTCAGACCCTAGATGAGTCGATATGCTGCAAGAGCGGCACAATGATCGTATTTTGGTTAGAATTTATTGGTTTTACTTAACTGTAGAAGTACCGCTTTCACAAGAAAATAAAGAATTATTTCAAGCAATTATGATTTATTACTCCGCGCCAATAGTATGCAGACTTTAGAACAATTGAGTCACGTTACATACCAACCCATGCAACGAAAACTATAGTAAACGCAAAATTAAAGGAAGTTTTGCGAGAAAAAATATTGTAACTCGACTTTGTTTCCTAAAGGCAACCAGGGTTACTTTAATGAAATATAGTATGTTTAGAAACCAAAATGATTCCGCCGAAAAATATATCAAGTTTAGTTAGTAACTCAACAATTTTGGAACGAACATAAACGTATCTAAAGTTACTATTGAATGGTATAGTCAGATAATTCTGAATGTTACGATATAGTTTATATTATTGTAGTTGTGAGTGAGTTAATATCGATCTGTATTGAAACATCTAAATAATTGAGTTATAAAGTTGCAGTGTTTAATAAATAGGTAGAATGAAGCGTAGAACTGCTTTAATATTAGAACGGTCAAAAAAACTGGACATTAAAGAAGAGGGAAGGCAAGAGTTGCAGTGATATGTAGAATATTACACAGGTAAGTAGCGCTGGATGAATTTACAAAACTGGCAATTTTTTAATTTTTATTAGTTACAAAGTACCTTTTAATTTTTATTTATTTGTGCTTATTGTTTATTTTAGATGAAAATCGCGATAACGATGCACTTTAACATGAAACTGAAATCCTCCAAAAATAAATACCACATTGTAGATGATCAAGAAGCCGAAACATCAACAACTAATCCAAGTATAAAACAAGATGATGATTCTAGTAAAAACGACGATTTTTAGGACTTTACGGACGTCTCTGATGTAGATCCCAATTATGTCAATGAAGGTGAGGACTCTTTAAGTGACGACGTAAAATGGAGCCCAAAGAAAAAAAATGCAGAAGGCGTTTAAGGAACCCTAAAAAATGGAAAGACGTTACTACGAAACGACAGCTTTATTTAGGTGAAGAACATAAAAATCGAGAGGGTAAATTTATTCCTACAAAAGGCATAAGAGACCCATGCGCAGACAATTGTAGAAATGTAACCACTGAAAAAAACAGAATACATATTTTTAAAAACTTTTAGAAAATTGGAGACCACACTAAGCAGTGGAAATACATAGCTAAGTTTGTCAAACAAGAAGCTAAAAAAACCATTACAAATGAACTATCTCGAAGAACGTATTCCAGGAAGTATTGCCTTTTTATAAACAACAATGAAGTTCAACTTTGTAAGAAACACCTATAGCATATCGGAACAGTGGGTAACCCACTACAGCGTTGTTTAGAGTAGATACAATAGAATTAGTTAAAGAAGGGAAAACATCTAAACAAACCTTACAAAGTTAGCGAAAGCGTGAAAAATACCATTAGGGACCACATAAAATTGTTTCCCACAGTTCCCTCCCATTACACTTGATAGAAATCCACAAAAAATTACTTAGAAGAAGGATTAACAGTATCTAAGATGTACAGACTTTATACGGAATATGAAAAATATAATTCATGTAGCTACTCAACGTCAGTACAAGGAAGTCTTCAGTTTGAAACTTTTTTTAAACCCAAAAAGGATTTATGCGAACGTTGTGTAGCCTTTGATCTAGCTAGTAATGAACAAAAGCCAAATTTGCAGCAAGAACAGGAGAACATCTTCGAAATAAAGAAATTGTTCGGAATCTAAAAGAAACAAACAAGACCAAAGCTTTGAATAACAAAACCTTATGTGTTGATTGCTTCGACCTACAAAAGTGCTTGTCACGCCTCAGGCAGAAATTAGTAGCTTATATTATAAGAGCAAGTTGGCTACGTATAACTTTACAATCTACGACCTAGGAAATAATGAAGGCAGTTGCTATGTATGGAATGAGACCATTGCC
The DNA here is from genome assembly GCA_030710515.1 of Abscondita cerata. Taxonomy (NCBI): domain Eukaryota; kingdom Metazoa; phylum Arthropoda; class Insecta; order Coleoptera; family Lampyridae; genus Abscondita; species Abscondita cerata. Next base: position 104,171 of record JALBCR010000564.1, on the reverse strand, counting down.
AAAAAATTATCCAATGAAATACCAAGCTGTTTACTTTCGTTCATCAGAAAACAGAAACAAGGGAGTCAGTAACATTTTTTATTCCGATAATTGCGTGGGACAAAACAGAAATAAATTTATATTTTCCCTATTTGCTGATATTTCGAATGTTCTAGAACTGTAAACTATACATAGATTTTTTGAAAAAAAGTATACGCAAAATAAAGCCGACAGTATGCACGCAGTCATAGAAAACGCCAAAAAGAGACAATCTTGTGTGTATACTACGGATCAATGAGTCATGATTATCCACATGTCTAAAGATACAGGAAAATCTTATGTAGTTACCGAAACGACACAAAATGACTTCTTTAACCTAAAAACTTTATCAGTGAGAAAAAATGACGACTTTAATAATAAGCTTAAGGCAGTATATTTTCTACTTGAGCATGTGCTTTGTAATATCGTGTAAAATAAAATCGTCTTGTTTTAATTAAGGAATAAGTTTTCGACTACTGTTCCTGTGTAAATATCTTTTTTACTTTCTTTTGTTTTAATAAAATATTTGCTATCACGGATTCTATCGATTGCAAACACATTTACTTTTATGTTGGTTTTCCTCTTTGGCTTCTTCTGATGGTCACTTCAGACGTACTCCGTTTTTAATTAATCAATGGATCTTTAATTATGGTTATGCTGGCAAAGATAATAATCCGAAAATTATAAAATATTAAAGTGGGTCTAGTATTATCACCAACGTTGGAATTTCAACCTACCTTGGAACCGCTTTCTGGTCAGGAACACCAATCAAGATAAGCCTGTTATCTGGTTCTTTGTGAGCAGCCCAGCAACTGTTTTAACGGAGTCTATTTTGGTTTTCTTTTTTTTTCATTGGATAATAAAATATTAGATTTGGATACGGAACCTGTCACATTTGCCGATTAACTGTCGAACACCAAAGACTTCCTAAGCTAAGTTAATTCTTTATGCATGTCATTTATAAATTTTGTCGCGTTCTATGTATACGTACCGCGGTCGTGAGTTTAGCAACGTATCTTTCAGCGCTGTATAGATAATTTTGTAAACTAGAAAGATCTTTCTAAGTACCTAATTAATTTTGTGCGCTTTGAAACTATTTAAATAATTGGCCAAGGTCTGGTACTCCCCGTAATTGTTGTCAAGTACATTCCGAACAATATTTGCCACGTGAACTCGGTGAATCGCTTGCATGGAAAATCGGTGCTAAAGGTGTATAATACGCTAACCTATTTGGGGCGTTTGTGTTTTGAATTATTATTTGTGCCTTAACTCGCTCTCGTGAATTATTTTCATTTTATAACTATATTTTGCTATAAATTCTAAATGATATTATCTATTGTTGTGTCGAGGTGTTTCTATGTGTGTTAATTGAACTCTAGTCGTTATAATAATAAACATATTTCTATCCACGTACGGTTTGTTTCGGTCTCTACGAGTTTCTAGTGGCTCTAGATATCTCGTATACGTAATCCAAGGTGTCGCCTTATAAATTCTTTGTGCAGTGTAGAAACCTTAATTTTAAACGATTTTCAATAAGCCCACGACCACTTCCGACTAAGAGGAGTTGCCGACCAGGCTTTCTAGCACTGCTATATTTTTTTATTTTTGAGTTTGTTTACAAATAAACCGTAACAAACTTAGTAATCAATCTTTATAACCAAAACACGATCTACCATAGTTTTTACACCAAAGTCAAAAACAGATTATCATTCATAGAAAAACCATACGTTGTATACAAGATCAATTGTAAAGCTGTCCAGGATGTTACATAGATCACACAAAACAAAACCTCAAAAAAAGAATTTAAAATCATAAACATGATTGCAGTATTAGTAACACACGAATTGGTAACTACCCTATAACCGCATTAGCGACACACCATAGAACAAACAAACACAATTTCGATTTTGATATTCCTGTTATTTTAGACGTAGAATGTAACTAAGGGTTTTTCAATAGGTACTTGACAACTTTGAATTTAATTTGTGAACGCACTATTTCACTGATCATTTAACTGTTACTGTAGTGATACATGCATGACAAAATTTCAAAACTAGTCACGAATATCAGAGGTGACAACTAACCCATGTCGTAGTACACAAATTAGAAGTCAGTAACCCACTCCAAAAATAAAGTTAATAAAATTTGGCCTTAACAAAAAGAAAGTTGTGATCGTCAAATAAATAAAATGGAAAGGATCCTACGTTGTGATTATTTTTAATTTATCTACAAGATTTGGATAGATTCGGATTGAATGAGAACTGATTCACTTTGGATAATGTATTATAAACCAATAAATTAAAATAAAACTCACATGCAAACCACAATAACATTTAATATTTAATTCCTGCATAGGCTGCTTACAAAAAGGAAAACCTGAAAAGTACATTGGACATACACAAATAACACACAAATCGCATAGGCATAACACATAAAATGTCAATAATCAAAATATTAACCAAATCAAATAAAACACTGCAACAAGATATGTTCATCATATTTCAATTCTTATGAGATAAATAATCATCAAATAGCCTCATAACTTCGTTTGTCGAATGTTAGTAAAAACACAGAAAAAACAAAAAAAAAACAACACATTGCATATACATAATAAATATCATATCAAATAAAATCAAGATCATAAATCAATAACCTCTGCTTTGATATTCTTTGTATCAGCAGGTAAATAATAAGTTCAAGTCAATAAATGTCATAGTAAAAGTTTCATGTTAAATTGAGAGAGAGATAAGCTACTCCACTTGCATCAAACCAGTTAGGACATAGTCAACCAACGGTTGTTGCCAGGCGGCTTGAACCGCTCCCTTTCTGACGAACACTCCCCAACGTTTGTTAAATCAAAAATATCAAATAATTCCACGGTGGAGGTGTACAAGCTACTCCACTTGCAACAAACCAGGTAGGACAATTAAGTCAACCAACGGTCGTTACCAGGCGGCTTAAAATACACCCATCCGATTCGAACTAAATCAATATATCAAAAAACAACATCGATAAGAGCCTTCATTCAAAAACGTTCCCCAACTTGTAAAAGTTAAGTACAAACGAATTCATGAGTAAGGTATCGTTCACATCCAGTTAAACTAAATCAATGCAGACACAAAAAAATAAGAATCAACGCACGAATACACGAAGCTTTCCGCTTACATTTACTAAGTTAGCTTAAGAAGTTCTCATTGAACATTACTTTACAATCACTCATGGTAAAACTGCATACAAACATAATAAACTGTCTAGTAACTTCTTAAGTTGAAGTTGACACAACAATTTCGTATACACGTTAATTTTCCGTATACGCAAGTGTTAGCGGAATGGTGCTAAACATTTGGCAATTCTTAATTTTACGTACGTTAATTCAATTCAAATAGATGTAAACGACCCTTAAAACAAACGATTTAAAACAAATAATAATTTAGTAGCGTTCCACATCTTGTTGCATTGTTAGAAAAAATCCCTTTCATATGTTCTAAAATAGACTGAAAACGCCCAAATTTATGCCTCCGCGACAGTGGTTATTTTACAATCTGAACTAAACATTGTTAACTTATATTTTATCTATTGTTTCCCATAGCAACATATATGAACTTAATATAATTAAACTTTAAAAAAAAAAAACATTTGATAAATTGGTAACGAACGCTTCATAAGAGCGTTTTACAAAAAGAAAATACGCGCGAGACGATTCTCTACGCAATAAATTTTCAGACAAAGAAACTACATTAGCGGTTCCTAATTAGTAAATTTTTCTATAATTGTGGTTTAAACAATCGTAAAAGGTAAAACTAAAACGTGCAAAAGGGCAAATTTAAATCTGGTTCAAAATAAAGCATCCCCAAAACTAATCTAAACATACATTGTACATACCTCTAGTAACACGTTACAAGGTTCACACACAAGTGTCCCTGCATCGCCCTTATTTCATTAATTCCAACAAAAAATTTAAGGCGGAGAATTCTTTCCGATATATTTCGAGAGCAAAAGCGTACAAAAAAAAACTAGCGGTTTAATGTGTCGTCTACCTTTTAGGGTAATTGTACATAATTTTTTTTTTTTTTATTATTTAATTTTTAAGTCTGGAACTCTACATTACTTTTCTTTTTTTTTAGTAAACTCAACATTTTCATCATGATGGTTAACTACATGAACTAACAACGTATGCAAATTATCAAAATGTACTGCCAAAATTGGGAGTCAGTGACCGCAACTGTAAGAGCGTTAACTCCAATTTTCGGTCGTTATTCTTGCCCTAGTAGACAAGCAATAACAAGTTTAGTGCAAAAATTTGAGTCTACATATTAATTGTGTGATGCTGCCGTGCGAGTAAAACAACGGATTAGTAGAAGTGAGAAAAAATATCGCTGCTGTTCAGGCATTTTGTTTTTGCCAATAAATAAAGGCCTGAAGAAGCAACTACATTAGTTGCGAAACGTCGCCTTATACCATTAGCTGACAAGTTCTTTTTTTCTTCTTTTCCATTCAAAAGGGCCCAGACGTCTCACCATCTGGCACAATTAAACATTTTTATTATGTAAATCTTTATTATCGAAATTGTGTGGCGACATAAAACATTTTTCTTGTAAAATAAAATAAACGTCAGTCAACGTCGTAATTTAATAATTTTGATAATTAAAGCTAAACAAATCGATACTTTGTAGGGAAAAATACCACGTTTAAGAAAGAAGAAAATGTGCACCGCAAAGTAGGGTGCGTGAAACGCCTATGAAAGCTCTAACAAAAATTATTTTTAGAACTTTATTAAAGAAATTGTATCCCTTAAGCGTTTGCAGAAAAAATCAAATTCTAAAGGGCGTCCCAACTTCACACTAACAAAAATTTTATAGTCAATTGTTAGTGCTTTATAAAATAAATTATCTCCCTCAAGAGTTTGCAAAAAATGTCAAATTCTAAACTTCATACTGCATAAATTGTCCGCGAAGTTGGCACGTCTATGAAAGCATTAACAAAAATGTTTATTAAACAATTGTTTATTAAAATAAGTAGATGAATTAATGAATTAGGTTGTTTTGATCACAATGTGACTTAAATATTTGTACGAAACAAACTAATTCTAATGATAATGGCTCCCTGATAAAATAATGCGGAGTTAGAAAAAATTAAGATGTGAAATGGTTTAATATTTGTAAAAACGAATCTGAAAAAAAATAAATATTTTTTGAAAATAATTCTATATAGAGGACGTTCAGATTAACCTCCGTTAATACCTGTTGAGAAATAAATTAATTACTTGAAAAAATAAAATTTACTTGCTTACCGTATGAAAACAAAGTATCTAACATAATAATTAAGTATTTTTTTTAATAATGATGCTAAATTTGTTTAAAAAATTAATCAGTACACTTTATATCCCCGACGCACCTGATTAATAGTTTAGGTTTGAAACCTATTATGAAGTGCATTAAAAAACAAAAAATTGTCTTACTTGTAATAAAACCTAAAAATAAAAACGAGCACCCATAAAATGTTTTTATAATTTTTCTTTAAATTAAAAATTAAATGACATCAAATTTATGAATTAACAACAAATTCACTAAAATTACTAACCAAAATTTTTTGAACTAATCTTTATTGCAATTTTAAAAATAAGGCACAATTAAAGAAGCATTTTCTGCAGTAAGAACAAAATGTTCGTCGTTTCAAATTATAATTAATAAAATTCCTACCTTATTAGAGTCCTTCTTCGCCAAAATAACAACACAAACTAAAATTTTTATTGCAAACAAAATAGTCGTTACTCATTTAAATCAAGTTTTGATTCTTACGTTAGTAGTTTTTATCAATTACGTATGAATTATATAAATTGACCCCTTTGATCTTATCCGTTACAATGCAACAATAATTGTAAAATACATTTATGTTTCTATTTTTGTAAGCGAAAAGTGCATCGGATTGATCAGATTCAAATTACTTAGAAATGATTAGGGACTTTAAAAATAATTTTTATTTTAAGTGAAATCAATGGTCTACCATCAATGTCGTCTGCCAAAACAAGCAGGTCAAAATACGTACAAACGCCACTGGTAGAAATAAAAAAAATGTAGTAAACTAAAAAATGCCTCTTGATGCATAGTACATGTATCCAAAATTTTTATAAATATCTAAAATGGTATTATACAGGGTGCGGCTATATGCGACCAACAAAGCTTTACCCCAGAGAGGTCTTGTAAATGGGTGAATAATTGACTGATAGTGTTTTACAAAGAAAGATAATTTTTTCTATGAACTATTAATGTTGGATTATAAAATTCTTATTAGTTTTGTAAACGCTTAGGGGGTAAGGGATTATTTCTGTCATTAAGTACTAAGTACTACTAACGTAGCACTAGCAATCGACTATAAATTCTGCAAACGTTTGGGTAGGTAATTTCATTTATGAAACACTAACACTAACGAAGCACTAACGATTGACTAAATTTTTGTTAGTGTTTTCAGAAGTGTGCCACTTTATGGATTTCAAAATGATTTGTAAAATCGAGTAAAAACTCATACAAATTTGAAGTTTATGTTAACTTAACAATATAAAATATTTTGTTGTACGACTTTAGTTTGCAATAACAAGTGCGAGAGAAGGTATAATAGCAATAAATTAAATAAAAGTTAAACTATACTATATATTTTAGGCGCCATTAAAATAGCTAAAGTCTGTATACTATTGGCGCGGAGTAATAAATCATAATTGCTTGAAATAATTCTTTATTTTCTTGTGAAAGCGGTACTTCTACGGTTAAGTAAAACCAATAAATTCTAACCAAAATACGATCATTGTGCCGCTCTTGCAGCATATCGACCCATCTAGAGTCTGAGAACAATAGTTTAATCTGTGTAAACACGTTGCCATCAGCCCAGGTACTGACGAAACGAGAATCATAGCCGTAGATGTGGGTATTATACCAAGATACAAAAATAATGGTATATAATACGTAAGAAGTAAAATTTGTAATGTGATCTACTATACAAATAAAATAAATAACATATAACCACATAATAATTCATATCAAGGTAGATTTTACTATTATAATATATTTACCTACTAAAAATATGATTTTCCAAACGTATCGGGTACCTACGCCACTGCAATATGGGAGATTCAATAATTCTGACAGGTTTATTACTCCGCGCCAATAGTATACTGAGTATAAACGATTTAAAGAATTTTTAAAAATGAACTGCAAGTTTAAAATATATTATTTTTTGCTTATATTCAGAATGTAAGATCTTTATAGCCCAACTTAGAGAATGAGACAAATAAATTTGAATTTTAATAACTTTTTAAAACTTCACGTGTCATTTGAACGCTAATAACTTTTTATGAAATGAAATTTTTGTAACCAAATTTGGTCATTCTCTAAATGTTCAGATCATATTGTAATCCTATAGTTTTAAGTTAATTATGAGAATTGAATTCTCAAAAGACAGGATTATTCTCGACGGTGGTGCCATCTTTTATGATAAATCGCAACGTTCGCCCTCTTAAAATAAAGCTTACTGACAAGTCCACAAGTAAAATATAAAGAATTGATAAACTTTATTTAATTGAACTGTATATAATCATTTGACAGATAATCTTTTTTAAACTGAAAAATTAACACACATATGAATACCTACTATAGTATTTATTCAAACAGGAAAAATTGTGCATTATATTTGTGTTGTTACTTGAACAACGTGACCATTCTAAGCGAATACATTTTTTACCAGCATTTCAGAAACAAATACAAATATCGAAACTGCTATCCCTACGCCTAAAAATTTGAATTAAAATGGAAAGGAGATCAAATCTTAGAACTGTTGGAACAGTTTTGAATTCTACAAATTCTAATCGCTTTCCAAAGTCGTTAGTTATTCCAGATTCAACAATTATGTACAAAATTTTTTCTAAAGTTGCTGATAAGTAGCTCATTTTACGCGACCTGAAAGTGTAATCAAAACTTCCAGTGACCGAATTATCTTTAAGATATGTGATATTTCAAAAAACGTAGTATTTAAATAATCTTCGTTACCTACAAAAAAGGCGGCACACTCACTTTTATTTATACAATCAAAATATTTATAAACCAACACTCTTTCATCAACATTTTGTATTAAGCTGTATATTTTTTGGTACCGATAATCATACTTTACATTTTCATAAGAAAATATTGTTCCGTTTAGTTTACTATTTACAATAATAGGAAGTTTTGATTCAGAAAGATCATTTAAATTTTGTATACCACGCTCATATTTAGGAACAGTTAATGATTGTAACATTTTTGATGTAAACAATGCTTGTATGTGAATACAGTATATGATATAAATAATTACAAGAAATCGCAATGTACGAAGCGCCGGAATTTTAGAAACTGACCCAAATAAAGTGGCTTGCCAAATATTCATTAAAATGGATATGAACTTACTCACACTACCAACGTGTTCATTTTTGAATTTCAAAATTAACCACCAAGTCAACATTGTCACCAAAAAGCAGAGTAATATATTACACCACACAATTTCTTGAAAGATGGTTATTATTACTTTAAACACTGACATTTGTTTAGGTTGTGGGACAGCCCAAATTGCCGTTTGGCTATGTACTACAGGACCGGTTTGGATGAGGTCACCGTACATTATATAATTAAATTGTATATCATCATCTTGAAATTTTCCAGAAGTAAATTGCACAGTTAAATTCAGACGAGAAGCTACCAAATTTATGTAAAACTGAGATTTAGCATAACCCACTTGTATTTTGTCTACGATTGCATATTCAGTATTAAGACTAATATGACAATTAGGATATTTTCTTAAAACTGGTGGAGATGTTAATGTAAAATTTGATTTGCAGTTTTGTTCTTCAATTAAGTTTGCAACGCGTCCACAGTTATTAGAAATATCTAGTGGATTTCCTGTGTACAATCGTGAAGAAGTACTGTTTCCAGTAGAACTGTATACCAATACAACCACATGCATTAGTTTGCATGACCACAATGCTGAAAACAATATCGACATATCTTGTTTGGTTTGATTTGTAGTTATTATCAAAACTTTTGAATTGGGATTAGCGCCATAGTAAAGTATAGAAACAGCAAAACCAACAAAATCGTTAGTTCGTAAAGTTTCGGCATAGAAAACCATTCCTACTCTGAACCAGATACTTTGTTGAATATGTATTCTTGATCGTATGCAGGGTTTAGTAATGCTGTTTGACAATTCGAAAGTATCTTTACTGAAAGTTATAAAAATCAAAGAATCGTTTTCGTCAAAAAAAGTTTCTTGTATGCGATGAACACATTTGTTTAACTCATCATTATTTTTTTCAAATTTGATTTCACAACTACTCTTTAAAACTATAAACTGACACAATAATAAAAATTTTAATTTGGAAATCATTTCAACTGACGACGACGAAGTGTAATACATTTTTGGTCTTTCGGGTCTACTAACAGAAATTGATTATAAGTTTTGTAAATTTTATTCGAAGGTTTATTCAATAATAAATTGTGTAAATAATATCCAAATAGTTATTATTTATCAATCAATCATTTTAGAAACAAAATTATTACTTACATTTGACATATTTCGTTTAAATTTGTTGATTTTCTACTTAAACATAAATGGATTCATAATAATAAAATAGGATAATTTATTACTGTTTAATGTAAGTCAAATTTAGGGTATTAGTTAAAAATGAAAAACTCAACAAGAAAATCTACCAAAAACAGTGAAATTTGCAAAAAAAGAGTTTCTTGTCGCTCAATTTTAGAATTAGTTAATGTTTGGGTATATGCATGTTGTATGTTTTACCTAGTAAGCATAATTAGCTATTTTTAAAAATATTTTCCAGTTTCGCAATGCTTACTTTAATATAAGCCTCATTTTATTTTGCATATATTGAAGGCTTACAACATATAAAAGTGCTATAAAAATGCGTGTTTTATAGTAATTTCATTGATTACAAAGTTACTGGAAGATAAGCAACCGTTAGTTGAAATGTGTACCAGCTTCTCCTTCCAGAAACCGGACCCTTTTAACCCGCGGTCCTAAAACTGTACTCGTAGATTGTGGTGCCACGGCTTCTACAAGCTATTCAAGGCCGCAATTTCGTTTAAGAATGTTAAGGTAGGCTCCGGTTATTCCTGCACTGCACGCATTTTTATTTGCTCTCCTATTAAATTAAAAAACTCGCAAATTTATGGTGCCTCAATGTAGATGTAGATTTATAAATTACTTTTTAATTTTGTTTCAAAACTTTAATATTGATTCAATGCTTTAATAAAACAACACTGTAATTTTAATAAATCAAATTTATTTACGTTTTTATTTACATAATCAATTTATTTGGCTAAACAATATTTACTTATCATTGCATTCAAAATTACGTCGTTTTTCTCCGAAATCAATGGTACGACTGTTTTCAATTTCTAATTTGATTTTTGCTTTTTTCCTCACATATTATCGCGTCTTATGGAAGAAGTTATTCTTATTATTCTTATGCAAATTACATAAAATAATGTGTGGGATTAAACACACACAGGGGATTCGGACTCGAGAAAAGAAAGACGGAAGAAGAGTTATTTAATGCATTCAGAAGAAGTAAAAAGATGGGTTGATCGCTAGAGAAAGACCGCAAGAATGAAGAGAAAAGTAAAAAAAAAGTACGTGGGAGGCAAGAAGAAGATGAAATACGAGATGTATGCATTGAGATGCTAAGAGAAATGAAGTTAATAAAAATAAACCAAGAAAGAACGAAAGGGGAAATAAAGGAATTAGGCGCATTGTCTATGTTTAAAAATATAAAATCTAAATTAAGTTATCCAGACTTTATCAATACTGGAGATGATAAATTAAAGGTAAAGTCTCATTCAAAACTGTTAGGAGTCAGTGTAGATAAAATAATTCTAATTGGAACTCTTACACTGGTATTTTATATCAAAAACTAACAAGTCTTTCCTATGCTATACTCGTAAAAGCGCTTACTTTGAAATGCTCTCTGCACATATGTAAACTTGTTTATTTCAATTATTTTCAAGCAACGCTAAAATATGGAATAATTTTTTGGGGACTTTGTAAAAAACAAAATTTTAAACGAATTTTTGTTTTACAAAACGTGCTGTACGAGCATTAGCAGGCCTTAGGCCTTGTGAATCATGCGTAGGGGCATTTCAAAACTTGCGGATAATAACATTAGCGCAACTATACTGTAGTGATACATGCATGACAAAATTTCAAAACAAGTCACGAGTATCAGAGGTGACAACTAACCTATGTCGTAGTACATAAGTTAGAAGTCAGTAACCCACTCCAAAAATAAAGTTAATAAAATTTGCCCTTAACAAAAAGAAAGTTGTGATCGTCAAATAAATAAAATGGAAAAGGATCCTACGTTGTGATTATTCTTAATTTCTCTACAAAATTTGGATAGATTCGGATTGAATGAGAACTGATTCACTTTGGATAATGTATTATAAACCAATATATTAAAATAAAACTCACATGCAAACCACAATGACATTTAATATTTAATTCCTGCATAGGCTGCTTACAAAAAGGAAAACCTGAAAAGTACATTGGACATACACAAATAACACACAAATCACAAAGGCATAACACATAAAATGTCAATAATCAAAATATTAACCAAATCAAATAAAACACTGCAACAAGATATGTTCATCATATTTCAATTCTTATGAGATAAATAATCATCAAATAGCCTCATAACTTCGTTTGTAGCATGTTAGTAAAAACACAGAGAAAACAAAAAAAAACAATACATTGCATATACATAATAAATATCATATCAAATAAAATCAAGATCATAAATCAATAACCTCTGCTTTGATATTCTTTGTATCAGCAGGTAAATAATAAGTTCAATCACAATAAATGTCATAGTAAAAGTTTCATGTTAAATTGAGAGAGAGGTAAGCTACTCCACTTGCACCAAACCAGCTAGGACATAGTCAACCAACGGTTGTTGCCAGGCGACTTGAACCGCTCCCTTTCGGACGAACACTCCCTAACGTTTGTTAAATCAAAATATCAAATAATTCCACGGTGGAGGTGTACAAGCTACTCCACTTGCAACAAACCAGGTAAGACAATTAAGTCAACCAACGGTCGTTACCAGGCGGCTTAAAATACACCCATCCGATTCGAACTAAATCAATATATCAAAAAAACAACATCGATAAGAGCCTTCATTCAAAAACGTTCCCCAACTTGTAAAAGTTAAGTACAAACGAATTCATGAGTAAGGTATCGTTCACATCCAGTTAAACTAAATCAATGCAGACACAAAAAAATAAGAATCAACGCACGAATACACGAAGCTTTCCGCTTACATTTACTAAGTTAGCTTAAGAAGTTCTCATTGAACATTACTTTACAATCACTCATGGTAAAACTGCACACAAACATAATAAATTATCTAGTAACTTCTTAAGTTGAAGTTGACACAACAATTTCGTATACACGTTAATTTTCCGTACACGCAAGTGTTAGCGGAATGGTGCTAAACATTTGCCAATTCTTAATTTTACGTACGTTAATTCAATTCAAATAGATGTAAACGACCCTTAAAACAAACGATTTAAAACAAATAATAATTTAGTAGCGTTCCACATCTTGTTGCATTGTTAGCAAAATCCCCTTCACATGTTCAAAAAATAGACTGAAAACGACAAATTTATGCCTCCGCGACGGTGGTTATTTTACAATCTGAACTAAACATTGTTAACTTATATTTTATCTATTGTTTCCCATAGCAATATATATGAACTCAATTTAAATTAAACCGTAATAAAAAAAAAACATTTGATAAATCGGTGACGAACGCTTCATGAAGGCGTTTTACAAAAAAAAAATACGCGCGAGACAATTCTCTACGCAATAAATTTTCAGAAAAGAAACTACATTAGCGGTTCCTAATTAGTTAATTTTTCTATAATTGTGGTTTAAACAATCGTAAAAGGTAAAACTAAAGACGTGTAAAAGGGTAAACTTAAATCTGGTTCAAAATAAAGCATCCCCAAAATTAATCTAAACATATATTGTACATACCTCTAGTAACACGTTACAAGGTTTGCACACCAGTGTGTAAGGGCATCGCCCTTATTTCATTAGTTCAAACAAAAAAAATTTTAAGGCGGAAAATTCTTTCCGATATATTTCGAGAGCAAAAGCGTACAAAAAAAACTAGCGATTTAATATGTCGCCTACCTTTCAGGGTAATTATACAAATTTTGCTTTTTATTATTATTTAATTTTTAAGTCTCGAACTCTACAGTTTAATGATTTTTTTTAATAACTTACACTAATTAGTAGGTTAGATTTATTTAAAAATAAGTAATAATCAGTCAACCCAAATAACCATGTCTAGTTTTTTTATTTAATTTAAAAGTTATTGCTTGTAGACGTTTTTTAAATCAAACGTGCTTAGTGTAATGATTCATTCTACAGTCCTTCTATAAAATAACCCCTGCTGAGACTACCTGCTGTTAGAATTGTAAATGATACTCTTAAGCCCGCTTCACAATGTGCAAACTTTTGTGTACAGAAATTGTGGTGTCCAAATTTCATGAGTGTACATCATTATTTTTTTTACATTTTAGCTCACAAATATCTTTAACTTGTAATTTATTACCACTGTATGAACTTAATTGAATGTTTACTGGTTTATAAGCTTTATAATTTAACTGTAAAATGTTAAAATAATGGATAGGTAATATGTTTACAGTAGCACCAGTATCAATTTGAAACTTCATTGATTTATCGTTAATAATAATCTTTATTGTTCAACAGAAAGAAAAATTCCAATTGTAGAACAATATTCAATATGCTAAATAAACTTAAATTACTAAAACAAAAATACAGAAAGCAAAAACAAAAATGAAAATTATCGAAGGACGCGCTAACAATATAATTAAAACAAGATACGTTGGTTTTCTAATATTTTTTTTAACGAATCAAAATGAATATCATACTCTGTGCCTACTAAATTAAAATTGTTTGACATTATGAGGATGGGTGATTTTTGTAAGATGTTGGTTTTTGGTATAGGGATAAAAATTGGAACCGAAAGCTTTGAATTAATTCGTGGGACACGGAAGTTTAATTTACTTAATAGGTACTGTGAATCTATTTTATGATGCAGTACATTATAGAAGAATATCACGCTATTATCTAACCGCCTTTTATCCAAGGAAGAAATATCAGTTTGCTGTAATAACTGTTCCTGGGAAAAACCTCTTTCAAGGTATGAGCCATGTTTTTTAAAATATAAAAATTTCAAAAATTTTCTCTGGATGGATTCAATAATGGTCTTATACTTATTAGAAAGAGGATACCATATTAATGAGCAATACTCTAGCTTTGATCTTACTAATGAAAAGTAAAGTTTTTTTAAACAATTGGTATTAAGTGATTTAGAGTTTCTAATAATAAATCCTAACATTTTGTTTGCAGATGAGCAAATGTTGTTGATGTGGTTATTGAAGGAAAGTTTGCTATCAAATGTTACTCCCAAATCTTTAATTTCATCACATCTTTTAACGATTGTAGAATCAAGTCGGTAAGAATAAGTAGTAGGTTTTAATTTACGAGAGAAATATATTGCTTTACATTTATCTAGATTTAAGGAGAGACCATTTTTGTTACACCAATGTAGAAGCTTGTCAATTTGTTGTTGTAATGAAAAACAGTCGTTAAGAGTTGTAATTGACGAGAAAATTTTAAGATCGTCCGCAAATAATAGTTTACCACAAGTGAGTATGTTGGCTAAGTCATTGATATAGATCAAAAATAATAATGGACCTAAATGTGACCCTTGGGGTACTCCAGATGATGCAACGAACGGTTTGGATTGATAACTGTTATAACTGACATATTGTATGCGGTGTTTTAAATACGAATTAAAGAATACTTGAAGATAACTGCTGAAACCAAAGCTAAGTAATTTATCAATAATAATGTTATGTCCAATGGTATCGAAAGCTTTTGAAAAGTCGGTGTAAATCACATCGATTTGTCCTCTATTATCCACCACCTCATATATATATATATTTGTAATAAAAATCTTTGGGGTTTAAACACGTGTAATAAATATTAAAAATTACAACGTTTCGCCACGCTAACACGCAGCTTTTTCAAGTAATTAATAAATAACAATCTTAGTTTCTATGCGATTTTGACCTTGAACGTGTCGCTGGACCAGAGTTACCAATAGCATTACGTATCGGTATCATGGTAATGTTGTTTTGCATATTTTGTTGTTCTATTTGTTGGATATTTGGGGATCTTCTATCCTGAGGTAAAGTTAATAACGGTTTCCAAGTGTTAGGTAAACCTTTTCCATCATCTCGTTTATTAATGCAACTAGGACGTCTTTCTATCTCGATTTGTTCTCTAATGAGGCGGTTACATAAATATTTTTCTCTTCCTAGCATTCTTGTATTTTCAAAATCGATTTTATGTCCTGTTTGGTGATGATGTTCAGCTAGAGAATAAGTTAAACATCCTTTTCGGACTGCTAGTTTGTGTTCTTCTCTTCTCGCAGAAATACGTCGATTGGTTTGTCCAACGTAAGAGATGTTACATCCTCCGCAAGGAATTTCGTAAATGCCTTGATCTTCTAAAGGAATAATATCTTTAGGGGAACGGAGGAAAGACTTAACTTTATTAACAGGTACAGAAACTACTCGTATGTTGTGTTTCTTTAGAATGTTACTTATCTTCTCTGTAGTACCTTTGAAGTACGGGATTGATACAGTAAACGTACTCTTATCGTTAACTTCGTTGTCACTTCTTTGTTTCATCCTTTTGCTTTCATAACATGATGACGTAAAAACCATTTTGTTTAAAAGCTTGATTCAGAAGATTCATTTCTTCGTGTATATGCTCGCTGTCTGTTAGTCTAGCAGATCTAATTAATAAGGTTTTTAAAACAGAATTTAAATGTTGTGGATGATGATGTGAATTAGCATGTAGGTATCTATTGGTATGAGTTTGTTTTCTATACACTGTATGTCCTAAACTTCCGTCTGGTTTCCTAATTAGTAACACGTCAAGAAAAGGTAGTTTTCCGTTAACTTCTACTTCGATAGTAAATTTAATTTGTGGATGAATATTATTTAAATAATTTAAAAAGCTAGTAATGCTTCATTACCATGTGGCCATATGGAGAAGATATCATCAACATATCGTAACCAAAGTTCTGGTTTGTTGGAAGATTCTTGAATTGCATTTGTTTCAAAGTTATCCATAAATAAATTAGCAATTGCAGGTGAGATAGGTGATCCCATTGGTGCTCCTTTAGTTTGTTTATATTTCTTAGAGTCGTATAAGAAGTATGTGTTGGTTAAACAATGTTTAGTTAAACGAACAACATCAGGTGTTAACATATGTTTGTTTGCTAGAATATTAAGAGTCTCTTCTATTGGAACTTTAGTAAACAAGGACTCAACGTCAAAGCTGACCATGATATCTGTAGGTTTTAATTTACGACCTCTAATAATATCTATAAAATGTGTTGAATTTTTAATATAAGAACTTGAGGATTCAACAAAAGGTTGTAATATTTTAGCAACATATCCAGCTAACTTTTGTGTTGGTGAATCTATACTACTAACAATAGGTCTAAGTGGTACTCCATTTTTATGAATTTTAGGTAATCCATAAAATTTTGGACATTTAGAAGACTTTTCTCTTGGTATTAATTTCTTTTGAATTTCCTTATCGAGTATACATTCCTTAATTACAGCTTTAGTAGTTTTTCGAGATACGTTGTAGGATCAGAGTTTATAATTTTGTAAATAGGATCTTGTAACAATGTTTCGATTTTTGATTTATAATCTTCAGTATCCATTATTACAGTTGCATTTCCTTTGTCAGCAGGTAGCACAACAATAGAATTATCTCCTTTTAGTTCTTTTAACGCTTTCAATTCCTTGTAAGTGACGTTGCGTTTCGGAAGTTTAGATTTCTTCAGAACATGAGAAACTTCTTGTCGTACCGTTTCTGCTTCAACGTTCTCAAAATCTTTGACTGCTGCTTCAACCTTTGTTATGATCTCTTCTACTGGAATACGAGAAGGAACAACAGCAAAATTGAAACCTTTACTAAGAATACTCACAGAATGTTCGTCTAATTCTTTGCTTGAAATATTGTGAACTACATTACGAACATCAGTGTCATTCCTGTTATTCCAATTTTGAACTTTTGACTGAGACAATCAAATTTCTTCAAGTGGCGGGCAGTTTTTAGTTCTTTAATTTTTGTGATTGTAATTCAGCCAATTTATCTATGCTTCTCCATATTACAGGAAGAATAGTGTTAGAAAGATCTAAATGAATTGATAGTAATTCTGTACTTACGTTAGATAGATTTCTTCTGACATCTGAAATCATATTTCGTACTAACGCTAACCCGGTTCGATGTAAGATCCTTTTTGTTTTAGAAGAATTGGTGTGAAATTTAATCTTACAACATTTAGGTATAATATTTTTGTCACGACATCTACATAGTAATGTCAAATCACATAGTAATGTCACTTTCTTTATTCTAAGTTTTTCAAACTTTTTGATAATTGGAAAATTTCCTTCCCATATAGGTTTATTAAATAATGCTTTATTCTTTCACGTGTAAACATGTTTGTAATAAAAATCTTGAAGAAATTTGATTGTCTCAGTCAAAAAGTTCAAAATTGGAATAACAGGAATGACACTGATGTTCGTAATGTAGTTCACAATATTTCAAGCAAAGAATTAGACGAACATTCTGTGAGTATTCTTAGTAAAGGTTTCAATTTTGCTGTTGTTCCTTCTCGTATTCCAGTAGAAGAGATCATAACAAAGGTTGAAGCAGCAGTCAAAGATTTTGAGAACGTTGAAGCAGAAACGGTACGACAAGAAGTTTCTCATGTTCTGAAGAAATCTAAACTTCCGAAACGCAACGTCACTTACAAGGAATTGAAAGCGTTAAAAGAACTAAAAGGAGATAATTCTATTGTTGTGCTAGCTGCTGACAAAGGAAATGCAACTGTAATAATGGATACTGAAGATTATAAATCAAAAATCGAAACATTGTTACAAGATCCTATTTACAAAATTATAAACTCTGATCCTACAACGTATCTCGAAAAACTACTAAAGCTGTAATTAAGGAATGTATACTGATAAGGAAATTCAAAAGAAATTAATACCAAGAGAAAAGTCTTCTAAATGTCCAAAATTTTATGGATTACCTAAAATTCATAAAAATGGAGTACCACTTAGACCTATTGTTAGTAGTATAGATTCACCAACACAAAAGTTAGCTGGATATGTTGCTAAAATATTACAACCTTTTGTTGAATCCTCAAGTTCTTATATTAAAAATTCAACACATTTTATAGATATTATTAGAGGTCGTAAATTAAAACCTACAGATATCATGGTCAGCTTTGACGTTGAGTCCTTGTTTACTAAAGTTCCAATAGAAGAGACTCTTAATATTCTAGCAAACAAACATATGTTAACACCTGATGTTGTTCGTTTAACTAAACATTGTTTAACCAACACATACTTCTTATACGACTCTAAGAAATATAAACAAACTAAAGGAGCACCAATGGGATCACCTATCTCACCTGCAATTGCTAATTTATTTATGGATAACTTTGAAACAAATGCAATTCAAGAATATTCCAACAAACCAGAACTTTGGTTACGATATGTTGATGATATCTTCTCCATATGGCCACATGGTGATGAAGCATTACTAGCTTTTTTAAATTATTTAAATAATATTCATCCACAAATTAAATTTACTATCGAAGTAGAAGTTAACGGAAAACTACCTTTTCTTGACGTGTTACTAATTAAGAAACCAGACGGAAGTTTAGGACATACAGTGTATAGAAAACAAACTCATACCAATAGATACCTACATGCTAATTCACATCATCATCCACAACATTTAAATTCTGTTTTAAAACCTTATTAATTAGATCTGCTAGACTAACAGACAGCGAGCATATACACGAAGAAATGAATCTTCTGAATCAAGCTTTTAAACAAAATGGTTTTTCACGTCATCATGTTATGAAAGCAAAAAGGATGAAACAAAGAAGTGACAACGAAGTTAACGATAAGAGTACGTTTACTGTATCAATCCCGTACTTCAAAGGTACTACAGAGAAGATAAGTAACATTCTAAAGAAACACAACATACGAGTAGTTTCTGTACCTGTTAATAAAGTTAAGTCTTTCCTCCGTTCCCCTAAAGATATTATTCCTTTAGAAGATCAAGGCATTTACGAAATTCCTTGCGGATGATGTAACATCTCTTACGTTGGACAAACCAATCGACGTATTTCTGCGAGAAGAGAAGAACACAAACTAGCAGTCCGAAAAGGATGTTTAACTTATTCTCTAGCTGAACATCATCACCAAACAGGACATAAAATCGATTTTGAAAATACAAGAATGCTAGGAAGAGAAAAATATTTATGTAACCGCCTCATTAGAGAACAAATCGAGATAGAAAGACGTCCTAGCTGCATTAATAAACGAGATGATGGAAAAGGTTTACCTAACACTTGGAAACCGTTATTAACTTTACCTCAGGATAGAAGATCCCCAAATATCCAACAAATAGAACAACAAAATATGCAAAACAACATTACCATGATACCGATACGTAATGCTATTGGTAACTCTGGTCCAGCGACACGTTCAAGGTCAAAATCGCATAGAAACTAAGATTGTTATTTATTAATTACTTGAAAAAGCTGCGTGTTAGCGTGGCGAAACGTTGTAATTTTTAATATTTATTACACGTGTTTAAACCCCAAAGATTTTTATTACAAACATGTTTACACGTGAAAGAATAAAGCATTATATATATATATATATATATATATATATATATATATATATATATATATATATAAAATTGAAATTTACATTTACACGCAATAACGTCAATTGAGTGAATTTCATTTTTTAGAGAGCTTGTATCAATGATTTCAGATGTTATAAGTCTTCTAATTGCTAACAATGCACCACCACCCCACTGTTGTCTATCACATCTAAACGTATTAATAGTTAATAGTAATAATGGTAAACCAGGAATTCTCGTCTCCTTCAGAACAACTATTTATGGAACCTATATACATCTGTTCAATCTCTGCTTTTATATTATTCACATTTTTGTTTTTACATACCGCAGCAAAACGATTTTGCTTTTGACATTTGTGACATTTTTGACCCCATGCTGGGCCCACATCATGAGATCTTAAACCGCCGCAACGGTAACAAGTCTCTTTATTTCAACTTACCGACCTCCTGTAACTTTGTTGAGCGGGCCTGTAATATGTCCTAGAATTTCTACGGTCCATCGTGCGACCTCTGTTATGTATAATCAATGCTGGATTTCTATGACGAGAACCATTTAGTTTACTTACTGCAACGCCTTCATTACTTGCTTGGATTCTGCAAATTTCTTCTTTTTATGGCCCAACCTCAATTTTTTCTTTCCATCACCTTGTAACAGCTTCTCCCTTAATTCTTTATTATTAGTTTCACATATTAAGGCTGTTTTTATTAAGTCTTCACTTAGTTCTCCGAACTTGCATTTGCTAGCTTGATCCATCAAGAATGTCACTAATTGTTGTATGCTTGAACTTTCCTGCTTTATTGTGAAAAATTTGTTGCGTTCATATGATAAATTCTCTTGAAGCATAAAATGTTTGGTAAACTTTTCAATCAAGGGCTCCAACTTTTCTTCTTCATCTCCCGTAAAACTAAATATTGTATATATTTTATATGCTTCCTCTCCGATTAGGTGTTACAGCTGAGCACCTTGTAATTCTTCCGGTTTCCTTTCTATTTCTGTTGCTTTTAAATAATGTTTAAATCGTTTAACCCTAAACCGCCAAGTTTTTGACAGGTTCCCCTCCAAAATTTAATGAGATTATTGTATTTGCAGCGCCATGTAACAAGTTATATTACTTATTGATAAACACATTTCATAATTATTTTACTTTTATTTTATTAAAGATTTTCATCTACAATTACGTCAATTTTCTTTAGAGTATTTTCGTGTGTGTTTTTTTAGAGGTTTTGGTGCAAATATTAAATATGGAAGGTGATCAGTACCTTACAGTACTCCATGGTCAACAAGAAAAACATGTTTTTCCTGAGAATCACCACTTTGGTTTCCGGACCTGGTCATCAAGACCCTCCCGGATAATTAGGAAAAAATGTACAACACAATTTCACAAAACACAATTACATTACACACTTAATTAATATAATTACATGTGAATAGTAGGGTGGGTAACGGTTGGCATGTTTAACTTTTAGTGGTTTTCCTATGCCTTGAAGTAAATGCTTTGCCAAGACAAACCAATCCACAATTGCACACGGTTTCGTCACCACACTGTACAGGTGTATACTGATCTTTTGGGGCACCATACATAACACTTACATCACAATACAATATTTAAAATGTACCATACGATTAAATAAATAAATAAATCTACAAAACATAACTTGCTTTATATATCATTGTCATAACAACTATCGCCCACTTATATATCTATATATTTATATAACTATTAACGTATCGGATTTGCTGGAAGATTGAATTTCTAAGTGTCTAAACTGAGGAAACCGAATTTATACGCAATCTCTATCACCTTTTCCTAAATTTGTAGCGGGGCGCAAAGAAGTGAAAGAATGGTGCGATAGTTGGTCAAAATGGGGGTTAATCTCAAGCCGCTATTATCAACAGTAATGAATTAAGTGCATAGTGACTTATTGATAATACTTGTTGGTAATGCACTCCTGCTTGCTGCTTGGGAAATTCGCACTCCTGCTACATTTTGCGTGACTATTTAGATTTTAGAAATGACCAATGACTTTATTTTATTTTGTAATTTTAAACCATATCTAATTACCAAATAAAATAAAGTCATTGATTGTCGTAAGTGATTTGACATAGGGTAGATGCACCGGTTGTGGTCTTTTGCACCGTTTGCTAATTACGCCTGCGCATTCCCGTGACTTTGTCAGTTACGGTGTTTTTTAAACAGTCGACTTTTTAACACGTGTCGAGAATGTTGTGATTTTCTTCGGGATTTTGTTAAGAAACACGAAGTAGGTAAATGCATGATTTTTTGTAAGGATGTAGATATTAATAGTCAAAATGGATGTTATTTGACTGATAAGAGGAGGTTTTTCCATGTCAATTTTAGAGTTTAAAGTCGATGTTTAACCCACAAATAATTAAAATAATAGTGACCACAACTGGAGCAACATAAGTATCTTCTGCGCTAGTTGTGGTCTTTCAGAATGTTGCCATTCCATCGATTGTTGCTTTGTTTCTGGATTGTAGAAATGTACCCAAGTCTCATCCATAGTAACAATTCGGTTTAAGAAGTCTATATCATTTTCAAATCGAGCACAGATCGAACGCGATGCATCTACCCTTGCACGCTTTTGTTCAACATTCAAACATTTGGGGATCCATTTTGCAGCAATTTTTCTCAAGTCCAAATTGACGTGAACCGTATGATGAACGCGTTTGTATGAAATATTCAGATATCCGTTTTAACCCAATTCGACGGTCTGATAAAATCATGCCATGAACTGCATCGATATTTTCGGGGACTGACACAGAAACTGGTCTTCCCGATCGGTCATGATCTTCAATGGAAAATTTACCTCTTTTGAAGCTTACATTCCAATTTTTGACGGTCGCATACGAAGGACATTGATCACCAAGGGTATTAAGCATATATTCGTAAATCTGCTTACCTCTTAATCCTTTTAAATACAGATACTTGATGATGGCTCAATACTCCAATTTTTCGATTTTCACAATTTCGGTAGACATCTTTTTTCATTTAATTTATTGCGTGACTCTGGTTTACTTTTTTGACGTCAAACTTTACACTGACACTTCTAATAAGTTATTGTTCGTTGCTATTGTACGCAATATTTTGTTTATGCAAGGAACTGGTCTAGGCTAACTAGACATTAATACATCCTCGTACGTATGCAATAGTCAGAATAACGTCATCAAACGTACGATCATTCCAACTTTTAGTCAAAAAAATTATGGCGTAAGCTACCGGGTTATTGGAATGGCTCATAACGGTAAACCGATACGTACAGGGTATCCATAGGTTTACTTTACTTTAAATTTGTTCACTTATATGTTCACAATTAACATCAGTAGTTGATTTATCTATACATTTCAGAGCACAATACGGACCTTTTTACTATTGGCCACTCGTTATTTGGGCAGTATATGGACAAATCAGTAACAGTAAGAATTATTTTTTAGACTACTACTCTTGAAAATCACCATATCACAACACAAAGTTGTGTCCAAAAATGCAAAATAACTCTTTCATAACTGTTGTGATAAAACTCAAAAGTTAATAGTTTACACTCATATCGTCTTAGTTACGCTTAGCAACGACCTTCGCTTAATTACCCCTTAATTCAAAAATCAAGTACGTCTGCCGAATTTGACATGTTATTTATTTGAAACACAGTAAAAAACTAAAATTGTTTTCGCGTTTAAAACCCTTAAATTATTGAAAATGTCGAGCAGTAGCGATAAATATAACATCCAATTAACACTGCCCTTAGTTTTGTAACAAGCAAAATTACCACACTGGAGTTGCAATGTTGTTTTTCTTAACCCTTAAAGAGTAAAACGTAATTTTGTATTGCAGTCGTCTAAAAAGTAGTGTTCCTGACTTGTACAAAAGTGCAAATATCTGTGCTCCTGTTTAGAACCACTGGTGCTACGCTACGCTTTGCACTAGTTTAGCTATCAACACTCACACAATATTTGCTACTTTCGACACTTGTTAGGAAAATAACTATATTGTGAAGCACTTACAGTAACAGAATTTATATTTCATAGTTACCCTCAACAAAATAATCACACTCCCAGGATTTTTAAGACTGTCGGTGTCAGATGTAAATATAGACAATTGAGACAAGTATTATCTTAAATAATATAATGTACCTCTTTCATACTCTGAAGCTAGTTGACAACTTATCAAATGTTACACACATTTTTAGCACTAATTTAACATTCTTCACTCAAATCTATGGTAATAAATAAGAGAGGTCTTGGATATAATATTATAACTTACAATATTACCGATTGTTTATTTTAATTTAATTACATTGTCATTACAATCGACAATATACGTGGTTTGTTGAAATATGTGCTTATACGTTACTAACAATTTTTAAGATCCTACCAATGATCTTACTTAACTACTACATTTTGTATACATTAAAAGAATGATACAGTACAATACAAAACGTGATAGCAGTATAACACATTTAAAAAACAATAGTGCAACAAAGCACTCGCTTATTAAATATTAATTAATTTTATAAATAATAGTGCAAGTAGTGTTGGCAATACTAGAACAAAATAATAAAAAAAATAAGTAAAATATACACATTACTTCTCTGTGTTACAATAATCCCGTAATAATTAAAAGCTCATAAAAATTTCAAAAACAAATACAAATACTGAAAGTGTTAAACCTACTACCAAAAACGCACAAGCAATATAAATGTGATCGAACCTGAGTGTTTCTGATGTAGATACAAAAACACTTTTTGATTGATTGGTTTTTGTTTTCCCAAAATCGTTAGTTATTCCAGATTCAAAAATCATGTACATCATTTTCTTAATTGTTAGGGTTATACAATCTACATTGCCAAAAAATGTTCCAAAAAAATAATGAAAATCTCCACTAATTGAATTATCTTTAATTGTATGAGATATTTCAAAGAACGTGGTATTTAGATAATTTTCATAGCCTACAAAAAGTGCCGCACACTGGCCCCTTTTCATACAATCAAAAAATACAGAAGCAAATTTGTCTTTCCAAACGTAAAGTATTGATTTGGACATTTTGTCATTATAATTATCGTGTTTTATATTTTGAAAATACACTACAGTACGTCTTAGTGAACTATTTGCTAAAATAGGAAGTTTTGACTCATATATATCTTTTAAGTTTTGTATACCACGCTCATACTGAGGAACGGTTAAGGATTGATACAGTTTTGAAGTAAATATAGCATGTATGTGAATGCAGTATATGACATAACAAATTAAAAGAAATCGCAAATGTCGTAGAGACAAAATTTTATAAACAGAACCGATTAATGTGGCTCCCCAAATATTCAAAAAGATAAGCGCAAAATCGTTATTCTGGTTATTTCTTAATTTCAAAATTAACCTACAAGCCAATGCTATAATCAGAAAGGTGAATATGATGCTGCACCATACAATTTTTTGAAAGATAATTGTTAACATTTTCAATGCTGTAAATTTGTTTGTTTTTGGTACTAGAAAAAATATTGGTTCGCTACAAATTATCGGACCAGTATACAAAGTGGTTATGTTTTTAAATGCAGTTAGGTGTATAGGAAAATGTTTATTACCCGGAGTATTTGCACTTGCATTTAGACGAGAACGTATTAAATTTAAAAGAAACAGTGATTTAACGTAATTTTCTTGCTTTCTATCTAGTACGACTGTTTTCGATAAACTTAATTCTAAATAACAATTGGTATATTTTCTTAACGGATGAGGAAATTCTAATGTAAATTGTGACTTACAGTTTTGTTCGTTTACCAAATTCACGACTTTTCCACAATTGTTAGATAATGCCTGGGGATTAGCTGTATACAATCTTAAAAAAGTACCGTTTATATTATATTCGTAAAACAATACGACAACATTTAATATATTGTAAAACCACAAAGTTGAAAAGAATTTTTTAATGCTTGGCTGTGACGTTATTACAAACCATTTTGAATTTGGTTTAAAATTTGTCTTAAATATCATTGAGTTTCAAACGAACGACGAGTGATCATGACTAAAATCAAATAGATGGTCCACAATGGAAATGACGTTTACTTTACAGTAGGTAAAATTTTTATTTGAGGATTGTGTGCTAGAATATATTAATCGAGGATTGGCAATGCTGTTAGGTATAGCATATGTATTATTAGTTGATGATATAACAAGTAAACAATCTTCTTCTGAAAAAAGCCTCTCTGATGCGCGATGAACGCACTGGTCTAACTCGCGAGTGTTTACTTCTTCAAACTTGATTTCACATTTACATTTTAAAACAATAAAATGACACAACAATAAAAATTTTAAATTGTAAGCCATTTTAAACAATAACGTGTAATACCTACAGTTCAACTTCTTTATGTGTATTAACACGAAAATTTTATTCAGTACAGGTTAGTACATATTTGCGTAAGTAATTCACTGAATACATTATTGAACAATAAATCATTTCTACATTATAATTTACTCATACAAGTGACTTTTAAATTTGTTGATTCACTACCAAACGTAAAAACAAAATGTAGGACTTTTATTAAGGTGATATTAAAAATGAAATATTACGCAAAGGAATTCAGCGTACAAATAGTTTAATTGTCATATGTAATTTCTTTTATTCATAATCACTATTGTAATGTGTGAATGCCGTTATTAACTGCAATGACTTTCCCACGGGTTGAAAGTAAACAGCTGTTCACTTTCCAAGAGAAAGAGAGAGAAAGAAATAAAAAGGAACAAGTTTCAGTGTTGCCAATATTAATTTAGCCTGTCACAAATTTCTGTCGATCGTTGGTTATGTTAATAAATTTTCGACAAAGAATGTACCTAAATTATTGTAGAACGCAAGTATTATAACTGTTTTTATCTTTAAATAGTACTTATATTGTAGAGTCGCTGTTTTCAGATTATATTACTTCATAACCTAAAAGTGTATAATTGTTTTCAATTTTGTAGGTCGAAGCATGTGTAGGAAAGGAACGTTGATGTTTCATTTCATTAACAGTACAAGTCGGTGTTGCTCCAAATAATACAGGGTCATGCTATTAGGAACAAACCCATACGTTTTTTGCACCAACTTAAAGAAACCACATGAAACGGTTTTGGCAACTGGATGTGTATGTGTATAACCAGAAAATGCAACGGGGAGAAATAATTTAAAGAAAAAATCCTATTTAATAAGTAAAAAAATGTATAACAAAAAAAAAAGTATCTTAAAGTGTTTTTAATTGGATTCATTCGACGGTTCATTTCTAACATTTATGGTTACGTTAGAATTACTGGATGCATTAATGACAAAGGATATTCCTTGTTTTGTTTGGCTGCTGCATACACTAAATTCATTAGAGCTACTTGGCCCGCTGTCATGAGTTGTGCTTGACAACATAACGACAACTATTCGGTCGTCGTACAGTACAGACGTATTTTAATTCACTTCCCTGTTTATTAATTACTATACTAATTTATTCAATAATGGCAAATAAAGAAACTAAATTTAGTGCAAGTCGTGGTGCCAACTGTGTGGTGTGTGATAAGAGAATAACGAGATATGAAGAATTCATTGATTGTTCGGTATGTAAAAAGTCTTTTCACCTTGAATGTGTAAATATATCTATTGACGAATTTCATACTTTGCAAAAGTCAAACAAAATTGTAATCTGGAATTGTGAAAGGTGTAATAAAAACAATGTGGACAATACCCTACAAGATGAAGATAAAAATGTCTCACCATCCAAGTTAATCAAGGTCAATCTTGATCAGATTTACAACTTAATGTTAATAATAAAGAATAATCAAGATGATTTTGCAGAATCGTTAAACTTTTGTAACGCTAAAATTGGTGATAATACTAATTTATACAAAAATCAAGAAAAAAAAATTGATGAATGTTTAAAAAAAATTGAAGAGCTAGAAACCAAAAATAAAAACTTATTAAAAGAAAATGACGCTTTGCAATTACGAATAAACGAATTAGAGCAGTACACTAGAAAAAATTGTGTGAAAATCAGAGGTGTGCCGTAAATTAAAAATGAAAATATAGTTACCCTAGTAGGAAACGTGGGCAGTGCAATAAGTTTTTCTATTGAAAAGAACATGATAGATGCTTGTCATCGACTTTCAAAAAATCCTAATAATCCATCTGAGCCTAGAGGAATCATTATAAAATTTATCAGTAGAATGGACAAAGATAACAAGTAATTGGTCTGTCAGAGACCTGGCTCTCTTCTAAGGTACCAAATTCAGCTATAAATATTGCTAAATACAAATTTGAAAGAAAAGACAGAATTACAACTACATGGGGAGGAGGTGTGGCTATGTATATTAACAGCGATTTACAATATAAACAAATACACATAGATAATCATCAATCATTAGAACAAATTTGGGTGACTTTTAAATTAAATAATATATTATTAGCTGTAGGTGTAGTTTACAGAAGAATGCAGTATGCATTCTCTGAATTTCTTGAACGGTTTGAGAGCTCCATTACCCAAATTTTGACCAAATGTGATGAGATAAGATGCATGGGTGACTGCAATGTTGGTTTAGTTAGGTGTGATAATCTACGATGCGTTCAGTTTTCTACTATAATTGAAAGTATGGGTTTGAAATAAATAATTAAAGAACCTACAAGAATATCTAAGGTTAGCTCAAGCTTACTTGACCTTATTATTATCTTAAGTGATATAGATGTGGACCATGCAAGCACCCTGCAAATGCATCACGTTTCGGATCATTCACTAATATTTTGTTCTTATCCCATACGATGTATTACTAAAAATGTACCTGTAATTAGAACTTACAGAGATTTTAATAATTTTGATAGTAATGATTTTTATATAGATTTACAGAACATTCATTGTAATGAAATATATGGTATGACAAACATTAATGATATGGTTGAGTTTCTGGACAATAACCTATTAAACATGTTTAATATACATGCTCCCATTAAAACATCACGACTATTGAAACCCAAAGCTCCATGGTTAACACATAATATTAAAGAAATGATCTCAATACGGGGAACAAAGCTTTAAAACGGTTCAAAATTTCAAAACAATTGACTCATTGGCAATATTATAAAATTTTGCGTAATTACGTTAACTTGGCAATAAAGCGAGAAAAAAAAGCATACCTAGAATTTAAAATACGTGACAATAGTAATAATATCTGGAACAAACTACAACAGTTGGACATAATCAGTAAAAAAAGAAATATTGACCTACCCCCAGACCTAAATGATGTTAATAAAATTAATGACTTCTTTACAAAATTAGACAACTTAAATTTAGGTTGCAATTCAGAATTATATAACTTTTATAATAGTAATACCATAAAAACCATTCAAACCAAACTAAAATTTCATGAGGTAACAGATTTAGACATACTACGTTTTCTAACCAGTATACATACAAAGTCAACAGGTTCTGATGGCATTAGTCACCAGATGATAAACATATGTTGTCCTTTTCTAACGCCTTTCCAGAAAAATGAAAGTCTGCATTGGTTATACCCCTTCCGAAAAAGAACAAGCCAAAAACTTTAAATGACTTAAGACCTATAAGTTTGCTTCCTGTACTGTCTAAAGTTTTGGAGAAGGCTATCGCTAAACAAATTCAAATTCATCTACAAAGCAATAAAATATTACCAGCAACTCAGTCAGGATTCAGGTCTGGATTCAGTTGCACTACGTCACTATTAAACATTACTGATGAAATTTATAATGCATTAGATAATGGTAAATTATCTACTTTAATTCTATTAGATTACTCTAAGGCTTTCGACAGAATATGTCACAAACTATTGGTAGCATTCTACATTACGTTGGATTTAGTGACGAGGCAAATATACTTATAAACAATTTTATTACAGGTCGATATCAACAGGTTAGGTACAAAAATAAAAAGTCGAAGCATTTAACGTTATTGTCTGGTGTACCACAAGGCTCAGTGCTAGGACCAATTCTGTTTACCATATATACCTGTAATTTTAACAAATGTTTAGACAATTTGATATTCCATCTATACGCAGATGATATACAATTACAATACCATTTTACAGAACACGATATAATTGCAGCAAACGAATGCATTTGTAATGATTTCAATAATATTATTCAAACATCCGAAGCACATGGTCTCACAGTTAATCCGCTGAAGTCTTGTGCTATGTTATTCGGCAGAGTTAATGTAAGAGAGCTTAACAAAAGCAAACTTAAAATTGTAATAAAATATTCAACAATTCCTTTAAAAGAATCCATAAAAAACCTAGGACTTAAAATAGATACAGATTTACGGTTTAAAAATCATATAACGGACATTATACTGAAAGCTTTTGTTAATCTTAAACTTATTTTCAACAATCGCAGCATTCTAAGCAAAAAAATTAAAATATTGCATTGTGAATCTTTGGTCCTATCTCAATTTAAATACTGTGATGCCGTATATGGACCTGCGCTAGACAGCGCTGATAAAATGAGAATTCAGAGAATGCAGAACTCCTTTTGCGCTTAATCTTTGGAATTAGAAAATATGACTGCTTTCACACAAGTTAAATGAACTCAAGTGGTTAAATATGACACAGAGAAGGTATTTGCATACAGCCACTTTATAACACAAAGTCATATTAAGTAGTACACCTTCTTATCTACATAATAAGATACATTTTAGTACAAACGCGAGATATACTAACTTAATCATTCCACCATTACTTAAAACAACGCTATTTGAACGTTCTTATTCCTATACCATAGCCAAAATATATAACTCACTTTCAACTAATATAAAGTCCATGAATTTATATACATTTAAGAGAAATGTACATTTGAATTTTTGTTACATAACCTAATAAAGGCATTATTATTATTATTATTATTATTATTTTTTGGCCACCGCACTGGACTTCCAACCGCCTAACCGTTTTAACTGCAGAATATCATCACCATTATGAGCTAGTAATGTAGCTGCAGTTCGTCGAAAGCAGTGTCCGGTAAATGTTGCTGGTTCTTTTAATTTCAAATATGTTGCAATTTTTTTTGGAAATGATTAGAGACCATAAATGCTCGTGAAAGGTGTGTCTTCAAACCTGGAATTAAAACAGTGACTCTATCTTCCAGAAAATTTATGTCGCCAATGGTCATTTTAAAAAGCTCGTCACTTCGACAAGCTCCGGAAGTACCCAATATCAAAGCCACCTGGAAATTGTAAAATAAAATTATTTGTCACTTCGATAAATAATAAACTAAGGAACTTCTTCGGAATGTGTACCCGAAGGTTAGTATAAGTTTAGTTTTAGATTGCACACTTAAGTTAGGTTATTTTTAGTTTAGTTATAGGTTCTTTGGATACACATCCATTCCGAAGAGGTTCCAAACTACTTACTTTTTGTGGAAGAAAGTCTAATAGTGCGTCTTTCAAAACCTATTGATTTCAATTCTAGAAAACGTACTTGATTTTTTTGGTTTGTAACCCATATTTTGTTTTTTCAAATATGCTATTAGGTTAAAAAATTTCGAGATATCTATAGTTTCATTGGTATCCAATGTTGTTTGTAACATTGAATATGTTGCCCATAATGTTGAAGGTTTTTTTGGATTTAGCCAGGTCGCTAAAAAAGGCAAGCACAATATTTTCTTATGTCTTCTGTTGTACATTTTTGGTAGCGCACCAATTTTTATAATCTCAGTAGACTTTTTGATAACGACTTTTGCTTTTCTCCGGTAACAAATTTTGAACCGCTTTGTTGGCCACTTCCATTAATTCTAGGGGAGTGCCTACCTCCATTTTACTCTCTGAACTTTGAGACATTTTTAGTTCTCGAATTTTATACACAATGATTAGTGATTTTCAAGCTAAACGGAATTTGTTTTTATTTTTGTAAGTGAACTTGATCAAATCATTCGTTTTGTAACAAATTGATACTGCTTGTGATTGATACTAATCAACTATACATTAATATTAAATGTGGATTAAATTTCTCTATTGTTGTTGTGTTAATAAATTTCCAACAAAGTAATTACCTAAATTACTGTAGAATGCAAGTAATATAACTGTTTTTTATCTTTAAAGAGTACTTATATTGTAGTTTCAGTTTATATTATTTCACTTCAAAAATGTAATTGTGAATAAAATAGTATACATACCTCGGTAGAAATTTCATTTTATCCTCGCGCTCTATCCGACCTACAGGCGAATGAGCTCTCGGATGAAACATTTTCCACCTCGCATGTAATATATTATTTTTTTATGTCTACTTTTAATAGTCAACATTAAAACAATACCATGATATTTGTTTTTAGCACTACCCTTTAATCAGAGTGAAGTACGGGTGCACTGCTGTGTTACCATAAAAAGTTAAAACAATTATACGATTAATAAACAATACTTTAATAGGTAGTTTTTAATCCAATGCAATATATTACCACGAATGCCGTTTATACTGTAATCTACGGAGCGAAACTCTGTCGAAATCCTTGGCAAAGTCAAGATATATTATAGCAGTTGGCAGTTTATTATCAAGAGACAGAGACCAGTCGTTTACGCAAGTAAAAAGATTTGTAGTTGTGGATCTTCCTTTCACAAATCCATGTTGTTCAAGTGGTATTACATGGTGTTTTGTAAGAGATTGCCTCTGCTACAATGGGTTTCATAATTTTTAGTGGAATTGAGAGTAAGCTGATAGGGTGGTAATTAGTCGGGTTCATTTTTTCACCTTTTTTGTAAACAGCAGTTACGGATGCTACTTTCCACAGATCTGGTACCGTGGATGTTTTTAATTGAGCGATTCATAATGTTGCGAATAGGAGTACAAAGTATGTCAGCAAACTGCTTTAAGAAAAATGTATTTAAAAAACATATGGGTCTATCAAGTTCTTGCTGACGTAGAACACTAACTTTAGAGCACAAAGTTAATCGAACATATTTATATAACTTTTTTTTGATTATCTGAATAAGAAATACTTTCTTCATATTCCTGTCTGATCGTCTTGATGGAGGATTTCAGTAAGTTTGAAAAAGTTCTGTGAGTAATAAAACCTTATTTGACCGCTTCTATTTTCTCCAAAAGTTATGTTTATGATTAATAAGTGACACAATTTCACTATTTATCCAAGGCTTAATAGGATTTTTCTGAAAGTTTTTATAAACGATTGTTTGTAAATAATTTTGTTGATAATTTGTAGAAAAACATTCCACATGTTATTTACGTTATTCAGAGGATTTAAAACTACATCGAAATTTATATTTTTTAAGTGAGTTTCAACGTCTTTGTATTTAATTACTGTATATTCCACAACATTGTGACTATTGCGAGAGTAAGTTTAAACTTGTGCCATTAACACAACATTATCAGATATACCGATATACTGTTCCTCATTTCTAAGTTGTTCATCATATATATATAAAAATTAGATATTAGATTAGATCTAGGATTGATGGATTATTATTGGTACGATATTTTGTGGATTTTACTATTAGCTTGGTTAAATTAGAATTGATGAAATATCGTACAAAAACGTTTGAAATTGATGAGGAATCTGAGATAGCAGTAATAGGCCAAGATATGTCGGAGAATTTGAAACAGTCAGTAATTATTACATTTGGAGGGTTTGAGATTTTCAGTTAGAACCATTGTAGAGACATTGCTTAAATCTCCAGGTTTGTAAATGCATACTAGGTTTAAAACAAAAGGTAACTTGCTAATGTGTAGCACTATGCTGTCAATACCAAATAATTGCCAACTAGAAGAGTTAACTTACAAATTACATGCAATTCCATCACAAAGTTAATTACATACGTCTTCACCAATTCTGGCTGGTCTATCAGATCTGAAAATAGTGTATCTGTTATTTAATTATTATATTCAAAATTAAATACCATTTATTTAATAAACTTCAATACAAAATCACGTACGTGTCATTGTATCTACGTACCTCAACCAGTGCCTAAAGTGACGTATGCTCGACCTTACCATGTTGTCGCTCGCTTCATTTATAAATCTAACCTAGTACATAGCAGTATCCGTTAATAGCAATAAGTAAGTATGGATCAACTGGTTTGACCCATAACTCAGAGATACATATAATATGTGATTGAAAATCATTAACGGTAACACGATTTAATCAAATTTAGATTTAAGTGAATCAAGGTTGTTATACAGAAAGGTCCAGGATGGTGTTAAGGTGTCTTTAGGCCTGAAAAATCGGTGTGTTGATAATTTTAGGAATTCAGTGAGTATACTGAATTGTCAGGTTTCCTTCGCCATTTTTCTTTTTATTCTCCAATTCTTCGCGGAGGTCTTTAATGACTTGGAGTTGTATGGGTGTTTGATCGGCAATAATTGTATAATTTTTAGTTATAGGATTTGCAAGTAATTTCTTCTTATTGCGTAATACTTGACGAACGTCATATTCGTGAAGTAGAACTACTTTAGTCATACGAGGATGTTTTGAATTGTGCGTTGATTTGCCTAAGCGAAAATGAGTTACCGGACTAAAGACGGAATTAATGGTAGTCAAGACGTTTTTAATAGCAGGTTCGTCATTCTGCTTTCTTGCGCCGGTAATTTCAGGTACTCCTCAAATTATGATATTCATAGCCCGATTCATTCGATCTACGGCTTCATAAGACCATATTTAAGTTTTCCCAATCTTATGGGGCCTTCTGGTGGTGGATGGATCAATTATGTTTTTATGTACTACTTTAAAAAGTGCCGACGTTTTGGTCAGAAATAGAAACCAAAAATTAAAACATTTTTTGACTCTCTGTTAAACGATCATTAGTGAAAGTTATTAGTTTGTTTTTTTACTTAAGAATTTTAACGTATTGACACAAATGTTTGTTGTTTATGATGTTAACTAGATCTAAATGAAGATAATCACAAAAAGTTTTTCAATTTTTGGCTCCTTCTTCTTTATAGCCTCAAAAAAGGTCGGCACTTTTTATTTAAAGTACATGGAGTCTTAATTGATCCATTCACCACACTCCCACAAGACGGCTGTATAAGATTGGCAAAACTTAATAGACACATGTTAATTTTACTACATTTTGGAAGATTTTATTGCAAAATTAGTGCAACTAAATATTTTTTCCTTATTGATTATAAAGTTATGATTCATAGAGTGTTTTATCAAAATCTGCCTTGCATGCATATAACCACAAAATATTATAAGTTATAACCACCAAAAATAAAAATTAACCATGCTTTTCTTTAAGCACCCACTTTCAACACGCTATGCTTCATGCATGAGGGTGTATGAAACCACCTACCTATGCCGGAAATAAATACCGTCACAAAAATACGTTATATTTGAATTAATCTAAATTTTAAAAAGTATAATTTAAAGTTGTTAACCTTCTAGGTGGAGGTGGGGTTAAAATATTCTTATTTATTTATATGTTCGTCGTGATTTGTAATCATTTTTAATATTTGTGACATCACCAGCAATTTTGAGAAATCCGAAGAAACGGTTTGTGCTACCGTGTTTTACGCATTGATTTATATCATATTATGATAAAAAAAGCCACGTAAATTTTTTGTCAATTTTTGTCAAAAGACCAATGACTATAGTGTTGGGTATTAAAATGGGTAAAAAAGATTTTGCTTTCGATTTGACTAAAAATTGGTGAAAAAACTAATATTAAGGTGTAGAATACAGAAATACCATCAGTTGTCATCAAAATATTACTGTAAAATTATTGCCCACGTTTAGAGCTTTTGGGAAAAAAAAGCTTCAAATGGGAAAAAGTAGTTTAACCAACAATTTTGAAAAATCCGAAGAAACGGTTTGTACTACCTTGTTCTACGCATTGATTTACATCATATTGTGTTAAAAAAGTCTCACAAAATGTTTTGTCAATTTTTGTCAAAACACCAAAATCTATAGTCTTGGGTATAAAATCGGGTAAAAAAATGTTGCTTTCGATTTGACTATCAATTAGTGAAAAGACTAATATTGAGGTGTCAAATGGGAAAATATAGTTTAACCAGCAATTTTGAAAAATCCGAAAAAACGGTTTGTACTACAGTGTTCTACGCATTGATTTACATAATATTATGATAAAAAGGTCACACAAAATTTTTTGTGAATTTTGGTCAAAAGGCCACAGACTATAGTCTTGGGTATAAAATCGGGTCAAAAAAATTTTGCTTTCGATTTGACTAAAAATTGTTGAAAAGACTAATATTAAAGTGTAGAATACAGAAATACCATCAGTTGTCATCAAAATATTACTGTAAAATTATTGCCCACGTTTAGAGCTTTTGGGAAAAAAAGCTTCAAATGGGAAAATAATTAACCAGCAATTTTGAAAAATCCGAAAAAACGGTTTGTGACCCACACGGTTTTTTAATTTACGTTTAGCCTCACAGGTTTGGGCGAAAGTCGGCTATGTATGTAGTTTTGAGATCGTTATTTTTAACCCTACCTCCACCTAGTAGGTTAACAACTTTAAATTATAAACCACAATTGGAGGAAAAAAATACTCTCAACTTTAAAAAGTATACTATTTTGTACGGATGAAAATGATACTTTCCATGGCGCTCAGCCGAACGAAGGGTGTTCGGGAATATGTGAGAAATCTTTAGGATTAGGATAGAGCATGAAAAAGTTAGATGTCAAACATTTTTTAAAAAATAACCTTAAGATAAAAAAAGGCATTCTTGTTTATTGTCCATAAAATGTAACGTTTCCGAGAAAAACCAAAAAACAAAACTGGGTTATTGTGTAATTATGATTCAAGGATATTATTTTAAATGGTCTTTACTAGTGATCATCATATTAAATTTCTATAAAATCCCATTAAATAATTTAAATTATTCAAGAAGAACTTATTTCCAGCGGAGTCCTTCAGGAGCACATATCTATTTTAAGGAGGGTCTATGGTCTTCAATAAAAAGTTGGAACCGTACATATTTCATGCAAATATCATGTTACTGTATATAATCTTATTTAGCCGATTTTTATCATTGCTTTACAAGAATACCATTCAAACGAGCAAAAAGATATGTCGAGTAATTCACTTTTGTTAATGAAGTATAAAATCTTCTATTGTAGATATACAGGTAAATGTCCGGCAAGGATGATGTCACTCTATAAATCGAACAAAAACTTTAATAACTTTTTGAAATATTTTTGCAGGACATTTACCTAACACCCTGTACAAGATTGACTTTTAAACTAAAGTTTCCTATAGTTCAATTGATTATAAAACTGGACCTGGCAGTAAGTTAATTATTAATTATTAAACTGTTGGATAAAAACTAAATAAACATTCTACTGCTTTTGAGCTTACTTGCACTTTCGAGCACTAACGAAGCACTAACCGATTCCCTTATTTATAGTTTGAGATTTTAACAAAAACTTTGGTTAGTGTGGTTTAATAACATCAAAATAAAAATTGTGACAGTATTTAGCATGTTCGCACTTTTGAGCACTAACGATGTACTAACCGATTTCATTAATTAATTTGAGATTTGAAAAAAAAACTTTGCTAGGTGCGAAGTTAGCAAGAAACAAAGACGGTTTGATAAAATCAAAATAAACAATCTGCTACTTTTGAGTATGCTTGTACTTTTGGGCACTAACTGCAATAACTTTTGAAGGTAAGTGCTTTTAATAATTTGCTAGCTTTACGGATCTGTTTAATAGGTGTGAGTTCTTTCTTTAATAACTTATTTGTCAAGAAAATACTGTCAACGACGATATTTGTTTAAGATTACGTTGATGTTTATGTGTTTGTATGTTGCTATGTAACACTTTTTTAACGGTGGCGGAAAAGTGAAAAGTGGCGGAGAAAAATCAAACTTCGCAGTCGAAAAATGTGAGACATTTTTGAAGAAAATTTTTTCTGAAATTGTGTATCATTTTTATTAACATACATTGTGACACAAATTTTAAGCTAACGTTTTTTTAGAGAATGACTCCCTGAATTTTTTACAATTTTATAATTTTGTTAAGTTATTTATTATTACAACACACTTTAAGATACAGTATTTGTTGTGATAATTTGCGGTTTTATTTATTATTATGCATTACATCTTAAAATATTGAAATAGTTACGAGACTTATACAACAAGTGCTAAAGTAGGTGTTTTTAACCGTGTTGAATACTCGATTCTTTGTACAATCAAACGTTTCACACTTTTTTTGAAATTGTTTTATTTATGCTGGAAATGAACTGGTTGGTTAACACATACTAATTTAAAGCTGGCGACACTGATAACATTTTTGTTCCCCATTTTCTGAGACAAAATTCGAAAATTATAACCAAAATAAAAAAATCGTTTTGATTTGGTGTTTATATTTTAATAAGTAGAGTAACAATTGTTATCAAAGTTGCGTTACTAAAATTGAAAAAAAGATTTTATGCGACTTTAAAGACAGAATAGAAAACCAGGTGCACATTATTTTTTAATGTCACGAAAATGACGTAATTGTTTTATGCTAATAGGATTTTTTAAAAGAATTTCAAAAACAAATACAAATGCTGAAACCATTAAACCTACGACTAAAAACATGATAACCACGTAAAACTGGTCAAACGTTAGAGCTGCTGGCGTACGTTCAGAAACAGTTTTTGTTTCATCATATTCTAATCTCTTTCCAAAATCGGTAGTTATTCCAGATTCAAAAATGATGTACGTAATTTTTTTAATAGTTGCTGTTAAGTAACTTTTTTTCGGCGAAGTAAAAGTGTAATCAAAACTTCCAGTAACCGAATTATCTTCAATGATATGTGATACTTCAAAAAACGTAGTGTTTAAATAATCTTCGTTACCTACAAAAAAAGCTGCACATTGCCCTTTTGTATACAACCAAAATATTCATCAACAAACGCACTTTCATCAACGATTTCTATTAACTTGTATATTTTTTGGTAGCGATGGTCATATCGTACATTTTCGTCAGAAAATATTGTTTCGCTTAGTTTACTATTTATAATAATAGGAAGTTGTGATTCAGAAAGATCTTTTAAATTTTGTATGCCACGCTCATACTTAGGAACTGTTAATGATTGCAACATTTTTGAAGTAAACAATGCTTGTATGTGAATACAGTATATGATATAAATAATTACAAGAAATCGTACTGCACGAAGCGGCGGAATTTTATAAACTGATCCAAATAAAGTGGCTTGCCAAATATTTATCAAAATAAGTGTGAAATCGCTCTTACTACCAACGCATCCATTTTTTAGTTTCAATATTAACCACCAAGTCAACGCTGTAATCAGAAAGCAAAGTAATATACAACACCACACAATTTCTTGAAAAATGACTATTATTACTTTAAACGCTAGCATTTGTTTAGGTTGTGGAACTGTCCAAATTGCCGTTTCGCTGTAAATCACAGGACTGGTGTCATATTTGAGGTTAAGGTACCTCAAAAAACTAAGTTTTATATCCATATTATAATTTTCTGTTCCTCCAACAACATTTTTCATAGTTAAATTCAAACGAGAAGCTATCAAATTCATGTAAAACTGAGATTTAACATAACCTAATTGTCTTTTCTCTACGATCGCATATTCAGTATAAAATCCAAAATTACAATTTGTATATTTTCTTAAAACTGGAGGAAATGTTAATGTAAACTTTAATTTGCAGTTTTGTTCGTTTATCAGTTTTGCATCTTTTCCACAGTTGTTAGAAATTTCTTGTGGATTACCTGTGTACAGTCGCAAAGAAGTATTCCTTTCATTAGAACTGTAAACCAATACAACCAAATGCATTACATTGTTCATCCAGAACGTTGAAAAGATTTTTGAAATGTCTTCCTTTGTTTTATTTGGTGTTATTATAAGAAATTTTGTATTTATGTTAGAATTGCTGAATAGTTGTATAATAACGTTGAAGAGATTATTACCCGTTAAATCATTCACATAAGAAACCATTCCCATTTTGAAGTAGGCGGTAATGTTTAGTTTTATTTGGTATCCAGTTATTTGTAACCGGGGATTTCTAATGCAGTTTGGTAAAAAGTAAGTATGATCATCGAAAGACGTGAATACCAAAGAAGCGTCTTCGTCAAATAAAGCTTTTGATACATCATAAACGCATTCATCTAACTCGTCATTATTTTCTTCTTCAAACTTGATTTCACAAACACTCTTTAAAACTATAAACTGATACAATAATAAAAATTTGTAGATCATTTCCGCTGACGACGACAACGTGTATTATAACTCTGCTGTTTCCGTTGTACTAACAAAAACTGATCATAACTTTCCGTATATAGATTATATTCAGTAAGGTACATATGTACGTATTTGTGTAAACCGAACAGTTATTTATCAATAAATCATTTCTAGAAGCTAAATTATTATTTACGATTGACAAATGACCTTTAAATTTGTTGATCTTGAAAATTATGTACACCAATCAACTAAAAATGAATTAAAAATTATAATCAATATAAGGCAAAATATTACAATTTACGTCAATTCTAAAATAGTTATAAATGCAGAATTCAACTAGCATAAACCAATAAAATTTGCAAATGTATTATGTTGCATCGTACTTTTTCTACAACTAGTAAAGTTAGATTATGTTTTGTCTTTAACCCCAAAAAAGTTTGAAGTCCTTGGCTTAACCCATTTGGTCCCACGAACATTTTTTTCTTAACATTCTGCTAATACTTGTTTTTACTGTTAAGATTGTTTTCAAAAAATCTTTTGTAATATTTTTGAAAAATACGTGTAGTCACATGAATACAACAGGAACAAGGGTACGTTTTTAATAATATTATGTTCTAGATCAATTCCTTATTATAATTATGAAAACATAAGAAAAACTGGTTATTTAGGTTTTATGGAACTTTATGTCCTCCAGTATCCTATTCAATACTTTCAGAAGTTGGCTGCCTGGAAAATGTCGTCTTTTTGTGTACACGCATATAATGCCGCGCGATATCTCTAATAAAATGCAGTAAATCCATCTGTCCGCCTACTAAGCAATGAAGTTTCCAAGCATTTACTCCACTTAGTGCCTACATGTAGGTTCAGAGGGGCCACCTCTTTTTTTTACCCTGGATACTCGGCCGATAATTATTTACACCCTGATCTAGCAAATCAACTCCCTCCATTTCTGAGTTATAATTTGCAAATAAATGAGGTTGCGGCACATCTACCTTCTCTCTCTTTTCCTTAGACCAACGATTGACTTTACCAAGAGGATGTACCGAGGATGTGGTTTGTCATCATTGTTACAATGTTATTATCTTTCCACCTAATTACAAGAAGCAATTTTTTTTTGTCATATTGATAGTCAAAGAAGCCACGATCTTCTTTTTTCATTCTTTCTGATCTAGTAGTGGACATTTATTTATACGATTGTCTCTTACCGTTCCGGTTACTCTAAAAGCACGTTCCTTTAAAGTCATAGCTGGTGAAATAATTATCGAAGAATATGGTATGGTCTTTTGAGTTTGTCATATTTTCTAATAACTCTAAAACTACCTTTGACTCTAAGGGTAAATTATTGTTGTTTTCTATGAATCGTCGATAATTGTGTTTAGCCCCACAATATGTGTCGAACTGGTAGCAATAACCAGTGGAGCTGCAGATTATCCAGTCTTTCTACCCAAACTAAACTGGTTTTCCACTAATAAATTGTTTTGAAAAATAGTGCCTATAATATTTTACCATTGCTTGGTCGATGGAACGTTTGTCATTTCACAAATTTTTTGTTTAGTAAATTCATAAGAGGCCGTAATTTGTACATTTTGTTACTTTTGTCGATTGTTTCATTGTTGGCTAAATGAAAATATTTTTTTATCTCCTACTACTTGTTTCGAGATATACAATCTCTGACCACTGATACAGAAAGATGTTCATCCGCACTCCAATACATTTTTTCGCTCCGTAATCTGTGGTACCCACTAAGGATCAAAAAGCCCATGAATATTTGTATATCTTTCTTTGACACAGTAAATGTATGATTATTTTTTTGCCCAGCATATAACAGATTTTGTTAAGTACCTAATCAAATTCATCACTTCTTCGTGAAAGAATTATTCAAAAATCTCAACGGGCGTCAGTCCGGTAATTTCTTCTTTGATTCTATTTTGACGAACATAATATTTATGCCCTTCCGTCATAGCTATATCCACAATGTCTCAAGTTTAGTTAATTAATAATTTTCTTCAATACGAAGCTATTTCTTTGCAGGCTCACAAAGAGTTGTCCTATTTGCGAAAGTCGACAAGGGTATGTCGTCGTCCGACTCGCTGTTAGAGGGATTCTGTGTGAAGAGTTCTATCTCTCCAGACACATCAAATGAAAGAACGTCTTTTTGAAGTTCATCTTTGTCCATATCTTTCTCGCCGGTTTGATAATCAGCATCAGGTGGAATGAGAATAACGTCGACATGTTTGTCCTTATCATCAAAGTCGTCTATGGCTGATTGCAAATATTTATAGGATCTACCACCATAAAAAGCATCCAGTAAAACTACGTGGTGTTCCCATTGTACCCTTACCAGTACACCCATAAATAGAGACTAAAATCTATGTAGTGACATTAGTGAAATGTAATTTACATAAATAACAGCTTAAAGTAGTTACCTAAGATCAGATATCCGCAGGATAGTCCAAATTTTTTGTTATGCAAATTAGATTAAAAAAATTAAAATGCAGTTCTTCCTAGCGTGACACTCCCACAATTTATGGCGAAAACATATGTTATGTATTTTCTATAAAATTGAAGCGGGAAACTACCAAACTTAACATAAAACGATACTACCGATCTGCTTTAACTTATCAGTAAAAAATAGAATCGATGCAACATGTCTTTATTAAAAATAATTATGAAGTTCCCTGTACTCAAATAAGTTCAGTGGGGACAAATAGGTTAACTCTGTCCTGGATTGATTCTATATTGAAGACACTCAAGCAAGAGATCATTTGCCTATAGAGTACTTGCTATACATTTGTGCTTTGCTACATTGTTGTGGCAGATTTTCAGCAACTGTTTGTGGTTAAATAAATGTCACATATATAGAAATTATTTAACAAAGTGTCTTAAAATAATCAAAGAGTATGAACGAGAAATATAGAATCGCATCTCAAATGATTTGGCAGGCATATTTATTACGTCACCAACGCCGATAGAAAGTCAGACAAATTTGTGTCCTGGGTTTTTAGACTCATTTACTTATGTACTATCTAAATCCAAAAGTGTGGATTGGTTGCCAGATCGAAAACTTTTGTTTGCTACCCTACTAGATATAGTAAGTTAAATTTTATCATATCCTTAAAGCACAAACTAAAACCTCTTGGTGAGATATAAATTATGTATAAACCAAAATGGTTATCGTAAAATGCAGCTTCGCGTTGAAGTCAAATATTGTAGCTGTATGTATGATTAAAGAAAATTTGACCTTCAACTATTGGAAATTATTGAAATCATTCTTTGGGATTCCTGATTCGCATATAAATCATAGTTTCGTATCATATTTTTGGTGATAAAGAAGAAGCTAAGTTTGACATTGTATAGATCGTATAGGTATAAGATTTTTGATTGCTTCGTTGAATTATATCGCAATAATTATTTGAGCAGTTCCAAGTTCATATCCACATTGAAATTGTTGTTAACATCGCAGATTAAGATCGTATCGCTTTGTTGTTAACAGATCGTATTGCATTGTTATTAACAGATCAAATCGGTACCATAGCGTATCGTTGTTAAAACGAATAAATTGGCAATGTTGCATTTTTGAAATTACTAAAGTATTTCTAATCGAATACT
This sequence comes from Abscondita cerata, assembly GCA_030710515.1. Taxonomy (NCBI): domain Eukaryota; kingdom Metazoa; phylum Arthropoda; class Insecta; order Coleoptera; family Lampyridae; genus Abscondita; species Abscondita cerata. Next base: position 60,507 of record JALBCR010000564.1, on the reverse strand, counting down.
ACTTTGTTGTAAATACATGTGAAGACGGATCTGATCTTAAAATATTAATTAGTTTAGTAATAAGAAGTTTTGGTTGAAAGCAGATACTGTAAATTAATAGTTTGATTTTATTTGTTATTTTGTACATATTTTTTATTTATTCAATTTGTGTATTTATGTAGTATACTGATTATATTATTAATATAAAATATGTATTTTATATCGATAGTAAGCTGTCCCCTAGGTGTTATTCCGAATTCCCCTTTATACAGTGTGTCCAGTATAAAATGATGTACATAGGGATATTGGAATCCGTTGGAGATACAACGTCGGTTAAATGGGAGAAAAGTTGCGTATTTATCTGCCCAAAAATAACTTTTATTATTAAAAAACTTAAATCATTTGGGATTGTGGGCAATTGTTTAGGTTTTAGTGGTTTTCCTAAACCTTGAAGCAAATGCTTTTCCAAGACGAACCAATCTACAATTGCACACGGTTTTGTCACCACACTATACAGGTTTATACAGATGTTCTGGGTCACCATACATAACACTTACATCACAATACAATATTAAAAATATACCATATGAATAAATAAATAAATCGCTGACTCTTGGTAGGAATCAGTTTGGATTGTTTGGAGGATACACTTCACAAAAACTTTTTGTGTTAATAGCAAAATAACACAAGGATCTAATTTAGATCCTTTACTGTTTATAATGTTTCTTAATGACGTCGTAAAGTTTTGTTGCCCAAAATCTATGCTGACGATCTATGTATTATTAATGTTATAAACGATATCAGTAATTCCTACAATCTGCAATTTAATTTCCTGGACTAAAATTAACATGTTAAATATCAACAAACAAAAATGTATAGAAATTACTTTCGGTAGAATTGCAAAATTAATAAAATTTCATTACAACCTTAAAGATCATTTGGTTGAGGGCTGTGACACTTTTTGTAACCTAAAGGTTATTTCTGATAAAAGCTTGTATTTTGCTGCACACATTACTAATACTGCCATGAAAATGCTAGGTTTGATTATATATGAAAGATTTTTCAAATAGATTATATTTTAAAATATTGTTGTATGCATTGGTTTGATCTAGGCTTAAGTACTGTGCTGTTGTGTAGATGCCGTACAAAAAAGTACACACAGAAATAGTAGCAAAACGGGATAAGAAAATTTTGCAAATTACTGTACTTCAAAATGTACGGTTATTATCCACTGCGACATTGTGACGAAGTTCAACTACTGTCTAAAACGGCATTATTGGCAAGAAAAAATGTGTTTGTTTTAATATTTTTACAGATAATAGTCTTAGGGCTAAATAATTGTGAATAATTACTTAGACAATAATGTTCCTAGGCGTAATAGTAGTACCTATATCCGAACACATTTGCTTATGATATACCAAACAGTTATCATCGCCACAATAATCCACTAATTTACTGTTTTCGATTATATAATACCTACATAAGTGATGATGATTGTGACATATACTAACTTTAATTGACCCACAACAAAAAAATACTTGTTGTGCAGGACAAAAAAAATTTAGTTAATTTATACGAGGATATATTGAAAAATTCTTAGCTTACTATAGAACCAAACAAAATTTTAATGTCAAAATATGTTATTACTCAACATATTCTCCTCTTAATTGGATACATTTATTACAACGAACCTGCAACGTCTCTAGACCTTTAAAAAAAAATTTTTCTTCTTGTTCTGCAAACCAGACCTACACAGCTTCTATTACCTCCTTGTTGGAAGAAAATGTACGACCTTTTAAACTTTTTTTTAGTTGAGGAAAGAGGTGATAGTCGAACGGAGCCAAATCGGGTAAATAAGGGGGGTGTTCTAGTAATTCAAACCCTAAATCACAAATTTTTTGCATGGCAACATGAGATTTGTGTGCAGGGGCGTTGTCCTTCAAAAATAAAACACCTTTGAATAGCTTTCCGCGTCTTTTCTCTTTAATATTTTTCCGTAGAGTAGTCAGTAATGTCGAATAGTAATCTCCAGTTATTGTTCTACCTTTATCCAAAAAATCAATCATGATTAGTCCATGGCAATCCCAAAAAACTGAAGCAAGAACTTTTCCAGCAGATTTTTGGACACAAAACTTTTTAGGTCTTGGAGAACCAGAGTGTCGCCATTCCATCGATTGTTGCTTTGTTTCTGGATCGTAGAAATGTACCCAAGTCTCATCCATAGTAACAATTCGGTTTAAGAAGTCTACATCGTTTTCAAATCGAGCACAGATCGAACGGGATGCTTCTACCCTTGCACGCTTTTGGTCAACATTCAAACATTTGGGGATCCATTTTGCAGCAATTTTTTTCATGTCTAAATTGACGTGAACCATATGATGAACGCGTTCGTATGAAATATTCAGTGCTTTAGATATCCGTTTTAGCCCAATTCGACGGTGTGATAAAATCATGTCATGAACTGCATCGATATTTTCGGGGACTGACAAAGAAACTGGCCTTCCCGATCAGTCATCATCTTTAATGAAAAATTTACCTCTTTTGAAGCTTGCATTCCAATTTTTGACGGTCACATACGAAGGACATTAATCACCAAGGGTATTAAGCATATCTTCGTAAATCTGCTTACCTCTTAACCCTTTTAAATACAGGTACTTGATGATGACTCAATACTCCAATTTTTCGATTTTCACAATTTCGGTGGACATCTTTTTTCATTTAATTTATTGCGTGACTCTGGTTTACTTTTTTGACGTCAAACTTTACACTGCCACTTCTAATAAGTTATTGTTCGTTGCTATGGTAACGCAATATTTTATTTTTGCAAGGAACTCTTCTAAGCTAAGTAAATATCAATACATCCTCGTAGTGTTATTTTGATTATCTATTATTTATTTTTGTCATCATGTACTTGTAGTCTGTTGGCAAATAAACAGTCTCATTATTATTATTATTATTATTATAATTTAGGATGCTCATCTTTTGATGGGGTTTTTTGTCGCATGACGGGTGTATACCAAGTCATGCCGCTACTATATCTTAGGTTACGAAAGAAATTTTCTGACTGTGACAAGTTTTGAGAATTACAGTTGAATGGTACTATGTATGGTGTGGGATATATTAAGTTCACTGAGGTGTTTTACGAAACTGTTTGGTGTAATGCCGGTGACTGACATGACTATAGGTAAGATTTGTACTTTGTCTTGTTTCCATAGGCTCTTAACTTCGAAGGCAAGGGGTGAGTATTTTTTAATTTCTTCTTCTTCTCTTTGTATTTTTGTTGCAGATTTGTCTCATTAGGTATGGATATATCAATGAGACATGTCTGTTTTTTCATTTTATTTGTAAGTGTGATATCCGGTCTATTATGTGCAATGGTGTGATCTGTGTATATGGTGCGGTCCCAGTAGAGTTTGGCTACATCGTTTTCAAGTATTGTTTGTGGGACGTATTTGTACTATGGCGCGTGTTCTTTGATAAGGTTATTGTGAAGGGCTAGTTCTTGGTGTATTATTTTGGCTGCATTATTATGCCGTTCTGTGTATTCTGTGGCAGCTAGTAGTCCGCATCCTCCTGTTATATGCTCGATGGTTTCAGGAAACTGGTGGCATTTTTGGCAGTGGTCATTTAAAATTGTTGGGTCTTTAATACTATATTTTTGATAATTTCTTGTACATATGGCTTGATCTTGTATGGCAAGAACAAAAGCCTCCGTTTCTGGTAATAGGGTACCAGTTCTTAACCATGAATATGAAAGCTTTTTATTAATGTGTGGTTGGTTTATGATGTATAGATGTTTGTCATGGAGTTCTTTGCTAAACCACGTATCTATTTTGTGAGTAGTTGGGAGGATGTCTGGTTCTTCTGCAGTGTTGGAAAAGTTGAGAGGGGTGTATTTTTTGTCTGCTGTAGAAATAGCTTTCTGTATTGGGTGGTCCTTGGTATGGAAGTATTGTTTAAGTTTTTGAGTAAGTTTATTGTGCAATTTAGTAATATCAATTATCCCTCTATTTGTGGCCAATGTATTATTCCAAAGGAGTAAGAAAGCACGGGAACTGCATAAGTATTGACGGCTTTAGAGGTATTTTTAGAGTTGAGGTGCGATTTAAGTATTGTCGAGAGTCTTTGCTTATATTTCTGTTTTAGTAGGGTTCTAATGAGTGTGTGGTCAAGTTTCGTGCTTTGTTGAAAACCGAAATATTTGTATGTTTTGCCAATGTTATCAAAGATTTCATTATTGAGTGTCGTTATAGCCTCATTACTTTTCCATTTGCTTTTGTTGGTAGTTAGTGTTTTTCATTTGCTTATACCAAATTCCATATTTATGTCGTTAGTTACTTGTGAGGTAATTTGCAGTAAGGAGGTCATTTGTGTTTGATATTGTGCATATAATTTTATGTCGTCCATGTAATGGAGGTGATTTAGTTGGAGGATGTTTGTTCTTTGATGTCTTATTTTGATTCCCACGTGTTGGTCAATAAATGTGTTTGATAGTGGGTTGAGGCACATACATCTTTAGTATATCTCAACAAATTTAATAATGTGAATAATTTATCTTTATCTATTGTCACTATTGTCGTATTCTAATCCGTTAAACTTTACGTCAATTTTATTTTTTTAAAATAATCATTTAATTCCAAATACCTTACAGAATTATTGGAATTTCTCAGGAAAACTATCGTTAATCTATTCTTTATGCTGCAGCTGTCGATTATCTATACCTGATCGTAATGGACATCTACCGATAAACGAGCTAAGTTAAACCTTTTGCATGTAGTTTTCTTATATTACCTGTATATTTGTTGCGTTAACGTACCTGTACGCCTTAATGAATTTAATAACATAAGTTCTTTTGGGCAATTTTAGATTTTCTGTTGGGGTGCCGGTGCCCATGTACACTCATAAAATTTAAAACTTGGACACCACAATTTCTGTAAACAAAAGTTTGCACATTGTAAAGCGGGCTTAAGGGTATCATTTACAATTCTAACAGCAGGTAGTCTCAGCAGGGGTTATCTTATAGAAGGACTGTAGAATGAATCATTACACTAAGCACGTTTTAGAAAATAGGTAATTTACGTTGCTTACTTAATTTTTTTCTTTAAAGAATATATTTGAAGGTATCGCTAATTAAACACAATAGCTCGATTAATTATCGAATCAAAATTTTGTTTACAAAATAAAATTAGAAATAATTTTGATTTAAAAACGTCTACAAGCAATAACTTTTAAATTAAATCAAAAACTAAACATGGTTATTTGGGTTGACTGATTATTACTTATTTTTAAATAAATCTAACCTACTAATTATTGTAAGTTAAAAAAATCATTAAACTCTCTATTCATAATATTTAGTCCTTACAAAATGTATATTTTATGACGTTTCATTTTTTTCTGTAGTTAATATAAAAAGTGAAAATAAAAACTAAGGCAATTCTTATTGTCAACGTATATATTTAGTTTTTGACAAGAATTTATTACATAATTATAATTAAGATACCAAGTTATAGTTTAAAATTAAATGAAAACGTTTTTTTTAAATAAAGGTATTACTATATAAATAAATATAAGAAATCAATAATGGGTGTGACCTCCATTATTATTGATACATTCTTGGAGGCGTCTGCTCATTGACGCTATCAAGGTATCAATATAATTAATATTAATCGTTTCCCATGCGGTATCAATGGCTGCAATTAGTGCATTACGGTTTACTGGTATAAAATTTGGCCCTTGTTGTCTTCGGATAACAGCAAGTATTCGAGCCCAAACATTTTCGATAATGTTAAAATCTTGGCTTTCTGCTGGCCAGGGTAACAGCTCCAAGTTATTTTCTCGTATCCAATTGCGCACAACCCGCGAAGTATGAATAGGGGCGTTGTCCCTTAACAACAAAAGTACATTATGAAAATGTTAATTCAACAGATTCCGAACTATTTTTGGAGAAAGTATAGTGAAATAAGAATACTTACTTGTTGGAAAATATAATCTTCGTCTGGATAAAACACTTCGACTGAAGGTTTCATAATAGTTTCCAAAATATCTAAATACGCAGCAGAATCAAGACGTCCATCGATAGCCCAACAAACTCCTGGACCCCGCGCGCTAACCCAACCCCACACATTCACAGAAAAATAACCACTTCGTTTTTTGGGACATATGTGATTATTTTCGTAACGAGTTCCTTCCATTCTAAAAACTTTTAGTGGTCCATCGTTGCGGCTATTGAACGTTTTTTGTCGCTAAAAATCACTCGATTCCAAAATTCCAAAGGTTCGTTCACATATCGCCTTGCAAATTCCAGACGACGTCTCATATTTTCGTCACTGAGAACTTCTTTCGCAGCAGCATTATACTTCTTTATTCCCATCTCCTTTAATCTTTTTGTGCAGTTATACGGCATTCGGGAAAATGTGTATCTGCTATAGCCCTGGAGTATGTAGCAAATGGTTGTTCTGTTACGTAATGAAACAACTCGAGATCTTGAGCACGTGTAGATACTTTAGGTCTACCACTTCCGATGGCTCTTTTCAAAGTGTGTTCAAGATTCCATTTTACTCGGTAATGCCCTACGGTGCTTTTTGGTATATCTAACATACGTGAAATTTCACGCACGCTACGGCCCGCCGCTAATTCCGAAACAATCCGCGCTTTTAAATCAGCACCGAGATGAGGTGGCATTTTCACAACACTTGAAATTTTAAACTAAAATGGAATTTACATTTCTTACTTTATTTATTGGTTCACACTACCCCTTCTCAAACAGTAGGTAATTGTTTATTTATTACATACTTCTAATGACCAATGTAACAACCTTTAGAGCAATATGACTCAAAGGAAATAAATTAAACAAGCAAGGATATTCTATTATTGAAACTTATTCATAAAGTAAGAGCCATTTCCTTATAATGCTAATGGACAGGATTTTCTTTTAAGTATTAAGATTACAATAGAGGACTTATAAACTTTCAAAAATATCTAATTATAAATATTTATACTGCAATTGCGCTTTTTCTTTAATAATTTTTTAGCAATAACATACACGTTCTTGGTTTTTAAGTAGTCATAAATTTGATATGATATAAGATTGTGTTTCTAATATTACATCACAAACTAATCTTTATTCGCCAAAAATTGTTGCTTAAGTTGTAAAGCTTCGTACACACCTGAACAACAAACCGAGCAACAAACATAACAACGAACCGAAAGTCAAACAGAACGACAAACGATCTTTTATGATTTCCACAATCCGAACAACAAACGGAACGTTTGTGCTGTTTCCATAATTATTTTCAGTAGTTTTCAGTTCATATATATTTATTATTGAGAAAGAAAATTGCGGAAAACAAGAAGATAGTGCCAACCAAATTTTTACGCACAAAGAAGAGTAAAAATTATAATTTACTTCGCTTTTTTTTATTTTGGAAATTTCCCGCCCAAATGATGCTAATAGGGACATCATTTTTTTTGCATTCTTAAACACTGATTAATTTAAAACATTTTTCTTCTGTCAACTCCATAATATTACCTAAAACACAACAAACCCACAAAAGGGAGGACAAAAATAAATAATTTAATTCTCCCGCATAAGTTTGTTCGCCGTTTTGTTTAGATTCGTCCAAACCTGCAAACGCATTCGCGCGCATTTTCTTTGATGTCTGAGAAAAAACTGACAAGTTGTGGGAACGCCGCAAACCGTTCGTGGAACAATCAGGACCGTTCGGTTCGTTGTTTTGTTTGTTCCTTGGTTTGTTGTTCAGGTGTGTACGAAGCTTTACAATAAGCATATTAATATGAACTATATCTTATGAAAGGAGAGTTATGTAACTATAATTAACGACTTAACGTTACGTTAGTAGATTCCATTTACTATTTACACATATTTTCTTGGAACATTCGATAATTAACTATCGGGATATGATGACCCTATACTTCGCAGGTTGTGCGCAACTGGATACAAGCAAATAACTTGGAGCTGTTACCCTGGCCAGCAAAAAGCTCGGATTTTAACATTATCGAAAATGTTTGGGCTCGAATACTTGTTGTTATCCGAAGACAACAAGGGCCAAATTTTATACCAGTAAACCGTAATGCACTAATTGCCGCCATTGATACCGCATGGGAAACGATTAATATTAATTATATTGATACCATGATAGCGTCAATGAGCAGACGCCTCCAAGAATGTATCAATAATAATGGAGGCTACACCCATTATTGATTTCTTAATTTTAAACTATAACTTGGTATCTTAATTATAATTATGTAATAAATTCTTGTCAAAAAACTAAATATATACGTTGACAATAAGAATTGCCTTAGTTTACATTATACATTTTGTAAGGACTAAATATTATGAATAGAGAGTTTAATGATTTTTTTTAATAACTTACAATAATTAGTAGGTTAGATTTATTTAAAAATAAGTAATAATCAGTCAACCCAAATAACCATGTTTAGTTTTTGATTTAATTTAAAAGTTATTGCTTGTAGACGTTTTTTAAATCAACATTATTTCTAATTTTATTTTGTAAACATTTCCTAAACAAAATTTTGATTCGATAATTAATCGAGCTATGGTGTTTAATTAGCGATACCTTCAAATATATTCTTTAAAGAATAAAATTAAGTAAGCAACGTAAATTACCTATTTTCTAAAACCTTTGCTGAGACTACCTGCTGTTAGAATTGTAAATGATACCCTTAAGCCCGCTTCACAATGTGCAAACTTTTGTTTTCAGAAATTGTGGTGTCCAAGTTTTAAATTTCATGAGTGTACTTGCTGTTTGATTCAATTTAACACGAATTGGTGTATAGCTTTTGGTTAGTTATCGGTAGATGCGATTGTAAAATTTTTTTTAGACGGTGTCCACGCCTTTTCCCAGTAGCATAGTTAACAATACGGCAAATGCATACTCAAGCAGTTTTTTACGAAAAAAAATAATTTCAGGCGTTAGCTACGAAAATTTGAATGTACTGAAAAATCAATGTTTCATAAAACACAGATAAGCGAAACTCGTACAACGGTCAGACATGGCATTAGACTATGTTTACAGTATTATACATTTTTGAAATTTATTTCTAGGGGAGATCCAGGAGTAGCGGTAGGTAAGAAAACAAAATTGTCAAAGAGTCTTTTTTCTTAAACCACCACTCTTTGACTACTCGAGCCGCTGGCCAGGTTTCAACACTGTTTACTAATTTTTAAGTTTGATTACACATAAACCGTAACAATCTATCACTACGTTTATTTGTGCCATCAAATATAATTTCTTACAATATCAACTACTGTTTAGTTTAAAATTTAATACACTAATAATTCAATTTACAGTATTAGGTTTTGACGCTATAGAACACGGTCACTTGAAACAATTATCATTGAATTGATTATCATATGTCTAAGTAATAAGCGTACATCAAAACACGTGCTTATACAATATTGTAGTGTTACAAGTTGGTCCTTGCAGGGCAAAATAAATTGAACCCAACAAGATTAAGAATGAAAAATCATTTGCGTTTTGTAACATACACTGCCAGAACAAACTCGTCGCACTGTAACAAAAACACAGAAAAGTTTTATTAAGAACTGTTGGAAAAATTAGGACATATTCAAACAATTTCTTGTAAAGCGTAAGAAAATTACTTTAAATTATTTGTGTGGGTTACATTAATAAAGATTAAAAGCTCATAAGTATTTCAAAAATAAATACAAATACTGAAAATACTAAACCTACCGCCAAAAAAGTGCAAAAAATATAAATATGAACAAACGTAAGAGCTACTGGGCCACGTTCAAACACAACTTTCGGTTGATTGGTTTCTAACTTTTTTCCAAAATCGTGAGTTATACCAGATTCGAAAATTATGTACATCATTTTTTTAATAGTTGAGGTTATATACTCGGTATAGCGAGATACTGTACTAAAGGAATAATGAAAGGTCTGAACTGAATTATCTTTAATTGTATGAGATACTTTAAAAAACGTAGTATTTAGATAACCTTCGTACCCTACAAAAAATGTTGCACACTGTTCCTTTTTAATACAATCAAAAAATATATCATCAAATTTTTTTTCTCTAACGAAATGTATTGATATTTTATCGTACTGTAAATCATACTTTAAATTTCGGAAATAAGCTACTGTGTCTCTTAGTCTATTATTTACAACAATACGGAGTTTTGATTCATAAAGATCTTTTAAGTTTTGTATATTATGCTCGTACTGAGGAACAGTTAAGGATTGAAATAGTTTTGAAGTAAACATAGTTTGTAAATAAACGCAGTATATAATATAACTTGTTAAAAGATACCGCAAAGGCCGAAATAATGGCATTTTATAAACTGATCCGAATAACGTCGCTTCCCAAATATTTAACAAAATTAGCGTAAATCTGATGCACTTTCCATTAACGCTTTTATTCTTTAATTTCAAAATTAACAAACAAGTTAATGCTATAATCAGAAATGAAAAAAACGATACCATACCATACAGTTTTTTTGAAAAATAACTGAAATTACTTTTAACGCTGACATTTTTCTAGGTTTTGGAACGAGCCAAGTGACGGTTTCGCTACAAATTATCGGTCCAGTATATGAAGAACTTGTGTTGCTAAAAATGTTAAGGTATATAGAAAATTTTGCATTCCTTTGAGAATCTATACTGGAATTCAAACGGGAATTTATTAAATTTATTAAAAACTTAGATTTAATATGAACTGTTTCTCTTTTATCTGCAATCAAATCCTGTGTATAAAATTGGAAGAGGCAATTATTATATTTTCTTAAAGCAGGAGGAAATTCTAATCTAAATTGTGATTTGCAGTTTTGTTGGTTTACCAAATTCAACGATTTTCCACAATTATTAGGTGTTGCCTGTGGATTAGCTGTGTACAATTGTAATGAAGTCTCATTTATATTATATTTATAAACCAATACGACAACATGTATTATTCCGTATCGCCACATTGTTAAAAAGTAATTCGAAATGTTTGAATTCGACGTTATTACAATCCATTTTGTATTTGGTTTGAAATAATTTCTAAATTCCGATGAGTGGAATTCAAAATTGATACCAAATAAACTATCTGCCATTAAAATAATGCCAATTTTGAAGGGGATAGATTTTTCGTCTAAGTAATGTTTACTGGAATGTATCAATCGAGAATTTGGAATACTTTTCGGTATTTCGTATTCTGAAGATATAACAAACAAAGAATATTCTTCTGAAAAAAGAGCTTTTGTTACTCGGTGAACGCACTGATCCAACTCACGTGTTTTTTCTTCTACAAGTTTGATTTCACAATTACATTTTAAAAATATAAGTTGACACAACAACAAAAATTTTAAATTATACCTAGTCATTTTTATTAGAACTTGTAGTGTGGACTTTCTTCCTGTGAACTAAATAGTAAATTTTATTCCGTCGGTTAATACATATTTGTGTAAATAGATTATTTACCAATAAATAGTTTCTAGAAGGTAAATTATTATTTACGGCTGACAAATCGCTTTTAAATTTGTTGATTCTGTACTTAAGAATGTATAGGAGGTTCAATTACAGACAAGACAAAAGTAAATGAAATTTTTGTTAAGCAAATATTATTATACGTTGGTTAACCTAGCAGCCCTATCATTAAAAACCGAATTCGGATTTATCGATTAATTTGGTGCTAATCAGTTGCCATAGTCTTGAATTTATTGCTCCTGAAAAAACAAACCTTTGAGCTACAACCGCCGAGATTCAATATCATTTTTTTCCACTAAAAACTGAGCAACAAATTTGAGACAACCTATTTTGGGAGCAATTAAATCGAGCACTAATTAAATACCAAATTCAATCAAGCTACTAATTCTTACAACGTATTTCTCTTGTAAAAACCCGCCGTTGAGCTAGCACCGCCAAAATTCAATTATCATCTTTTTTCACTCAAAATCGAGCATCGAATACAGGATGTCCCACCGGGAACGCCATCGATAGATTATAGAAAAACTGTACATGGGAAAAATTTGAAAATTTTGTAGTATACTAACATCGACGGGGGCAGTTCCGTTAAAATATTTTCAAGATGGTGACACTTTCGGTTATACCGGAAGTAGGTGTCAAGTTGCTTATTTTAAATGGAACATCTTATATATTATTTTATTTTTGGATTTTGCACAAAATTGTAGACACATTTTGTGTATAATGTCCTATACCTAAGTCTAACTGTTTTGGACTTATTTTAAATTTTATGTCAAAAATGACGTTTTCAGGCCTAAACAAAATTATAAAATTTTCTTATACTAATGCCTTTATTATTTAATTGGAATAGGTTTTCTTGTAGCAGGGGACCTATTTTAGTGGGCTATGTCGATATTTTGATAATAAATTAATACAGGGCGATAAAAAAAAATGATTAAAATTAAATTCAAAAACACGTCAAAAGTCATTTTTTTTTTCAATGCAAGCACCATGTTTTTATAATTTTATCTTATTTAGCATGAAAAATAAGGTTGACTTTGTACAAGGTTGTTTATTTAAAAAATTCATGGTTTTCGAAATATTGGCAATTAAATTTTTTTGTTGTTGTACAGATACTATTGATTTCTTTTAATATGAATGGTTATTCCTAGTTGGCCATGATGGCGTTAGAAAACAATCATCTGTCAAGGATATGTCAAACTGTGTGTATCAAACTAAGAAATGCCAACAGTTAACTGTATCGACTGTGAGTGCATATCGTTATCAAAGCGATAACTTATTATGCTTGAAACACACGTGTGTCGATAAAGCCAAGTAATTACTTGTACAGTAGTACACACGCAACGAAAGAACACCTGGCTTTATCGACACACGTGTGTTTCAAGCATTTAAAGTTATCGCTTTGGTAACGATATGCACTTTAACACTCACAGTCGGTACAGTTAACTGTAACACATGTTCTTAATATAACTTTATCACATTGTCCATAAATAATAAATAAATTTAGGTAATCTTCGTTTGTATAATTTAAGCGTCCCGCCATGATTATTGAAAATTTTTAACAGTTTGACATATCCTTGACAGATGATTGTTTTCTAACGCCATCATGGCCAACTAGGAATAATCATTCATATTAAAAAAATACAATAGCATTTGTGCAACAAAAAAAAGTTAAATTGCCAATATTTCGAAAACCATGAATTTTTTGAATAGACAGCCTTGTACAAAGTTAACCTTATTTTTGATGCTAAATAAAATAAAGCTATAAAAACATGGTGCTTGCATTTTAAAAAAATGACTTTTGACGTGTTTTTGAATTTAATTTTAATCCTTTTTTTTTGATCGCCTTGACATATATATATATATACCTCCCCAGCAAACAATGGCATATTCTAATTTAGAATTTATTGAGGCAAAGTAAATTTGCCTCAATACTAATGTAGGGCAAACATTACGTAGAAAATACAATTTTCTCGAGTTCAGCATTAAAGCTGTTTTTATTTTATTTAGATGGTTGTTCCAACTAAGTTTACTATCAATTATTACCCCTAAATATTGTATAAAATCTACCTGTTCTATAATTGTGCAATTGACAATTATAATAAACCTGACATAAAAACGAGTTTCTTTTTCGTAAACCGTAATATATATGTTTTGTTTTTAGATCTTCAGTAACGCGCGTATATAAGATATTATTTTGACTAGATGAGAAGGTTAGTGCAATGTCATTGGCAAAAGCAGTGAGTTTTCCTTTGAATTTTCCTAAACATAAATCATTAATATAGATTAAAAATAATAAAGGTCCTAACACAGAACCTTGAGGAACAGCACACGATGCACTATATGGTAAACTTAGAGTATTACAGATCTTGACTTTAAATTTTCTGTTTGAAAGATAGCTGGAGAACCAGTTATATGCAATTCCTCTAACACCCACACTCTACAGTTTATTTAACAAAATTGTATGATTAACAGTGTCAAACAGTTTGGGGATATCAATAAAAACACTTGCTACAACTTTTCCTTTATTTAAACCATCATAAACTGCAGATAAGGAATTAATTAATGCTGCTTCAGTGTTTCTGCCAGCAATAAATCCAAATTGGTTTTTAAAAGTAATTTACGGAATTTTATAAAGTTGTTAATCTAGATTTTACAGCTATTTCAAAAATTTTAGACAGAAGTGGTAAGAGTGAAATAGGTCTATAATTATTTATGTCAGTGGTACTACTTTTTTTATGTATCGGAACAACACTAGAATTTTTGAATTGATCTGGAAATTTGCTTGTACTTAAACTGAGATTAAAAATGAATGTCAAAAAAGGAGATTAATTTTGTAGCTTTAAGAAGTGCCACTGACAAACCATCTGCTGCAATACTCTTTTTGTTTTTTAAGTTAGAGATAATGGTTATTATTCCATCAACACTAATGTCATACATATAAATAGAATTTGATATTGTATTGTCGTTGAGTAGGTAGAGTAATGTTTGCAGTTTATTAAGTTTGGTGAATAAATTGGCATATTAGAAGCTTTTTCAAAATGTAGCTTAAATGCATTTGCTATTTTGTCAGCAGTGTTATAAGTATTGTTAGAAATGGGGTCTGAAATTTTTTCAATTATAGTTTTCTTTTTGTTTTTAATTCCAATTAAGTTGTCAATGATTTTCCACTGTTCTTTAGTATTATTCTTGTATTCATAAAATAAATTAAAAAAATAATTTTTTTATGGTTATAAATATCAAGAGATAGCCGGTTTCTGTATGTTTCATAGTAGCTTTTTAAGCGTAAATTAAGTGGCTGATCCGTTAAACATTTATATAAATGATTTTTTTTACAACCCTAGACATCAAAACTTCGTTCATCCATGGTTTGAGAAATTTTTCTCGTTTTTTTTATGGTTTTAGACGAAGATGTGTTGTGTATGCATTTCGTGTAATAAGAAAAAAATAAGCTTAGAGCTGCATTTGTATCTGTTGCTGTATATAACTTGAACCAATCAATTTCGGTTATTTAAAATAGTAAAATTAATTTTGCTGAAGGTGAGCGTGTTTTCCTCACTGTAACATATTTTATTTTTTGTTAAGTATATTTTTCAAAGTATTAAATGATGATCTGTTATTGCTAATTTAAGAGGTTTACAGTTAATATCTAATTCATTTAAATTTCGTAAAAATACGTGGTCAATACATGATTTTGAACTACCAAAGATTCTGGTTGGTACATTGAACAGCTGCTGAAAACCCTGACTAGCTAACGATTTTAAGTAATCGTCCGTCTCAATTGAACATTTTAACGTTGAGATATTGAAGTCACCAATAAGACATACATTCTTATCCTTAATAGTGTAAATAAATTCTAAAAACTCGACTAGAAGTCATTTTCTTATAGGCACCACTTTTACTGGCGTCCCTGAACCTGATTGTGTAACTGCTCCTACTAATCGTTTAAAGTTTTGGAAACAGTGTACACAGTTACAACAATAATTTTAGAAAATTTGGTCCAAAGATTACATCGTGCAGTAGCAAAACAGGCTTAAGTGGAAATCAAATGGTACTTGTCAAAGATGATAATCCACCACCGTTTGAGTAGAGTCTGCGTAATTGCAATTTTCAGAAGGGTTGGAACAATTCTAACATTTATTTCAAAAATTGCAGTGTTACCAAATGACTGATGCGAATTAGATGTTATTAAAAGTTATTGTTGTCATTTCATTTAAGTTTTTAAATGTTATGTTATGAACTGACAGGACTTGGGCGGCCCAGTTATGTTAACCACATGTTACCATAATATTAATACAAATACACTCTGTACATACAAATACTTTAGGAATGAAAATATATTCTATTGTTGTACACTAAGGGTAAGGTTAACGGTAATCCGAACCTACACGAAGAGCTAGCTGTTCACTGCGTTCAACAACTACCTGCTTACCAAAAAATGTAATTGTGGGTTAATAAATAGTTGCAATTTTAATTTCTTTTTATAAACTACTAGTAAACCCTTTGTGTTGCGGACTTTAGAAAAGTCCGCCTAGGGCTATTTTCTTCTATTTGACATAAACATAGATGTGAATTTTTAGTGCAGAGACGTTCGCTAGTTCAATTGTATCGATTATTCAATTGAATTACCCAGGGCATATTTCGAAAAGTGTCAAAAATAATGAACTGATTTTTTGCCCTAGAATAGATAATTATGATATTAATGCATTGTGCAATTTTTGTAGCGATTGGTTGAGGAGTCTGGGAGGAGATAGATCTACATAAATACCGAAATTTAACCGTTTTTATTAGTATGATAATGACAGCACATGTGCTCTACAAATGTATTGCGTAGTGAAAAGCTTACTTTAAAAAAACGTGTAATACTAAAGGTTTAGTTTTGCCGGAGCGTCTGCCGGCAGCGACTGGTAGCCGCGTCAAATGGTTTTGTTGGCTCGTTTTGTTTCGCATCTGTGAGCTACTATACCAAGCTAGCACATCTCAGGCGTTGGTGTAAAGTGAAAAAACTAAAATGGATAATAAAAATTTGTTACAAGAAGAAGAGGATGAAGAGCAAATGTTATTTAATCATGTTTTCAAGAAAAGGTGTGGAATACAAAATATATTTTTAAAGAAAACCAAAGAAGGATATTTTAAATTATTGATAGACCATAAAAAAATTGAAAAAAAATTTAGAGTTTTTCGTTTAAACCTTGACCAATTTAGTTTTGTTTTGTCACTTATCCAAAACGACGAAACAAAACCCGGAACAAATGGGATACCATTCCCGATTACAGAAGAGGAAAAGGCAATTACATTAAGGTAAGTAAAAATCATATCATTTAAGTTTTTTTTATTACAAAAAAAAATTTTAAACTCATGTTTCATTTTCACAAGAAAGGAAAGACGTTGGTACAGGTTCCACTTAACTGGTTTTTCTGAAGTAGATGAACCGGTTCCCAATTGAAGTTTTCTTTTGTGACGGAAATAAGTATCTTTTATACTCTTCCATCGCCTTTTGCAATCGTCGACTGGAATACAAAAAATATTACTATTTGATTTAATTTTAAACTAAGAAAATTTCTACTTAAAAAAATGTTGTTGCTAGTTATAATAATAATAAGCCTATAAATATTATATTTTTCAGATTTATGGCCACGGGGGAGAGTTACAGATCTTTAACATTTGCCTTTAGGATTTCGCACAGCTATATTAGTACTTTAGTAAAAGAAACGTTGTCGGCTATTTGTACACATTTGGTATCAATCCTTATACCTGTGCCATTTAAGGAAGAACTAAAACGTAATGCCGAAGAGTTTTGGAAACGATGGAATTTTCCCAACTGCATTGGGGCCCTGGATGGCAAGCATATAAGAATTTTTCACATACTAGTCAGGATTTTTATACTTTAATTACATATATTATTTTTCTACCGTCATGATTGCATTGGTTGATGCAAATTACAAATTTGTCGTTTTGGATGTTGGATCTTACGGAAAAGAAGGTGACAGTTCTATTATTAATAAATCGGCTTTAGGAAGAAAAATTTTAAAGTCTAAAGATTTCTTCCCATTGGATCAATCTTTACCAAATTCGAATAGAAAAGTGCCATACGTAATTGTAAGAGAGCAAACTTTTCGTTTACACAAACACATAATGAAACCATTTAACAAAGTTTCTGCAAATTCGGACAAAAAGAAAGCTGCCTTTAACTATAGATTAAGTCGGGCGAGAAGAGTAAGCGAAAATGCCTTTAGATTGCTGTGTCAGGTATTTAGAGTGCTTTAACACATATAGTTATTAAACCAGAAGTCTACGGCAATTTAATAATGGCCGCCTGCTGCATACACAATTTACTACGAGAAGCATATTTGGAAAAAGACAGACGTCTACACTATAAATATAATTCGAACGAAAAAACTTCCTGTCAATTTCAGTTTTCACTTTATTGGACTACAATTTCAAACTGGGATCAGCTGGAACATGTACTGATTTTGGATCATTTAGTTGAAACCGTTGAATTAATTGTTTAATATAATTTGATTGGTGAATGACGATTGACTTTCTTTCCATGTCTCGATCTATTTGTAAACCTAGAAAATAACTTAATTCGCTAATGGTTATTTCAAATTTGTCTCTCAATTTTGTCAGAACCCAATTTAATGTATCTTTATTTTTACTTATTAGTAGCCCATCATCTACAAACAATGCTAACAAAACTTTACAATTACTGAGCTGCCCTTTATAAACACACTTGTTCGCTTTACACTGCACAAAACCAATTGTTTTCAAAAAATTATCGAATATTTTATTCTAACAGTTAGGTGCCTGCTTAAGTCCATAAAGTGACTTCTTTAGTTTGCAAACTAAATGTGTCTTTATATTAGCTCCCGTTGGGGCAGACATGTATACTTCTTCCTGCAGGTTCCCATTTAGGAATGCGGTTTTAATATCAAATTGCACTATATCATAATTGTTCCGAGTTGCTACGGCTAATAATACTCTTATCGAGTCATATCTAATGGTTGGTGAAAAAGTTTCATTGTAATCAATTCCTTGTATTTGAGCGAAGCCCTTTGCTCACAATCTTGTTTATATCTGGTAATGTTTCCATTTGAGTCACGTTTAACTTTAAATACCAATTTGCTGTCGATTACATTTTGGTCTTCCAATTTCGATACTAGTTTCCATGTTTGGTTCTTGTTGAGAGCTTCTAATTCTTCATCAATCGACTCCTTCCATTTTTCTGCACGACTACTCGACATTGCCTCTTCATATGTTATTGGTACGTCCACTTCAACAAAGTTAAGTTCATAGTCATCATACCTTTTTGGTTGTTGAATTATTTTACGTTGTCTGAGTTGATATGCACTAGTAGGCGTTTCTACCTCTTCTACTCCTTGTTGCTCAACATTATTTTGCATATCCTCTTCATTTAAATCTAATTCAATTCTTAATGTATTATTTTTATGAATAACGGATTTGACATTTTCTTTACACACTACATCTCTAGAAACGGTAATTTTTCTTGTGTTGGTATCAAACAGCCGGTAATTTGTTGAATTACCATCATAACCAACAAATACATATTTTTTACTTTTCGCATCCAACTTTGTCCTCTTCTGATTGGGTACGTGGGCATATGTTGTTCAACCAAATATTTTAAGGTGGCTTAAAATAGGAGCTTGGCCTGTCCAAATTTCATAGGGTGTAATTTTCGTATTCTTGCTGTTTGTGGTTCGATTCAATACATATACGGCAGTGTTTACTGCTTCGGCTTACAGGTCCTTAGATAAATCTCTATCGTACAACATTGAGCGGGCACTTTCCATTATTGTACGCATTTCATGTTCTGCTTTACCATTCTGTTCTGGTGTGTATGGAGCTGTCTTTTCTAATTGAATTCCATTTTGATACATAAAATCACGAAAGTCTTTGTTTATAAATTCTATACCATTATCCACATGTAGGATTTTAACAGACCGATTAAATTTGTTTTTACATAAACTCACAAACATTTTAAATGAATCCAAAACGTCCACTTTATGTTTTATAAATGAGGTTACACGATAACTGGAGGAATTAGCACCGCCAATTGAAGTTACAGACATTGGACCACACAGATCACTATAAATTACTTCCCCTGGTTCGGTATTATGTTTTACTTCTCCAAATTTTAGCTTGTGCTGTTTTCCATATAAGCACGATTCACAAAAAGGGTTATTTGTTTAATTGATTTTAATGTTTGTGATTTGGCCCGTTGACACTAAGTTCATTACACTTTTTATGTTCACATGTCCAAGTCTTTTGTGCCATAAAGACAACTGGTCTACTTTTTCTGCAACATAAGATTCTTCTGCACAAATCGTTTTAAATTTAAGGTGATATAAATTATTTAAACCTCGCTGAGCATATGCAACCAACTGATCGTTGTCGTACACATATGCATGTTCACCTTCTTTTACGATCTTCATACCCTTTTTGGCTACTACACCTTCGGAAAACAAGTTTTTACGTAGGTCAGGAACATACAAGACATCAGTAATAATTGAATTAACCCATTCTCCATTAATATACTTAAGTCTATTGTACCTTTTCCTTTTACTTGGAGATTATTACTATTTCCCAGCGATACACTAAATTTATTGTCTAATGAACTAAAATATTCATGACGGTATGTCATGTGTGCTGATGCTCCACTGTCCATTATCCAAACATCATTGGTAGCATGCGAAGGTTTTGGCTCTGAAGTAAATGCAGAAAAGGTTCCTTCAGTTTTAGGTGGTTCGGACTTCCTTTGCATTTTCCTATTTAGAGCACGACAGTTGCTTGCATAATGACCTTTCCTTCTACAGTTATAACAATAGACGTTGAATTTCTTTTTTTCTACCACCTCTTGCACTATTTTGGATTTGACTAAAAAAGCAGATTCATTTTCCTCTGTCACCGATAAACTGGTTTCTTCATCAAGTAACCTCGCTGTTAGATTTGCGATCGTTTGTTTGCCCTCTTCGACGGACAGCCAGGCTTGTCTTACATTCCTGTACTTCAGGGGTAATGTGCTTAATACTTTCGTCATTGCAGCTGTGTCACTAACACTATCACCAGAATCCTTTATCTGTTTTGCTAAATTTTCTACTTTTGCTACATGTTGTGCTATACCATCTTTGGCATCCATTTTGTATTGATGAAATCTTTCTTACACCATCATCTTATTTGTTTCCGTTTTCTGCGCATAGATACTGTCCAACTTGTCTAAAATTTCTTTTCCGCTTGAGCAGTTTTTAATTAATGTTATCTGAGCAATCTCCATTGACGAAGTTAAAACAAACATGGCGATGTCATCCTGTTTATTCCATGTTTCCAATTGACTTGCTTGAGTGGGTTTCTCTTTATTACCACTTGCAACTTCGTACACACCTTTGGCACAAAGGGCACATTTTAGTTGAAGGATAATTTTTGCCGTTAAATTTGTTTATTATACTAATATCGATTTTGTCAGCCATTTTGAACACGCTTTTCAATTCGACTATTGAAAATAATTTAATCTTAATCACTTACGTTGTCTGGGCCAATAACCTGTTGAATTGGAATTGCTACACAATCAATAATAAGTAACGCAGGAGTGAAATGTTTAATGGTTTAAATAACAAATATTAAATATAAAAAAAAAGGTTAGCGTTCACACAGTACAACGTCACAAACCCGACTAAACGTCGTACAACAAGACGGATAATTCTTAAACTACAAGGTGCGCAATCTCATGAATCTACTTTATCAACACTTCCAATATCAATACTTTTCAGAACTTTTCTAGAACAGGAGGATTTCAAAATATAAATGGTTTTCAAATCAGTTTGTTATACTTTCATACAGTTTATATTATATCCAAATAGTTTTTAACTAATGTGCATAGACACCCTACAAGTATGTCTATATATAAAAAATATCATGAAAAAATAAATTCAAAGCATTTACTTGTACTCATGAAATTTATAACTTGGACACCACAATTTCTGTAAATAAAAGTTTGCACATTGTGAAGCGGGCTTAAGGGTATCATTTACAATTTTAACAGCATGTAGTCTCAGCAGGGGTTATCTTATAGAAGGACTGTAGAATGAATCATTACACTAAACACGTTTTAGAAAATAGGTAATTTACGTTGCTTACTTAATTTTTTTCTTTAAAGAATATATTTGAAAGTATCGCTAATTAAACACCATAGCTCGATTAATTATCAAATCAAAATTTTGTTTAGGAAATGTTTACAAAATAAAATTAGAAATAATTTTGATTTAAAAAACGTCTACAAGCAATAACTTTTAAATTAAATCAAAAAACTAAACATGGTTATTTGGGTTGACTGATTATTACTTATTTTTAAATAAATCTAACCTACTAATTATTGTAAGTTATTAAAAAAAATCATTAAACTCTCTATTCATAATATTTAGTCCTTACAAAATGTATATTTTATGACGTTTCATTTTTTTCTGTAGTTAATATAAAAAGTGAAAATAAAAACTAAAGCAATTCTTATTGTCAACGTATAATTTTTTTTTTGACAAGAATTTATTACATAATTATAATTAAGATACCAAGTTATAGCTTAAAATTAAACGAAAACGTTTTTTTTTAATAAAGGTATTACTATATTAATAAATATAAGAAATCAATAATGGGTGTGACCTCCATTATTATTGATACATTCTTGGAGGCGTCTGATCATTGACTCTATCAAGATATCAATATAATTAATATTAATCGTTTCCCATGCGGTATCAATGGCTGCAATTAGTGCATTACGGTTTACTGGTATAAAACTTAGCCCTTGTTGTCTTTGGATAGCAGCAAGTATTCGAGCCCAAACATTTTTGGTAATGTTAAAATCTGGGTTTTTTGCTGGCCAGGGTAACAGCTCCAAGTTATTTGCTTGTATCCAGTTGCGCACATAGGTACATTTTTATCAAGGTATTTAAAGAGGAAGACAGTAAAATATAAGTTTTATTTTGCTAGTGGATTGGTTTTACACCTACTTTGATTATGAAAAATGTTGTTTTACATGGCAAAATTTAAAAAAATTGCTATTTATGTAACCAGTGAAGAAACGCATGAAGTAACTCTGTTGATGACGTATTGCGCGCCAAAGCTGGCTCCGCCTTTCATGCGCAATATCATATTTTTAAGAATTTATTATATCGTGGAATATTTCTGTATCTCCTCGATTAATATTTCATCCTAACTTGTCGAAAATTTTGCCATTTTATTTGCTTAAGTCGCAGAGTTGCGCATTTAGACTGGTATATCGAGAAGTCAAGACGTGGATGCTGCGACTAGTCCGAAAGCGTCCGCGCCTAAAACACTCCAACCATTAGTACATAATCGTATTAAAGCAGTTGTTCGTACTCGTACTCGCGAGTTGCCGCCGCTAGACGCTCCAGCGAAACCATACCTTTACGCTGCCAATGTCCGGCGTAGATCAGTTATTTAGGCGCGTTACCTTTAGTTTATCGTAATAACAGAGTGGGTTCAAATCCCAGTCCCATTCCTTTTTTTAGTTGTATTATTATTTTAAATGAACGCGTTTAATTTCAATTGGTAAAGAAACAAAAAGTTAAAAGTTCCAATTTTTACTTGAAGTGACGATGGATTTAATAAAATAATATTGACGTTATTTATAAATTCATAAATGTTTAATAATATGAATATTCTAATAAATCTACTGCCAATTCAATTAAAAAACTTTTAATTATTTTCTAGTGACTAGGCGATGCGATGCGGCTTAGGCAGTCGACGAGTACATACGGTCGTGGTTGCATAATAAGACACTATGTGCAAAGACTTGGAAAGATATAAAGACACTATTAAACATTACATTTTATTTTAATTTTTATTTTGATTTGTGTAATTAATTTTAAGTTTTTACAATAAAAGCCTTATCATACTATCTATATATTGCATAACGATGTGTTATACATTTTCGCATTACAAAAATTCTGTTAATAAATAATAATCTTTTTATGCGTAGCTGTTAATTTACGTTTTTCTTTTTCGGACAGGTTTGTATATCCAGCCTTTCTTGGTCCAGAACATTTACAAATCAAAACAAGTTGTTGTGAAAATGGTCTACAACTTTACTATCGTTTTCTACAGAATGTTGATGATATAGTGTTAATAAAATCACACATTGAAGAGAAACAGTAGGTACACTTTATGGTGTGCTAAAGTGCCTGTTTATACAGCATTAACTGCCATATATTTAAAGACTAAATTTTTTTTATAAGAATAGTAAAATTAGTGTTGGTGGAAAAACCTATGAAAAACAAATAGGACATTATTTTCTAACGTACCCAAAATGACATATTCGTTCCGAGTTAAAACACATCCTTACAAATATTTCAAAAACAAACACCAATACCGCAACTATCAAACCTACAACTAAAATCATGAAAACAACGTAAACTTGTTCAAACGTTAAAGCTGCTGGCGTTTGTTCAAAAACAGTTTTTGATTCTTCAATTTCTAATTTCTTACCAAAATCGTTTGTTATACCAGATTCAAAAATTATATACGTAATTTTTTCTACAGTTGCCGTTAAGTAGCTGTGTTTGGGCGAAATAAAAGTGTAATCAAAACTTCCAGTAACCGAATTATCTTTGATGATATGTGATACTTTAAAAAACGAAGTATTTAAATAATCTTCGTTACCTACAAAAAAAGCGGCACACTCATCATTGATCATACAATCAAAAAATTCATCAACAAATATATTTTCCTCAACGACCTCTATTAATTTGTATAATTTTTTAAAGTGATGATCATCCTTTATATTTTCTTCAGAAAATACTGTTCCGCTCAGTTTACTATTTACAAGAATAGGAAGCTTTGATTCAGAAAGATCCCTTAAATTTTGTATACCACGTTCATATTTAGGAACTGTTAATGATTGCAACATTTTTGAAGTAAACAATGCTTGTATGTGAATGCAATATATAATATACATAATTACCAGAAACCGTATCATTCGATGCGACGGAATTTTGTAAACTGATCCGAGTAAAGTGGCTCCCCAAATATTTAAGGATATAAGTAAGAACTCGCCTTTACGATGAGCCCATTTATTTTTCAATTTTAATATTAACCACCAAGCAAACGCTGTAAACACAAATGAAAACAGTATATTGCACCAAACAATTTCTTCAAAGATGGTTGCTATTACTTTCAACGCTGACATTTGTTTAGGTCTTGGTACGGCCCAAATAGCTGTTTCGCTATAAATTATGGGACCACTATGGTGACGTTGTAGGTACCTCAAAAAACTAAATTTTATATCAAACTCTTCTTCTGTTTCTCCAGTAACAAATAGGAAATTAGAATCAAGGCGAGAAGCCAACAAATTTATAAAAAACTGAGATTCAATGTAACCTAGCTGTCTTTTTTGTACGATTGCATATTCAGTATAAAGCTCAAAAGTACAATTGGTGTATTTTCTTAAAACTGGAGGAAAACTTAATGTAAATTTTGATTTGCAGTTTTGTACGTTTATCAAATTAGGTTCTTCTCCACATTGATTAGAAGTTGCCTGTGGATTACCAGTGTACAATCGCAAAGAAGTAGACTTGTAAACCAAAACAA
The DNA here is from genome assembly GCA_030710515.1 of Abscondita cerata. Lineage (NCBI taxonomy): Eukaryota > Metazoa > Arthropoda > Insecta > Coleoptera > Lampyridae > Abscondita > Abscondita cerata. The sequence goes on along the minus strand of JALBCR010000564.1, from coordinate 35,449 downwards.
CTATGTGCATTACTTTAATACTCCACAATGCTGAAAAGATTTTTGAAATGTCTTCATTTGAATGATTTGGGGTTATTACAAGTAATTTTGTATTTGGATTGAAATTATAGCGAATACTTGAAACAAGAATCATACTAATGGGCATCACTGTTACGTCATTCACATGGAAAACCATCCCTGTTATAAAGTTGGCCGTAATGTTTTCTACTAAATTATTTCTTTTGTTAATTAACCGAAAGCGGGGATTTTCAATGCTGTTTGAAAAAGTATAAGTGTCATCATCAAAAGATATAAATGCCAAAGAATCGTCTTCTTGAAAAAGAGATTTTGTTACACGTTGAACACATTCATCTAACTGCTCATCATTCTCTGTATGAAAATTGATTTCACAATTGCTCTTTAAAAGTATTAAGTGACACAATAAGAAAAATTTAAGCTTGGAAAACATTTCCACTTTCGATGATGCGTAATACAGTTATGATTCATAATGTGTTTTAACAGAAACTTCGGTAGGTTTATACGTATGTTTGTGTGTAATTTGTTTACAAAACACTTAGTATTTATCAATAATGTACGCCTAGAAGACAAATTACTATTTACAATCGAATTTGTTGATTTTGTGCTTAGATATGTAAATGATAGGTATGTCATATTTTCTGATCAACTTCAAAATGAATTAACCGACAGAATAAATATAAGAAAATTTATTACAATTTATTACAAAACAGTAAACTTTAATAATGGAATTATTCTGCTGGTATGACTTTTGGTACAGCTAATATAACCAATTATAGTTAGTTAGTATTTATTATTAAAAACTGAAGTGAAAATAACAAAAAAATCCGCCTTGGGTTTTATCCAAACGACTGTGCAAAAGCGTAAAAGAAAAAACTTAGAATTAAGACAAAATAAAAAAAAGTAACTTTTTTTCGGTTTCTTTAAAAGATAAAAATTGCAACTTACTTTTTATTTTTTTAAACTATAAACAAATCACTTCAAATCACAAAATACACTAAATCAGTAGTTTTTAGTTATCATAAAACCAGAAAAAAATTCAAATCATTTTGAATTTTATGAATTAGTCTTTTAAAAATGTTAAACAGTACAAAAATTACAAACTATTTTTTTTTAAATTAATAACTGCAAAAATTTCACCCATTTTTTAATACAAAATACAACTTAGTGGTTTATTCTTTTTTCTTCATTCCTTAAAATTATTGGTGTTGTTATCATTCTCAAAGAGTACAAAAATTATGCATAAAAACGACAAAAACAACACCAATAATTTTTTTATTCTTAAATTGTAAAAAAAAACCATATACTATTAATCTTTATTATTTAAAAGTAAAAAAATGTCCACTCTTAAAAACCGCCAAAAACTTAATTATTTATCAACAGTACAAAATACTATTAACTATTTGTTTCTTTACATATAAAAGATAAAGATAAAGTTTAAATACATTATCAACGTCGTAGATACAAAAAAAGCATCACATAGAAAAAATCAAAAAATACAAAAATGTAAAAGGAAGTAAATAATTAAATAAAAAAATACTTGCTCGTATTGTTGATGATAAAACATGTAATTCCAGAACGATTCTTATGTAAATTAAAAAAAGGAACCAAAAATTTGAAAAGCCGAAGTTAATATAATTTTTTTGTAAAATTAAATAAAAAAACGTTTATTACATTATAATCTACACACATAAAATCGTGGCCAGGTTTGTCTGTCTGTCATCGATACGTCAAATTGTTTAGGAGGTCTAGGTGCTGATCTTAGGCGAGTTCACAAATTGACCTTACCTTTGACCTCTGACCTGAAGCAGTGACCTCACGTCTTTAATTTCAGGTTTGTCTAGATTAGGCCCATTTTCAAATGGGTTTGGTTACTAGTGTAAAAATAAAAAGGAAAAAATGATTAACTGCATTACTTTTTTTGTATAGAAGTGAAGAAATCAAATAGAAAACGCATTGTAAGTCAAAAAACGCTAAGAAACCATAAAATTCAAAATACAAAATTATGGTAATTTTTTTTACAAAATTGAAAAAAACACATCAAACTCAAAAATGTTTACTTGTTAAAAACTAAAAAAATGGCCGCACAGTTTTGATGGGGATTGCCGCTACTTTTTGCTATGTAAGTATTTGAAAAAATGTTTCTTTCCAAAATGTCTCTTTTCTCGACACTAAAAATTACGATATCGCTCTTAATCAAGCATTTTACTTGTAACAATAAAAAAATGGTTGGTATACATTTTGTGTCTTGTTAAAACCTTTCATGTTTCTATAGTTTTTCACTCTGTCGAATTTTTTGCATGGGCAATTACGTAATATGAAAAAAATCGTGCGTAATGCAACATAGCACACGTACACCCATTTATTTATTTATTTATTTGTATGGTACATTTTAAATATTGTATTGTGATGTAAGTGTTATGTATGGTGCCCCAGAAGATCAGTATAAACCTGTATATTGTGGTGACGAAACCGTGTGCAATAGTGGATTGGTTTGTCTTGGCAAAGCATTTGCTTCAAGGTTTAGGAAAACCACTAAATCCTAAACATGCTAACTTTAACCTATCTTAGTATTCATAGCGCCAGTCACGACAATGACAAAAAAAAATTATGGATATCTGAAAACATCTAATAGATATCTATGGATATCTTCTAGACGATAAACGTTATCCCTTATACTGCGGCTGCTAAGTAACATAAGATTAACCAAAAACATTAATCGTATCAAAATCACCCAATTGTATTCCCTTATTACGTCAATGTCACCGTAATGGGAATACAATATCGGTTATTAATGTTTTCTGTTAATTTTATGTTACTGCGCAGTCGCAGTGTAAGGAAAAACGTTTAGTTACTAAATTAAGTGGCGTAAAATCTCTCTTTTGTCTATTTGGTTTATAGGTTATTCATACGATCACATACTATTAATGAATTAATGAAACAAAGTTTAACATATGACTCTATATTTTTGCTTAGAAAAATAACAGTAATATTTTTTTTAATTAAAAAATAATACTTCTTTTATTAATTTTTTACTGCTTATTTTTCTCCGTGAAAAACCGTTATTGCAGTCATTATGTTAACGTTAACGTAAGTATGTCTTAACCAATTCTGGATGCTGTGAATAACATCCAATTCTTTAAATAATACATTGTGAGTTTGTATGGCCACTGAAAATAATAAACATCTAATAATATATTTAGTTACTAAATTAATATAATTAATGTATGAATATAGGATCCATAATTAAAAATATTGGTTATTTATATGTATAAATTATTTACGCTTTAAGCAATTCAATATTAGTTATTTATTTATTATTTATTGACTATAGTTTCAACTCAAAAATTATTGTGAGTCATCTTCAGAATACAAAAATATTTTTTTTATACAAACGTTAAATATGACATTTGCTTTTCATGGAAATTGGGAAAAACATAAATTGGTTTGTAATAAAAGGTTTTTTTTTAAATATAAACTAGGCAAGTAAAATGTTTGAATCTGGAGATAATTAAATAAATTAAGGACATAAAAATTCTGTTTGATAATTTAATGTAAGGTCGTCAAAATTTGTTTGATCATTGATTATTAAATATGGATTTGTTGTTTTAATGTATATTATTTGTAATTTACCTAAAATTTGTCTATTATAATTAGTTATTTCAAAAGGATGTATGAGTGAATGATTTAAATGTTTATGTTTGTTTTGGATAATGTGTTTAGCGAAAGTTGATTTAATTGCATCTAAATTATAAGAATATTTTTCTGGTTGTTTAAGATATCTTAGATGTTCTTTTAATCGAATTGTAAAAGTTCTTTTAGTTTTACCAATATATATATATATATATATATATATATATATATAACAATTGCCGACAGGTATGTAAAGCAGTTACATAGTCGATTTTACATACCTGTCGGAAAGTTTAACATTTTCGTACGTGAACGCTTTTCACGAATCGACACTAGATGTCGAAAAAACTTATCATTTAAATATATATATATATATATATATATATATATATATATATATATATTTATCAATCTTTTTTTAACAAGAAAAAGGACTACCAATGGGTTCTCCTCTTTTACCTATTTTAGCTGAACTGTTTATAAATAATTTAGAAGTTAATTTTATTTCCAAAAATTCTATTTCTAATAAAAATATTTTATTCTGGAATAGATATGTTGATGACATTCTTTGCATTTTCGAAGGTTCTACATCAGAAATTTATGTTTTTCTAAATTACTTATATAATTTACATCGCAGAATTAATTTTACTTTAGAAATTTCTCAAAACAATTGTCTTCCTTTTCTAGATACGTATATTTGTATCGATTCAAATAATTCTAATAATTTTGACATTTATAGAAAACCTACAACTACAGTTCAAACAATTCCTTTTTCTTCAAATCACCATTTTTCACAAAAACTATCGTTCTACTTTCTTTTCAACCGTTTATTCAACATACCTCTATCAGAAACAAATTTTAAAAAAGAATTAGACACAATTTTTTATATTGCTCATTTAAACCAATTTTTATTCAAAATTATTTTAAACATTTTAATAAATTTAATTATGTACATAATTTAAAAAATCTAACAACATTAATTCCAATTAATGAAAAACCAAAAAATAAATACATTTCAATTCCTTTTATTCCTGAATTTATTAACATAATTAAAGATCTGAATAAATTAACTGATTATAAATTTGTCTTCAAAGCTCCTACCAATTTAGCTAACATTTTTTCACAAAAATTAAATATAAATAATAGTCTTGAATCAAGCGGCATATACCAACTACTATGCTCTTGTAACAAAATATATATTGGTAAAACTAAAAGAAATTTTACAATTCGATTAAAAGAACATCTAAGATATCTTAAACAACCAGAAAAATATTCTTATAATTTAGATGCAATTAAATCAACTTTCGCTAAACACATTATCCAAAACAACAAATCCAAATTTAATAATCAATGATCAAACAAATTTTGACGATCTTACATTAAATTATCAAACAGAATTTTTATGTCTTTAATATATTTAATTAACTCCAGATTCAAACATTTTACATGCCTAGTTTATATTTAAAAAAAAAAACCTTAAGACGTTTTTTCAGGCAACGTTTTGTGCAGCCGAATGTGCACTTCTTCGGACCATTTATTTGTTTTAAAGGCTTGAAGAAGTGCACATTCGGCTGCACGAAACGTTGTCTGAAAAAACATCTTAATGGTTTTTTTGTGCCCCTCCTCAACGAAGAACAATCCAATTCGTGAAACCAATTTATGTTTTTCTAAATTTCCATTAAAACCAAATGTCATATTTAACGTTTGTATAAAAAAAATATTTTTGTATTCTGAAGATGACTCACAATAATTTTGAGTTGAAACTATAGTCAATAAATAATAAATAAATAACTAATATTGGATTGCTTAAAGCGTAAATAATTTATACATAATATAATTAACATTATTAACAAATATAGTAATAATTATTACTTAATAATAACTTGAGACAAATGCAAATTAGAAAAATTTTTCTTTCCCTTCCATGCACACCAACTGAATGTTGAAGCAAACGAGTCCGTTAGAAGTTTTTTTTTTAAATTGCCTTCGTCACTTCATCATGTTGGGTGCGTCCATTGTTACCAACACTGGCAATCTGATTTAAATACATATAACTAATTTCACAAATATTACATTGGAAAAAGTGCATTATCTCACATGTAAATAGAAACTGACTAAATTTATTGCATATAGAAATGGTTAGGTATATGTTGCTTATTATGTGGCGAAGAATTTTGACTCAATAACAACAAATTAATTCATTATTTTATTTCTTTAACTTGATAGAATGCAAGAAACTTGCCGAAATAAAAACCGACTTTACACAATCTTTATGTAAAAACTTAAAAAATTCAATAAAATTTTTACAACAGTCAAAAACCTTAATAAACTAAAAGTATACTAGGATCAGGCCGAAACAAAAATAAAGTTAAAGCATGTTAAAGCACCCAAATCAGAAAATATTAATCTTCCAAAGTCGCAAACTGCGGTTTACGCTAAGGTAAAATTGATGAAGCATTGTTTACACTCACAGAATAAAGGTATATAAACACATACTTTAAATACGTGCTAAACTACATTGTGTTTTTAAAGGTTTTTATTTATATTCATTCATGGTGAGAAATGGTAACAGACTTTTTTTAGGAGTTTACGCAAAGTTTTAGAGAACAATTGTATAAAAAATGTACTGGATATCCATTAGATGTCTCAAAACAACATGGATGTATGTTTATGTTGTAGATGTCTAATGAGCATTTTTTGATTTTTTTGATTATTATTTGATTGATAAATAAATTATTTAGAACAGATTTTATTTTGTTCGATCTTTGACCGAAACTTGTACTTGCGAAAGGCAAGTTGACCTTATTTTATACGTTTCTTGACTATTTCAATAAACAACATGTTTACATCAAGTACACTATGGAACTTGTAGCAAATGATTATCTTCCATTCCTTGACATACTGATCACCCGGAAACCCAACGGCGATTTAAATCATTTGGTGTAACCCAAATCCATTAATATTGACAGATACTTACATGCTTCTTTCCACTAACATTCCGCTTAAAAAAGGTCTGTTGTTAAATCTCTAGTATTTTAAGCATTTACTATATGTAAACCAGACAATCTGAATTTGGAGCTGCGTCATCTAACTAATACTCTTATTGCAAATAAATTTATTTTACCACTTCAGAAGGAATTTCAGCCTTTCTACCTTAGGCCGGTCGCATACTTAGGCGACATGTCGCAGACATAATTTTGATTCAACACGTCGAATACAAATGTAGAAAACAAAAAGTCGTGCCTTCGCACATTAGTACAACACATCATGTCGTCGGATGAAGATGCGGCAGTATTGTCGTTAATAATATCACGCAGGAGAAAGAAGAAAAATACTCGAAAATATTGGGTTCATTCATATAGTACAGCTAATATTTATCGCAGTACATTTAAAAGTTGTAGTAGTAAAGAAATGATTGAGGATCCAATAAAATTTCAGTCATTTTATAGAATGTCGCGAGAGACATTTTTCATTCTTTTGGAAAAAATTGAACGATCGATCAAGAAATCGGACACGAAATTTTGAGAAGCTGTAACACCAAAGGAAAAATTAGTTATTACATTAAGGTAAGCAAACTAATCAAGTTTTATTTCTATCGTAGGTACATATAATATGCATTACAAAGTTTGTAGATACTCATAATCACAAGCTATATTTGGAGATGCAACAGGTGTGCTTATTTGGCTTGAAGGGTATGAGGTTTGTCCTTGAGAATTATGTGAGAACACTGACGGCGGACGAGTTGAGATGTTGCTTGAAGTAAAATGAAAATGTTGGGAATTTATAGGTGGTGGTTTGTAAAGGATTTCGCCAATAGTCTGAATTGTCTTCGATTTAAATTCATGTTTTTGGACGTTTGTCATTTGAGCCAAATCCGGCAAAAGACTTTTAAGAAATAGCAAGTCAGCATTTTCTGTTTTTTCCTGAGGTTTTTCCGATTGACATCGCTTTTTAGATGTAAAATAATCTATGGCACATTTCTCCAATGGGTCCAATTCTTTGCGCTTCTTAGTAAAACCTTTATTGCGAGTTAATGAGTCTTCAGCAACTAATAAAGATTCATTTCTAGAAAAGTCCTCAACTAATTGCTCATTTTCCTCATTTTCTTCAAGTACTTCAGAAGGCTCGGTATCAATATAATTAATATTAATCGTTTCCCATGCGGTGTCAATGGCTGCAATTAGTGCATTACGGTTTACTGGTATAAAATTTGGCCTTTGTTGTCTTCGGATAACAGCAAGTATTCGAGCCCAAACATTTTCGATAATGTTCAAATCTGGGCTTTTTGCTGGCCAGGGTAACAGCTCCAAGTTATTTTCTCGTATCCAATTGCGCACATCCCGCGAAGTATGAATAGGGGCGTTGTCCTTTAACAACAAGAAGACATTATGAAAATGTTAATTCAACAGATCCCGAACTATTTTTTGGAGAAAGTATAGTGAAATAAGAATACTTACTTGTTGGAAAATATAATCTTCGTCTGGATAAAACACTTCGACTGAAGGTTTCATAATAGTTTCCAAATTATCTAAATACGCAGCAGAATCAAGACGTCCATCGATAGCCCAACAAACTCTTGGACCCCGCGCGCTAACCCAACCCCACACATTCACACAAAAATAACCAATTATGTGATTATTTTCGTAACGAGTTCCTTCCATTCTAAAAACTTTTAGTGGTCCATCGTTGCGGCTATTGAACGTTTTTTCGTCGCTAAAAATCACTGGATTCCAAAATTCCAAAGGTTCGTTCACATATCGCCTTGCAAATTCCAGACGACGTCCCATATTTTCGTCACTGAGAATTTCTTTCGCAGCGGCATTATACTTCTTTATTTCCATCTCCTTTAATCTTGTTTGTGCAGTTATACGGCATCCGGGAAATTGTGTATCTGCTATAGCCCTGGAGTATGTAGCAAATGGTTGTTCTGTTACGTAATGAAACAACTCGAGATCTTGAGCACGTGTAGATACTTTAGGTCTACCACTTCCGATGGCTCTTTCCAAAGTGTGTTCAAGATTCCATTTTACTCGGTAATGCCCTACGGTGCTTTTGGTATATCTAACATACGTGAAATGCTAATGGACAGGATTTTCTTTTTAAGTATTAAGATTTCAATAGAGGACTTAAACACTTTCGAAAATATTGAATTATAAATATTTGCACCGCAATTGCGCTTTTTCCTTAATAATTTCTTAGCAATAAGATACACGTTCTTGGTTTTTAAATGGTCATAAATTTGAAATGATATAAATTTGTGTTTCTAATATTACACCACAAACTAATCTTTATTCGCCAAAAAATTGTTGCTTAAGTTGTAAAGCTTCGTACACACCTGAACAACAAACCGAGCAACAAACATAACAACGAACCGAAAGTCAAACAGAACGACAAACGATCTTTTATGATTTCCACAATCCGAACAACAAACGGAACGTTTGTGCTGTTCCCATAATTATTTTCAGTAGTTTTCAGTTCATATATATTTATTATTGAGAAGAGAAAATTGCGGAAAACAAGAAGATAGTGCCAACCAAATTTTTACGCACAAAGAAGAGTAAAAATTATAATTTACTTCGCTTTTTTTTTATTTTGAAATTTCCGCCCAAATGATGCTAATAGGGACATCATTTTTTTCTTGCATTCTTAAACACTGATTAATTTAAAACATTTTTCTTCTGTCAACTCCATAATATTAACTAAAACACAACAAACCCACAAAAGGGAGGACAAAAATAAATAATTTAATTCTCCCGCATAAGTTTGTTCGCCGTTTTGTTTAGATTCGTCCAAACCTGCAAACGCATTCGCGCGCATTTTCTTTGATGTCGGAGAAAAACCGACAAGTTGCGGGAACGCCGCAAACCGTTCGTGGAACAATCAGGACTTGCGAATCTGTTCTAAAATTCGTACGTAGCACCGTCCAAATTAATGTTCCGATTGCCGTTCGGTTCGTTGTTCTGTTTGTTCCTCGGTTTGTTGTTCAGGTGTGTACGAAGCTTTACAATAAGCATATTAATATGAACTATATCTTATGAAAGGAGAGTTATGTAACTATAATTAACGACTTAACGTTACGTTAGTAGATTCCATTTACTATTTACACATATTTTCTTGGAACATTCGATAATTAACTATCGGGATATGATGACCCTATACTTCGCAGGTTGTGCGCAACTGGATACAAGCAAATAACTTGGAGCTGTTACCCTGGCCAGCAAAAAGCCCAGATTTTAACATTATCAAAAATGTTTGGGCTCGAATACTTGCTGTTATCCGAAGACAACAAGGGCCAAATTTTATACCAGTAAACCGTAATGCACTAATTGCAGCCATTGATACCGCATGGGAAACGATTAATATTAATTATATTGATACCTTGATAGCGTCAATGAGCAGACGCCTCCAAGAATGTATCAATAATAATGGAGGTCACACCCATTATTGATTTCTTATATTTATTTATATAGTAATACCTTTATTTAAAAAAAAATTTTCATTTAATTTTAAACTATAACTTGGTATCTTAATTATAATTATGTAATAAATTCTTGTCAAAAACTAAATATATACGTTGACAATAAGAATTGCCTTAGTTTTTATTTTCACTTTTATATTAACTACAGAAAAAAATGAAACGTCATAAAATATACATTTTGTAAGGACTAAATATTATGAAATAGAGTTTAATGATTTTTTTAATAACTTACAATAATTAGTAGGTTAGATTTATTTAAAAATAAGTAATAATCAGTCAACCCAAATAACCATGTTTAGTTTTTGATTTAATTTAAAAGTTATTGCTTGTAGACGTTTTTTAAATCAAAATTATTTCTAATTTTATTTTGTAAACATTTCCTAAACAAAATTTTGATTCGATAATTAATCGAGCTATGGTGTTTAATTAGCGATACCTTCAAATATATTCTTTAAAGAAAAAAATTAAGTAAGCAACGTAAATTACCTATTTTCTAAAACGTGCTTAGTGTAATGATTCATTCTACAGTCTTTCTATAAGATAACCCCTGCTGAGACTACCTGCTGTTAGAATTGTAAATGATACCCTTAAGCCCGTTTCACAATGTACAAACTTCTGTTTACAGAAATTGTGGTGTCCAAGTTTTAAATTTCATGAGTGTACCTTCAATATAAATAAAATGTTAATTTATATTTCATGTTTGTTCGTGGTACAACATTTGGAATTCGTTTTGTATTTAAAGATTTGATCACTGTAATTATTACTTAATTAATTTGTTATAACTATTTTATATTTTTATTTTAAGTAAGATATCAGTTTCAATTCATATTTCTAAATTTTACAATAATATACTTGTTGAAAAATCGACATAAAGTATACTCTGGAAGATTTGAAACATTAGGTATACTACAATAAGCAATACAGAAATATTTGTCAAATATTTTACTTTATCTCAAAAGTATATATTGATTTTATGGCTGTTGTATTATACACATAATCTCGGATATTCCTTACAAAAGTACAACACTAACATTTTTCAAACATCTGTTACAATATTGTTTTAACGTCTTTTTGTAATAAGTAGACACATAACTATTTTCCAAAGAATTAACACTTTCTAACATATTGTATATTTTATACGAAGATATTCTTTAAACATCCTTTATATCAGTTTTTCTAATATTATGTACGATATGTCTAGTATAAATTGTAATATTTAAATAACGTCTGGTATTAGGATGAAATATAGTATTTTGGAGCTACTAGTGTTAAGAATGGAAGTAATTAAATTAATTTAACGTAATTTTATTGAAATTTTGAGTAGAAAATACTAGTCATGTAACATAAATTAAAAATTTTCCTTGCATTAAATGCCATTTTGTAGGTTTTATAAAATTCAAAAAGCACATAAATAAATTATAAACCTTTTATACGACAATCCATATTATAAAATAAATTAAAACTTTTCTTTTATACTAAATGCCATTATAGCTAATTCATAAAACGTCAACACGTAGTTTGAACTTATATTCCATGTTTGTTCGTCGTACAAAACGTTTGTAACTTATTTATATTTAAATTTTTTATCATTGACCGCACTGTAATTATTACTTAATTAATTTGGTATAATTAATTAATATTTTTATTGTATAGTTTAACTAATCTGGATTTAAATAAAATACCAGCATCGACTCATTTTAAGCTCGTAATTCTCTAGGTAAGTTTATCTAGTAATCATCATTTTTTTTTATATTTTGATCTAATTTTAGTTCTTAGTTATATTTAATAATGCAAAATATTTAGTAGACGATAATGAAAAATTATTTCTTTAAATCAAAGGTATAATTGAACTATATGCCATTATTTTATTTTTTTTATTTTTCAAACAATAGCAACAGAAGAGAACTGGATCGTTAATAAATTTATTCTTAACCAGTTCCTAACGAAGACACCAGCTATTTGGAAAAACTACACGTAGAATTAGTAAACAAATAAATAAAATTCCCGTTGCACTTTCCTAGCACTGATATGGAAAAATTGTAGTTTATGCTTGAAAATTATAATAATTTGTTATATGCTAGTTATACCAAAAAAGCATTAGCAGATATGCCATTTACTTCTTACAAAACTATCGATATTTTTGTCTTTTTACTACTCTACAAATTATTTATTTGTTACTGTAATAAAATTGTCCTAAATTCTTTTTAACCGCTTTTTTTAAGCAGATCGATAAAGATTTTTTTTATGAGCTAGTAGAAAATCAATCAATTTAATAGTGATTTGTCAATTACCAGTACAAATGCCTTACAATTTAAAGATTTTGTTATTGTGTCAATTTTTAGTATTAAAAAGTAATTGTGAAATCAAGTTTGAAGACGAAAACAGTCGCGAGTTAGATCAATGTGTTCAACGTGTAACAGATATTCTTTTTGAGGAAGAAGATACTTTGTTCGTTTTATCTGCAGCAAATGATACATACCCTTTACCTAACACTATTACGAATCCTCGCTTACACTTTTCTGTTGATACAGCATATAATTCGAGCGTTAAGTTTGGCATCGTTTTCCATGTGGATGCCTTAGAAGATATTACAACAAAACCTTATTACTTTTTTATGTTATGTGTGCGGCATAAGATTTGCTTGGTAGATGAAAAATGGCTTATCATAACACCACGACAAAACATTTCAAGTTTTTTTTTAACGTTGTGGAAAATTTATTTAATGCATGTCGTCGTATTGTTTTACGATTTTAATAAAACCGACACTAGTTTGCTACTATATACAGCGAATCCACAGGCAGTCACTAACAACTGTGGAAGAGCCCTAAATTTGGTAAACGAACAAAACTGCAAGTTAAAATTTACATTTGAATTTCCTCAAGTTTTACGGAAATATACCAACTGTATGTTTATTCTACAGGCTGACTATAAAGTAGTTCAAGAAAGGCAAGTGGGTTATACCAAAAGTCAGCATTTCATTAATTTGATATCTTCTCATATGAATGCAAGTACTACATTTGAACATTATAGTGGTACACCAAATGAGTTTGTTATACTATTTGGTTCTTTGAGAAACCTTAAAAAAACTGGCATTACCGGTCCTGTGATTTGTAGCGATGCCTGATTACAGTGTTGGCTTGGTGGTTGATCTTGAAATTAAAAAATAAATGCGTTGATAATAAATACGAGTTTACACTCATCATGTTGAGTATTTGGCAAGCTACGTTATTTGGTTCAATTTATAAAATTCCGTTTCTTCGACCATTACGATTTCTTGTAATTATTTATATTATATACTCAATTCATATTCAAACTTTGTTTACTTCAAAAATGTTAGAATCTTTAACTGTACCTAAGTATGAACGTGGTATACAGAACTTAAAAGATCTTTCTGAATCACAACTTCCTATTATTGCAAATACTAAATTGAGAGATACAGTATTTACTAGAACAAGTGCAAATGACGATCCTCGTAATAAGGAAATATACAGATCGTTAAGATTTCTTCACAAAAATGATTCTATTGATATATTTTTTGATTGTGTGAAAAAAGGTGAGTGCGCAGCTTTCTTTGTAGGCGATGAATATTATCTAAATTCTACGTTTTTTGAACTGTCCCGTACGATTAAAGATAATTCAGTTATTGGAAAGTTTGATTATGTTATTGCCGATACAAAATTTGGTTACTTTCATCCAACTTTACACAAAATTACATACATTCTTTTGAGTCTGGAATAACTAACAATTATGGAAAGATATTACACACGGATAAGTCAACAACTGCTGTTAAAAGTAGACAAATAATTGTAACGTTTAACCACGTTTATACTGTTTTTATGTTTTTGGCCGTAGGTATAGTATTGTCTCTATTTTTGTTTGTTCTTGAAATTCTTGTATGAAATTATTTGGATTATGAACGGTTACGTCAATTCTTGAACATTAAAGTTTAATGTGGACATTTTTTTTACAGTTTCATTAAAGTATTAAAGTATTTTAAATTTTTTAAAATAGGTTTGTAGCTGTTAATATTGTATAATCAAAAATGTAGCACATCAATGCAGTAACTACTGTTTTTGATGCAGTATTAACAAAGCACTTAATTCAACAAATGTATTTTGAGAATAAAATCAAAATTTGAGTTTGGAGTTGGTACTTAGTAATTTCCACTTGTTCTATCAATCTTAATAATCACGTATAATGATGCATTTCTCTCACTTATAATATAATGTACTATTTTTTACTAGTGTAAGAAGTGTTTTTTTTTAATTTTTTCGATTGTAGAAAAAATGTTGTGTGCAACATGTGCAACTGATATGAACTTTGTGCAACTTAGTGAAAAAACGAAGTTTGCAGCTTGAGACGAAGTCGAGAGCTGCGATCATGCAGAGTACAACAAATATGCTTTTTGCACATGTTGCACAGAACATTTTTTCTACGATCAAAAAAATTAAATAAAACTTTTTATACTAGTACTAAAATAATTTATTGTTTGCACTGATAAATTGATTTTGCACTAATGCAAAAAAGTGAAACTTTTAGCACAGTAATTGCTGCAAAAAATAGTCACTTTTTGCACTATCGTACAAAAAAGTTTTTTGTTCTGTTTAGGTAACATTTTTCGATATACTTATGAAACCTAATTTTGGTATATTCAATATGTACTACAACAAGATCTGTGTAAATTATGATTGTATTAGTAATATCATTAATTTTTAAAATTAACAATGACAATTATTATTGTTATTATTATCATCCCAAATTTTAACTAATTTTAAATAATGTTTGTTAATATATCTGGGTTAAATAAAAAAAATAATTGAACATTACGTTTTATTAAAACAATGAATCAAAAAGAATGTTTACGCTACATTAATTACCCATCTTTTTTTATTCAATCCAATTCCAGCTTTATTTAAGTAGGCCTCTTTCGAAAGCTCAACAATACAACGATAATAAATATTACCAAACCGAAAACATTATGACATAACAATGTAAAAACGTAATAAAAGCATTTGTTATAGTTTTTTTTTAAATTAGTTTGTTCATTCCCAAGTAAGCTTTCCCAAGAAAACTTCTTTTAATTGTAGCTTTAACACGAAAATTTAATGTAGCATACAAAATTGTTGGATCAACTTTAACTTAAGAAGGTGCTAAATAATTTATTATGTTTGTGTGCAGTTTTTACCATGAGTGATGGCTAAGTAATGTTTAACAAAAATTTCTTAAGCTAACTTTGTAAATATAACAGAAACCTTTGTTTATTCGTGCGTTAATTCGTACTTGCATTGGTTTAGATTACCTGGATGTAAACAACACATTATTCATGAATTCGTTTGTACATTAAAATTAATTATTTTGTATAAGAAGGGGAACGCTTCTGTACGAATACTTTTTACTAACATTCGACAAAGGAAGTCATGAGCCTATTTGATTATTATTTATCCCAAAAAAATTGAAATATGATATACACGATTTGTTGATTTGGTTATGATTTTAGTTTATTGACATTTTATGTATTGTGCTTTTGCAATCCGTGTGTTATTTGTGTATGTTATCCAATGTATTATTCAGGTTTTCTTTTTGTAAACAGCCTTTGCAGAGATTAAGTATTAAATGTTATTGTGGATCACTTCTCATTCATTTCAAATTTTGTTGAGTATTTAAAAATGATTATAACGTAGGATCCTTACCATTTCATTTATTAGACAATCAAAATTTTCTTTTTGTTAAGGCCGAATTTAATTAACTTTATTTTTGGAATGGGTTACTGACTTCTAATTTATGGACTACTACATAGATTAGTTGTCACCTATGATACTCGTTACGTGTTTAAAAATTTTGTCATGTTTGTATCACCACACTTTGTTATCTAATTACTGAATTTTTTCACTTATAATATCCTAGAAGTTTAGATTTTGCCGGAAAAATTTAGCGATTGTTACAAGGGTTCATCTAGCAGTTTGGAAATGACATTGTCATAAAAATCACGAGACGTCACACACAATTAAAAAAATTGAGTGTCGATTGATGTTTATTGTAACTGCTGCAATTGTTATTTTGTGGCTCAAAAATAAAGTACGATGTGTAATACCGATTCTCTATTGGTTGACAAACCCCCAAAAAATGTTTGGCAGTTAATTTATTTACTTGAAATTTTGTTCCCATTGTTGAATGATGTTATGTGATTGGTTAAATATTCTATGAGTAAAATAGTTTACTATAATTACGCAAGCAGTTTTGTTTTGTTGAAAAAATATTTATTTACAACGACCTCATGTTGCTTAGCAACTAAACAAGAAAAATTGACTCGTTTTATCTGCTGTCAATTTTTCAAGTTTAGATGCTGTCAATAAATATGCTTGAGTTTTATAATAGTTATTTACATTAGAGTGTGGAAAGTAGAATTTTACGGCGCGACAGACTTGTTTGAGGAACGAGACCGAAGGGAGCGCTGGAGCGCCGTAAAATCACTTTATATACGAAATTTGTATAATATTTTTTGGCCGACGATCATCTTCAAAAAGTTAAAAAACAACAAAATTATTTTTACTAATTTTAAGTAGCCCTGGCTGGTTGACCATTTTGAAATACACCACCTAATATGTGTGAGTTTATTTTTAAAACGTTCCCAAATAACAGATAAATCAGCCACTACTTTACCGTATAGTAGCCGTACTTTACCGCATAGTAACAGTACTTTACCGCATTGTGTGTAAAAATCTAGTTTCAAAACAAATTTGAACAACTGAAAAATGTGCTTTATAGTTCAGAAGGGCAAAAAAACATTTGCCATTACCTCGTTTTGCTGGTTTTATTTCCCACGCGTGACAGTTGTTGTATTGTCAAGTTTTGTTATAAATGGTGTCCCTACAGTCAGTAAAATGTGTTATGTTAAATGAAATATCGGAAAATGAACTAATTAAAATGGATTCATGTATACATTGAGTTTATACATTTTTTTTTAAATTCAAAAAATAATTCAAAGTACCGTTGTCTCGCCCGTGACAATGGAATGGCCTTTTTGTATCAGGCACTTCAATTTGAAGAATTTTTCTAGAATCTTGGATATCAGTTACTTATAGATTTTTCAGTTCTTGCTGTTGGGTGAAATACCCAAAATATAATATTAAAACATTTCCCGATTAAAAATGTATGGTGTTTTCAGCACGCCACTACATAAACTTTTTAAACCTGGTTTGTGATTTACACGTCAGTAAGTTGCTAGACGCTTCTTCTGTCAGATTTGTTATCTTATGAGGTATTCCACAAACTTGGTGACATTCTGAATCTCTAAACTTTTTTTGTGTTACTTTTTATAATTTCAGTTGAAATGCAAACTGCAAACAGTATCACGAACAACAAAAATGACAATTATTGAATTTGACAGATGTCAACGCGTGGTTCAACTTCGACGTCACAGTTCATTAGTTAAAACCCCTTGCAATAATTAGAACGTTTTAATTTTGATTTTTTGTTATTGAAATATGTTAATGTAAATAATTTTTGAAAAGCTTAAATATCAACTAAAAGTGTGCATTTCATAGAAGTAGGTATATTGTCTAAAACATTTAATGTAACTGAATAACTGAAATAAGACAATATCAAGTGAACATATTGCCTAAAGTTTTTTGTAACATAATAGAAAAATTACTAAGTAATGCCAACACTCAATCATGACATTCAATCGTCGTTACAGTTAATTGTTGGCATTACTTAATGTAGACTATTTGTACATGTTCCTTATACACGAGATGTCGCAAGACATGCATTTCACTTATGGAAAAATTACGTGTTACACTGTTTCTAATAACAAATTTAATAATGAAGTAAACAGTGCGTAATGTTGAATTTTCTACTAAAGTAGTAGAAAAAACAAATTACACAACCCCAACTATAGAAAAATTTACTTACATAATTTTTGAATCTGAAATAACCAACAATTTTGAAAAGAGGTTAAAAATTAACGAATCAAAAATTGTTTTTCACGCGAACCAGAAACTCAAACGTTTGAATACCGTTATATCGTATTCATATTTTTGAGTGTGGTATAATAGTATTTTCAGTATTTGTGTTAGTTTTTGAAATAGTTGTTTATTATCTACACAATTTTATTTTAATTTTTTAATATATGAAAATGAAACGGACTTTGTCTTATACTACTTTAAAAACTATTTTAATATGTGCATATTAATTACAACACTTTTTCTTGTACTAGTTTTTAAAAATGTTCTTTGAATTTCTAAAACTAGTGGTTGTATAATAATTAATATTGTATTCGACATTAGGGAGTTTTTAGATATCGTAAAAACAAATACGGTAAACACTGTTTCCTTTCTGCGCATAAGCTGGTCTAAGCATGCGTAATAGCATATGCGTATGCGCAGACGGGCAAGGCAACACTTGGTTTCAGCGTTTACCGTATTTGTTTTTACAATAGTAAAATGCTCTTTATTTTGGTGTACAGTGTTTATATTGTCACCTTTGTTTGGTGAGAATTGTTTTTTAGGCGTAAATGAAATTGAGGGAGGGAGACACACTCCCCGAGTTTGTATTTTTGTATTTTTAAGTTTAGCCAATAAACAAATTTCAAACTACGAGGTACTATGTAATTAAAATAAGTACAAAACTGTAGCGAATCATAATGGTTATTTTTAACAATCGCTTAATATTGAACAGTGATCGAAACGTTCTTTGCATACAAACTAATAAAAGTGTTTCGAATGCGAGTGTTAAAGTTATATTGATGATAAAAGATCTCGTTTGCAAAATTGACGAGAATATTTTTTTTTTATTTGAAGTCAAAACGACGCTTGCGGACACTTCGAGTTTTTCTTACACCAGCGAACTAATTGTAGAAATGCATTTATCGAGTACTTGAGCGTAATAAATTTTTCTTGTTCCACATAAATTTAGTGTAACGACAAAAACCTTGGGAGTTTTGATGTATATCTCAAAACCGATTATGGGACTCATCAGAAGAAAAACAACTGTAAGTAATTTGATTGTTCTGAAGAATTACCGAAAATAGAAAATATTGCTTAATTTCAAATCTCCTTCAAATTAGTAAGACGTAATCTGTATTACCGTTAAGTTATGAATATTTACAAACCCACCTTCAAAAGATCGAAGTTGTATTACGTCTTACTAATTTGAAGGACATTTGAAATTAAGCAATATTTTCTATTTGCGGTCCTGATTATCTGTTTTCCTTTATTTTTTTTTGTTCTTTCTTTATTCTACTATTTTTTTCGTGACTAGTGCTTGAACCGGTCTATCATATGTCGTCATGCAATGGTTGTGCTGCATATTTGATGTTTTTATTTACCTTTTATAATGTTTACACACTTAATCAATATTATTACATAAGAATACCAAGGTGGGTATTGACTGTCATGTTAAGGTTTTAGTGGTTTTCCTAAACCTTGCCAAGACGAACTATAATCTGCAATTGCACAAGGTTTCGTTACCAATACAGGTTTATCAAAAGTAATTATGCACGTAAATAAAGTTATAGCTACATGAAATGCAGACAAACAACTACAATTTGAAATTCATTTATAAATAGGAATGCGATGGGTCACAACAAGTCAAATCTAAGCAAAAGTTTGAAAATGACGTAGACTCAGAGGCCAACATTTTTCAGAGTTCCATGGTACTATTGCGGTTGGTATGTGGCAAAAACATAAAGGTTCTTTGGCAATTCTACACCTTCATTGTCTTTGTAGGTACAGTAAACTCATTAGAATACGATTTCTACTAGAGTCTGTTGATATTACAAACAAAGAGATTCGGTATGTGAACGCCAAAATTAATGCTCTCGTGCCTACGGAATTTTAAAATACAAAAATAGTTCACACTATGCTTTTTACAATAGTTGATGGTAAAGTATGTAACGCAGCAACACAAACATCATCGACTATAAGGTGTTACATATATGGTGCTACATCTAAAGAATTTAATAATGTATCGAAGAGACGACAAGCTAATAAAGATGAGATACAGGAAAAATTCAGAAAAGAAATGGGACTGATTGTGGACATTCCTAAAGCAAACTTCGGAAATTCTAATAATGGAAATATTAGCAGGCGTTTTTTTGCTAACCATTGTAAGAAACCAATAATGTTTTAATTCAAATTTGTCGTCGAGATAAAAAATATCTCACGACATAAAATTTACATTGTCAAAAGAGACGTCGTGCGCACCGATCCATGCAACCGTTGTCCCTTCTTCTGCTAGAGGTAAAGTCCCGTATATAAGAGCAAGCGCAAATTAATTCAAAAATAATTATTATTGACTTGTTCAATAAGCCTCTTCCGATCCTAAACCGACCCAAACCGCTTAAACTAAACTATCCACCGTACTAATCCACTAACTAAAAGACCACTTCAAATGCTAATTGAATTCGGCACGGGCTTAGGCAAACAACCGTACTAATCCGTAACGAAAAGACCATTTCAAATGCTGATTAAATTTGGCACGGGTTATGGCAAACAATTGTACTAATCCGCTAACTCAAAAACCACTTCATATGCTGAATGAATTCGGTACGGATTGTAGCAAAAAAACCTTATTAATCGCTTGAGAACCACATAAAAACAATCACCGTTAATAATCTGCATAGCCAGTACCTATTTACCCCGAACCCTAAGCACTGTGGCTGATTCATTCGGTAGCAACTGCTTCCCACTAAAACCGTTCCATTTAGGGCTAGCCGCTTCGCATCACTAAACCCCTTTATTTGGTAGCACTGCGTAGTGGGTGTGCTGACTTAGGCGAAGTATCTCCGCCACGAAACCACCGCCAACACCGAGCATAGAACTTCCCGCACATAAACTGCTCGGCCACCAGGCATTACCGTACGGGTACGACCACCAGGCATCCTGGGCACGTTAAGACGGACTTCCATCGTTTATCAAGTCGTAAGCCCCTAATTATAAACTTCGTTGTTTTTTCTGTAACAAATGAGCTCTGTAGAAAGAAGTTCTAACCGATAAACTTAAAAGTGGTTGTAAAAGACCGCCACCGAGGATTAAAATAACTTACCTGTATCAGTGATTCAATAGCACAGACGCAGAATCACCACAAACCCACAACCCAAGATTTCACCTAGAATTTCCGCCGTTCAAAGCACGTGGAAATTCAGCGGATGACCAACCGTACTAACCCGGCGCCGTATCAACACTGGCCGTGTCTCCATCAAACAAAATACTTTGTAAATAAACACCGTGTGTACATAATAACCTTCACCAACTGTAAATAATTGTTAATAGAAGCCTTAACATCGAACCCTGGGCAATATTTCTTCATTCGAAGCTACCCGCCGCCAATTATAAATTTTGTTACGTCTCCCTTTACGTTCCAACTACAATTCAACCCGGTAGTCAGGAGCATAAAAGATGCGCGTTTACACCATGAATTATCTGGGTCAGTAAATGGTGTAGATATAAATTTGATCTTTAGATTCAAAATTATTTTAAAACCGTTAACAAGTAGACATCAAATTAACATAGAAGAATTTAAAGAATATGAAAAACTAACTGGCGCAGCATCTAGACGAGACCTATTGAAATGTTTAATAACTCCGCAATTTTTTAGCCGATTTTGGAAAATAAAAAAGATTTATTTAGGGTATAGAATGCCATTTATTGACAATTCACTCAAAATACAATATCGATCAAATGACAGCCTTCATTAGAAACACAAAAAGCGGCCCTTTTTTGGGTATTTCGCATTGTATTTGACAAAATTTCGTAATAGCAGCAATTTTCGCTTTGATATTAGCTTTTAGTTGTTCAATAATCTCATAGCTTCCAATCGGTCAACTCTCAGCAGAAGCACGTAACAAGCATTTTAGGACTTACACAGGATACATTATGCTAGAAAAATTTTTCAAGAAGAATGCAATCTGGATGTTATAAACAGACTTCTGCTGACGTCAGATCCCTTTATTACGGTTTTGAGAAAATTATCAAAAAAGAAACCAAAACAATTTTGTAAAAATTGTATAAGTTGATTTCTGCTTGCCGAAACTCCAAGTAGGTGTTCTAATTCAGAAACTGACACCAACTTAAGTAGTGATGATGAGGATAAAGAAAAAATTACATCTAGTATATTCTAGATTTTTACTGATAAACACCGATAAAGTTTGTTTTTTGAAGATTAGTTTTTGGTTTAAAAACTCTTTTCTATCGCGCAACATAAAATGAAGTCCACATTAGACATATAAATAACATTTTAGAGCGTATTCAGTTGAAATATGTGAAAAAATATTTTTGGCCGACTGCAGACGCCAATTTCGACTGCAGTGACGCGACTACACTTTTGTGGTTGTAGTCAACCTCAAAATGTGGTTTGTGTACGTCGGCTTCAACACAAAAATGTTGAGCTTATATGGCCTTTGCAATTCTCTCGTTTCTACATGACCCTTTTGTAATATTACCCGGCACGTGTACCAATTTTAATTTATTCAAAACCAAGCAGGAGACCGAAACTGCGTAGTCTATTGCGTTAACACTTTGAAGGTTGAGTTTAAACCTATTATTTTTTGAATTAACCTCAAATATTACCTACTCTCCCTTTTTTGTGGGATATAATGATATATTATACGTATATTGACGTATACGTTACAATTTATTGTTATTGCGTGTTTTTTATTGCAATATTCACTTCTGCTTTGTTTGCTGCACTTTTTCCGTATCAGCAGAGAAACCGCAGTGTAGACAAGCGTCCGAAACAGGTTCAACAAAACCAGAAGATGGACAACGATGAAGAAATCAATGTAGTCGGTGTTGTGCAACTTAAAACTAATATTTTCGTTTACGGAAACTTCTTTGTGAGAGTCTAGTTCTTTCCATATCGAATTATGGACTTATTGTATTCTACCCTTGTCTGGATTATATTACCAAACAAAGACTTTAGAAAATTTAAAATTGGTGCTGTCGATTTATATTCGGATTACGAAAAAGTGATAGAGTTTCCTCAATAATAAACCAGCTAGGTTTCCTTAAAATTAAAAATTTATTTAAGTTGCACGTTTCATGTTTAGTGTTTCGAGTTATGACTACCTCATTTCCATCATATTTAAAAAATGAATTATTACCCCGTCGGCATTACCACAATGTCAAGATCAGGCACTCATATTCGAGGATATATTGAAAAATTCTTAGCCTACTATAGAACCAAACAAAATTTCAATGTCAAAATATTTTATTACTCAACATATTCTCCTCTTATGTAGATTCATTTATTACAGCGAACCTGCAACGTTCTTAGACCTAAAAAAAAAATGTTTCTTCTTGCTCTGCAAACCAGACCTCCACAGCTTCTATTACCTCCTTGTTGGAAGAAAATGTACGACCTTTTAAACTATTTTTCAGTTGAGGAAAGAGGTGATAGTCGGACGGAGCCAAATCGGGTAAATAAGGGGGGTGTTCTAGTAATTCAAACCCTAAATCACGAATTTTTTGCATGGCAACATGAGATTTGTGTGCAGGGGCGTTGTCCTGCAAAAAAAAAACACCTTTGGATAGCTTTCCGCGTCTTTTCTCTTTAATATTTTCCCGTAGAGTGGTCAGTAATGTCGAATAGTAATCTCCAGTTATTGTTCTACCCTTATCCAAAAATCAATCATGATTACTCCATGGCAATCCCAAAAACTGAAACAAGAATTTTTCCAGCAGATTTTTGGACACGAAACTTCTTAGGTCTTGGAGAACCAGAGTGTCGCCATTCCATCGATTGTTGCTTTGTTTCTGGATCGTAGAAATGTACCCAAGTCTCATCTATAGTAACAATTTGGTTTAAGAAGTCTACATCGTTTTTAAATCGAGCACAGATCGAACGCAATTCTTCTACCCTTGCACGCTTTTGGTCAACATTCAAACATTTGGGGATCCATTTTGCAGCAATTTTTCTCATGTCCAAATTGACGTGAACCATATGATGAACGCGTTTGTATGAAATATTCAGTGCTTCAGATATCCGTTTTAGCCCAATTCGACGGTCTGATACTGGACCGATATTTTTGGGGACTGACACAGAAACTGGCCTTCTCGATCGGTCATCATCTTCAATGGAAAATTTACCTCTTTTGAAGCTTGCATTCCAATTGTTGACAGTCGCATACGAAGGACATTGATCACCAAGGGTATTAAGCATATCTTCGTAAATTTGCTTACCTCTTAACCCTTTTAAATATAGGTACTTGATGATGGCTCGATACTCCAATTTTTTGATTTTCACAATTTCGGTGGACATCTTTTTTCATCTAATTTATTGCGTGACTTTGGTTTACTTTTTTGACGTCAAACTTTACACTGACACTTCTAATAAGTTATTGTTCGTTGCTATGGTAACGCAATATTTTGTTTATGCAAGGAACTGGTCTAGGCTAACTAGACATTCTCATACATAACGTTTCCTAAGTATCGACTGTCTCTATTTCGTCGCTCTTTTACATATAACGCTTGTAAAATTTATAATAGCATTCCCAATGAATTAAAGACACATTCTTTGAACTATCTTAAGAAAAACCTGAAATTATTATTCCTATCACAAAATAAGTAAGCAAAGATCAGTTTTGAAAGAATAAACTTTGTATAATATAAAAGAAAATGTGAAGTACTTAAGTTGTTTTAAAATTTAAACAAATTTTTTTTGGTTTAGATGCTGGTGTCCTTGTTTTCAACACTTTTGAGTATCTCCGTTATTATTGCAGTTCGAGTTTTGGGTTTAGCAAACCTGTATCACTTTTTTGTAAAACAAACGAATTACAGAGGGTGTCTGAAAATGCACACTTTTCAATTTCACTCTGTATTTCAAAAACGAAGAAGGCCATAATAAATCTGTCTGCGCTATCGTTTGTTTTACAAAAAAGTGACACAGGTTTGCAAAAACCCAAAACTCGAACTGCAATAATAACGGAGATACCCTGCAAAAGTGTCGAAAACAGGACACCCTGTATAGTGTTGAGGTCAAGTAGAGTAGCTTAAGCTAGACTTCGCCTCATTCATCTTCACTTGCGATTGTATATAACAATGCAAAACAAAATAAAGACATTATTATTATTATTATTATTATTACTATTATTATTATTATTATATTAGTATCGACTGTGGTGTAAATAGAGGTAGAGTTCATAAAATTTTAAAAAGCATAAACCGATGCAGACAAAAGGCAAGAATTTTGTGAAACATTAAGAGAGATACGCAATAATGATATGGATATTGTTAAAAATATTTGCTTCACCGATGAATGCTCGTTAAATCTCAATGTAATTTACGGTATCAGCATGATGGGTGTCCAGCACATAATGCGAATCAAATAAAACAACTTTTAAATAAAGCATTTCTAAGAACCTGGATTGGAAGAGGTGAGAAAGTTACTTGGCCACCAAGATCACCAGGCTTGTCTCCCAACGACTTCTTTTTATACCGACAGAACCCACGACACAATTGAGTCTTTAAAAGATAAAATTGTGGAAGTTTGCTTCAATATACCAGCAAATATGATTGCAAATGTGCAACAAAACTTCTATTTAGGGCAATAATTAGCAGTAAATAAACAGCATTTTAACCAGTTGCTATAAGCCAAGCACTTCTCATGTAATACCTATTAGCTTTCACTTCTGTATATCCAAAAACAAATCGGTCTTTTTCAGGACCACTAACACATTTATAGAAGAGAATTTTTAATACGATGTAATTAAAACTTAAAACGACAATCACTTTTAATAATAAACCGTATTTGAAATTACAACATTTCATACAATTGTCCTTGAATGGCTTTAAAGTAATAATCTTGTTATATTGTTTGTTGACTCCTGGATTCTAGTAAAACCTGAAAAGTCAAAAGAGAAATAGCAAATTAAACCACAAACCTTTACGCTCTCATTATTCATAACATTAAAAACCTTAATTGGGCATTTTCTAAAAATTTTTATTAATCCCATGAGTTTCAAATTGTTTACGATCAAGAAGCTAAGAATGTATAACACATCTAATTCTCGGTTATACTTTACTTTGCTGATTCCAAATAAAGTCCTTAGAATACCAACTTCTGTTTATCGGTAGAGACCTGTGGTAGAGACAACCTACTTGATCCATACCAATCGAAATATCTGTCTTATCTATAATAACAACTGTACTAACTTAAAATAAACTTTTAGCTTTAGAATACCTGCATATTCTTGCAAGATGCAAGTATTATGTCTAATAGTTTACATACAAACAACTGATTTAACCTCAAATTTAATAAAAACAGGTTTTATGCAAAAGTATTTCATTATGCTTGCTTCAATAGCTATATTAAAATATGAAAGCAACTGAACATTGATTAGAATTTTCGTAAAATCACAAAATACTGAAAACTTAGTTTTTACAAACTTAAAGAATAATATTTACATTTGAAGAAAGATTAGACATTCTACATTTGCTCTCTTTTTCTAACTTCAACAAAATGCCGTAACGTATAGGGTATACAACAATCCGAAATTTTCATAGCAATAGTAGATCCAATCAAATTTTTTCTATAGTAAAAATCCTATGTTGCGTCTTGCCAGAGACACGCGGTATAAAAAAAATACACCTAAAACTAACATCGGAAATGAAAGGACCTCTGAAAAAACTGATCATTTGCGTTAGCAAAACGTTAAGAGTAAATTCCATTTAACAATTAACAAAATTTAAATGAGGGTTTGTACACATTAATAAGTTAATGGATGAAGCTGAATTATGGTTTACTAATTTGAAGGACATCTGAACTTAAACAATATTTTGTATTCTCTGTCCTGATTATCTGTTTTTCCACTATTTTGTTTGCTATTTCTTTATCCTACTATTTTGTTATTGTCGTCACTGGGGTTTGGAGCAGTCTATTATACAGGGTGATTCATAACTATTAAGACATAGACTAAGGGCGGATTATTTAGACCAAAATATGACCATAAAACACAATATGCCTTAATAAAATATTGCCGTGGAAAAACATACAAGGTGTTAGATAAAAAAATTTTTTTCTTTATTTTTGTTAATAATTTCACTGTAAAGTAATATTTGAAATCTCCTTCTGACACTACGAATTGTTCAACTGCGTTTTTCTCGGAAACAAATGAAATTATCGTAATTAAACAGGAGTATAAATATTGTGTAGAATAGTTATTTTCCTAACAAGTGTGGAAAGTAGTAAATATCGTGCGAGTGCTAGATAGCTTCACGAGTGCGAAGCACGAGTGAAGATAAGCACGAGCACTGATATTGTTACTTTCCAACGAGTTAGGAACACTATTTTTAGACGACTGCTTACATTTTTTGTGAATAAAGGTTTTAAATGCCAATGTAATCATGACGGTTTTGATTTGGAGAGAAAATAGAAAATGTAAATCTTATTTTGATTATAAAACAGAAAATAATCAGCTTTGCAAACCTTCAAGCAGATGTGTTTGCTGGCTTGCATACCCAACTTACTCTTATAGTTTCCCTGCAAGTACAACTGATCCATAGATAAACGCAGAGGTTTAGATAGGAAACTCATATGGATGTATTGGGAATCGAATTATAATGATTGTGGACTTTTTCCTGCAACTGTTGTGTCATAACTTGTAAATCAATACCAAAATAAATGGACGTGAATCGCGCTAAATGCACCACATTCCCCTATGTGCTATTGTTTGCTGACCTGTTATTTGAGCGTTAAAATAGAAATCCGATTTTTATATTGTTGTTAATTGTTCATCGTTATTTGTTGCTGTTATTTGTTAATTGTTATTGTTTTTCGTTATTAGCTTATTACTGACACTTACTGATAGGTACGTACATTTTTCTAACATTTTATTGTGGAACACTATTGTAAACATTAATTGTAATATTATTATTGTTACAGTTGTAAAAATTTACAGGATGCTGGGCCTGGACATATCGTTCTGAGACTGTCATAGTATTATTACCCGTCGACTTTTCTATTTCGATGCAGGAAGATGTAGAAACCACAGGTTCGGGAACTGTCGATGATGAAGGTCTTGCTAATGTTGACCCCGATGCTTCGTTGATAGATCTTACAATTGTATTGGCAACTTTTATTTTATTTTGTACCGACTCATTAATGTATTCCTCAGCCACCGAAGTCGACTGCCATCCACCATGACGTTTGAGTGCGGTAATATCACCACCCGCATCGACTAATATGGTGGCTGAGGAACGCCGATAACAGTGGCCCGTGTAAGATTCAGGATTTTTGAGATTAAGGTAAGTTGCAATTAACTTAGGTGTACCCCCAATTTTATTTATTCCCACAGGTTGGATCGTGCACTTTCTATTTCGATAATTCAAGAAAAATCTGTTGTGGCTTAAATTGAATGGTCTTAGGGCAGCATATTTACAATAATATTCGTAAAATTCTCCAGTGACAGTAAATGTGCGTATCTTATGTGTTTTTGTATCTGGTATTTTAATAAGTACAGCTGAGTTCAAGTTTTCAATATTTTCCATTTTTAAATTAACTAATTCTTGTTTTCTACAAGCTCCGCTAATTCCTATTATCAAAATCACCTATAATAATAAAAATAATGTATGAATATAGAATACTGTTATTTATTTGTGGTGCCCACCTTTTGTAATAAATACAGATCATCCGGTGCTTCATTAATAAATTTTTGATTTCATCTGGTGTTAAAGTGTTTGATTTTGTAGGTTTGTAACCCACGGACTTCCGTTTTAAAAAGCTTTTAGTTTAGCATAATTGGCGATGTTTATATTTTATTTATAGCTAGAGTCGTTCGCAACATTGAATATTGCGTCCACAGTGAATTTGGTGCAATTTTATCGGCCAGTTGTCCAAAGTATGCTAACACCGTGTTTTCAGAAAAGAGGATATAACTCCTGCCTTCTTGCGCCAATCCATAAATCTCTCAAAAGCTTTCATGTATCTCTCTCTAGATTTTCGGGTAATAAACCAAATTCTGACTCTTTGCCGCTTCTAAAACTGCTGGTGGGGTACATTGAACATCATCATCGCTACTTATCATTTTAATTATAATTCAAACAAACTGAACCTGACTGAATTTAATATTTAAAATGTCAAAGTATAAATACCTACTTGATTTTTGTAAAAAATGGGCCGTTGCTAGGGGTATCTAAGAAGTTAAAAAGTTACTAATATGTTAAGAAATAACTAATATGTTAGGAAGTAACTAACACGTTATTTGAAATTTTCTCGTATAAGGTAGCGTTGCGATATAGTCAGTTTCTACAGCAGTCGTCTAAAAATGATGTTTACGTCATATTCTCTAATCAAAATCACAAAAAAGTTTTCTCAAAAAAAGTTACCAGTCTATTTTCTCATCAGGAATAATTCACGTAGCGCCCCTTACAACAAATTGTAAAATAGTACATAAAATAATGTTTTTCTTCTAAAGTTATGCCTCTCTACCAATTTTGATAAGAATTGATAAATTTACAGTAAAATTATTAACAAAAATGGAAAAAAAAAAAATTTATTTAACGCTCTGCATCTTTTTCCACAGCAATATTTTATTAAAGAATATTGAGTTCTATAGTCATATTTTAGCTTAATTAACCCGCCCTTAGCCTATGTCCCAATAGTTATGAATCACCCTGTATGTCGTCTTGCAACAGCTGTTATATTTAATATTCTTATTTATAGTCCGTTCAGTCTCATCTGGCGGTTATAGGATTATAGTGTAGGACGTTCGTTTTTTGTGTTCATTGTTATAAATCACGCCCTTAAAATACTTTCCATTATATGCTATAGAAAAGAGAAACAAAGATAGTTATACACTGTCTCAGAGGTAGTGCGTGCTATTCTTGACAGTGTATTCAAACTTGATTTTTAATAACTAGGTGATAGAGTCCAATTTTGAATGACCGACGAATTGTCTACATCTTACAAATAATCCAGAAGTTCTCAAAATTCTACTCGATTTTTTATTTAAGTATTATTATATCCTTACACAGAGAAAAGTATTTTTTTTAATTATAAATGCAAAAAAAAGTTAAGATTTGATATATTTTTTTAATTAGTGTAAAATATTTCTGCTTGCAATAAAAAAATGCACTGTAAACAGTATAATATATATACTAATATTAGTACAAAGAGCAATATTACTTGATTTGTGAGCAAACCAATTAAAAAAAATGTGAAACGTACAAAAACATATGAAATAAATTTATATATAAAAACGAATTCTAAAACGTAATACAATACCATATCATAGTATACGATGGGAAGTTATGCGACGATTTCTAAACCGAAAATTTTAACCCCTCTTTTTTTCACTTTTTCCGACGAAGTAGAGTTAGTATGTTACAAAGAAGCAAAAAAATTTTTGTTTTTATGCCGACCAGCCGTCCGCACGTATGTAAACAAGATTCCGGCTAAACCACAAGTCCGATTTTCATGAAACTTGGCATGTAGATGTTATTTATAAATGCCCAGATCTGATTAATTTTGGGCCTAATCCATCCAGCCAAAAGGGTACATTACCTACATAGACTTTCTTATTTCTAAGGAGTAATTACTGAGATATTTGTTGTCACGTGACATTAATAGTTTTAATTATATAGCGAAAGTACTTTTATTTTGAAATTCCATAACATTAATAGGTGTAATTATAATAATGTCATTCTAGTAATTAAGTATCGATTGCTGTGATTATTCTTGTTATTATTATTTATTGTTAATTGTTAGTTGTTGGTGTAACTTATACAAGTGCGGTTGATTTAATTCAAAATTTTGCAAGATGCCAAAGAAGTTGACAAAACAATGCCGTGAGTTAGTGCTAAACGTGTTTGACTATTTTTGATAATTTAAGTGACTCGGATGAGGATGTATAATTTCGTTATTTATTATTATTTATATTCTATTTTAAAACAGCAATTACTGTCACACCGCATTGAAATATTGGAAAACGATCCAGTAATTGTATTGTATTACGTTTTAGAATTCGTTTTTATATATACATTTATTTCATATGTTTTTTGTACGTTTCACATTTTTTTAATTGGTTTGCTCACAAATTAAGTAAAATTGCTCTTTATACTAATATTCCTAATATATATTATACTGTTTACAGTGCATTTTTTATTGCAAGCAGAAATATTTTACACTAATTAAAAAAATATATCAAATCTTAACTTTTTTTGCATTTATAATTAAAAAAATACTTTTTCTCTGTGTAAGGATATAATAATACTTAAATAAAAAAATCGAGTAGAATTTTGAGAACTTCTGGATTATTTGTAAGATGTAGACAATTCGTCGGTCATTCAAAATTGGACTCTATTACCTAGTTATTAAAAATCAAGTTTGAATACACTGTCAAGAATAGCACGCACTACCTCTGAGACAGTGAATTCGTATTTTAAGGGCGTGATTTATAACAATGAACACAAAAAACGAACGTCCTACACTATAATCCTATAACCGCCAGATGAGACTGAACGGACTTTACCTTCTAAAATGTTTACACATTTAATCAATATGTTTACATATTAATATTTAAGTGTGTAAGAGTTGGCATGTTTTTGTTTTAGTGGTTTTACTAAACCTTGAAGCAAATGCTTTGTCAAGATGAACCATTGCACACGGTTTTGTCACCACACTATACAGGTTTATCTGAACACCATACATAACATTGACAATTAAAAAAAATAATTGTTTCTAATATAATAAAATAATAATGTTTATACAACTTTTGTTTTAATAATTTTTTGATATGGTGCTTAATGAAGCAGACTCTAATTATTGACCTATATATCTTGAATATCACTAATTATTAAAAAAAGTAATTACGAAATAAATTGGATCAACTGTACCAAAACGTGCAGGCACCGAAACGGCCATACCGAAGTGGTCGACATTACATTGACCGCTCTGAACTGTCTCATCCCGCTTTAAATTATAGAGTTATTTTATTTTGAGATTGACAGTTTGTAAAAAAAAAATTCAAAACCTCAACAAAAAGTTTAGCAGTTTTTTTATTACAAATTTACATAAAATTAAACTCAAAACTTGCAATCAAATTAATTCAAGTAGAAAATTGATAAACTTTTGATATTTTATGAATTTGATTATGTAACTTTAATAATTTTGTATTGTACCAATTCACTACTGTCAAGTTAAGTTGCTCTAAGAGTAACTTTTACTTATTTCTTACAGTGCATGGCATACATTTGATTGTATTTTTCGCAATTATGCAAATAAATAAAAAATTACACCTTTTATTATAACTTCTTTTACTGGAAATACCAATTAAACGCATTTTAATAACATGTTCTTAAATAATTTTAGTACATAATTAATACTACAACACACTTTAATAGTGTTACGCCATTAAAACTAAAAAAAAAATAACTGTTTAAAACAAAAACAATTAATTTAGCATCTAACTTAAAATTTAGAAACCCTCATCTGAGTTTCAAACATTGCAAAACAAAAACCAGTTGGGAATGCGCAAGCTTGCATTGCCGGGATGAACAAAAGAACTGCTTATTTAGCTTAAAAATTTATTTTAATGATTAATTTGAAAAAATAAATTTGTTCGAAAAATTTGACTGGACTTGTAAAATTTTTTTTAAATTTTTTTCGGGAGCCGATTTGACCACTTTGACGATGAGATAGACAAAAAATGATCGAAGCAAAAATGCCTTAGATTTTGATGTTCTATAAGAATCCGAAAGAAAATTTTCAAAAATGTCAACAGGAAAAAAGCTACGGACATCCAGACAGACAAACAGACAGACAGACAGACTTTGTGAATTCATAAGATGAACTTTTGTTCATCAAAAATACGCAAGGACCTCCCATGTGAATTTGGTTTTTTTCTTAAATGTGCATCAAACACGAAACACGGTAGTTTTCCAGAACAATTAAATTACTTACAGTTGTTTCTCTTCTGATTAATCTAATAATCCGTTTTAGGGTATACACTAAAACCTACTAAATTTTTTTTAAACAGAAAAAATTTATTACGCCAAAGTACTTGATAAATGCATTTCTATAATTAGTTCGCAGGTGTAAAAGAAACTCGAAGTGTCCGCAAGCGTTGTTTTGACTTTAAGTCAAAGGAAATCTTCCTGTTAATTTTGCGAACAGGATTTTTTATCATCGATATAAATTTAAGACTCGCATTTGAAACAGTTTTATTAGTTCGTACGCAAATAACGTTTTGCACACTGTTCAATATTTAGCGATTAAAAATAACGATCAAGTTTGTGGAATACCTCGTAAGGTAACAAATCTGACAGAAGAAGTGTCTAGCAACTTACTGACGTGTAAATCACAAATCAGGTTTGAAAAGTTTATGAAGTGGCGTGCTGAAATCAACATACATTCTTATCCGAAAAATATTTTAATAGGATATTTCGGGCATTTCACGCAACAGCAAGAACTGAAAAATCTATAAGTAACTGATATCCAAGATTCTGAAAAAATTCTTCATTATAAAAGTCCATATACAAAAGAGCCATTCCATTATCACGGGTGAGACAACGCTATTTTGTATACCCATGTCGTAGTACATAAATTAGAAGTCAGTAACCCACTCCAAAAATAAAGTTAATAAAATTTGGCCTTAACAAAAAGAAAATTGTGATCGTCAAATAAATAAAATGGAAAAGGATCCTACGTAGTGATTATTTTAAATTTCTCTACAAAATTTGGATAGATTCGGATTGAATGAGAACTGATTCACTTTGGATAATGTATTATAAACCAATATATTAAAATAAAACTCACATGCAAACCACAATAACATTTATTATTTAATTCCTGCATAGGCTTGCTTACAAAAAAGGAAAACCTGAAAAGTTCATTGGACATACACAAATAACACACAAATCGCAAAGGCATAACACATAGAATGTCAATAATCAAAATATTAACCAAATCAAATAAAACACTGCAACAAGATATGTTCATCATATTTCAATTCTTATGAGATAAATAATCATCAAATAGCCTCATGACTTCGATTGTCGAATGTTAGTAAAAACACAGAGAAAACAAAAAAACAACACATTGCCTATATATAATAAGTATCATATCAAATAAAATCAAGATCATAAATCAGTAACCTCTGCTGTGATATTCTTTGTATCAGCAGGTAAATAATAAGTTCAATGACAATAAATGTCATAGTAAAAGTTGCATGTTAAATTGTGAGAGAGATAAACTACTCCACTTGCATCAAACCAGCTAGAAGATTAAGTCTACTAACAGCTCTTGCCAGGCGGCTTGAACCTCTCTCTTTATGGCATTAAGTCGGGGAGAGAGATAAGCTACTCCACTTGCATCAAACCAGCTAGGACATAGTCAACCAACGGTTGTTGCCAAGCGGCTTGAACCGCTCCTTTTCTGAAGAATACTCTCCAACGTTTGCTAAATCGACCCTTAAAACAAACGGTTTAAAACAAAGAATAATTTAGTAACGTTCCACATCTTGTTGCATTGTTAAAAAAAATCCCCTTTATATGTTCTAAAAATAGAATGCAAACGCCCAAATTTATGCCTTCGCGACAGTGGTTATTTTACAATCTGAACTAAACATTGTTAACTTATATTTTATCTATTGTTTCCCATAGCAATATATATGAACTCAATTTAAATTAAACATTAATAAAAAAAAACATTTGATAAATTGGTGACGAACGCTTCATGAGGGCGTTTTACAAAAAGAAAATACGCGCGACAAAAAAATTACATTAGCGGTTCCTAATTAGTTAATTTTTCTATACTTGTGGTTTAAACAATCGTAAAAGGTAAAACTAACAACGTGCAAAAAGGCAAACTTAAATCTGGTTCAAAATAAAGCATCCCCAAAATTAATCTAAACATACATTGTACGTACCTCTAGTAACACGTTACAAGGTTCAGACACAAGTGTCCCTGCATTGCCCTTATTTCAATAGTTCAAACAAAAAAAAATTAAGGCGGAGAATTCTTTCCGATATATTTCAAGAGTAAAAGCGTACAAAAAAAAACTAGCGGTTTAATTTGTCGTCTACCTTTCAGGGTAATTATATATAATTTTTTTTATTATTATTTAATTTTTAAGTTTGGAACTCTACAAAACTAAGTATAAAATCCGATAAATTAATTTTAAAAAATTTAATTAACACCATACTTGACACAATAATGTTCAGAATAAGGACGTATTTAATTTTTTTATGGATGATGATCTTGATGGCGCCATCTATACTTCAGTTAAACAAATAAACTTACACATATTAGGTGGTGTATTTCAAAATGGTTAAACCTACTTAAAATTAGTAGAAGTAATTTATTTTATAATAACTTAACGAAGCATACTGA
>JALBCR010000563.1:0-84833 GCA_030710515.1 Abscondita cerata | reverse complement strand
AATTACGTATTGGCTGGGATTGTTGCGCGAGGGCCCTCATAAGAGCGAGGCCCCGGGCGATGGTCCGGTTCTGCCACCCCCTAAGGCCGCCGCTGTATCTATATCATTTTGAACTAGCAAACAGTCGTCTATACTATCAATTTTTCGAAAAATGTTTAAATGTCAGCATATAATAGGTAATTACAGTTTTTGATAAACAAGCCAATGTCGTTAATAAACAATACAAATAATATAGGACCGCAATGTGATCCTTGAGGTACACCAGAGTATGATTGTATAGGTTTGAAAATGTCTTTAAAATATCTTACACACTGGGATCTATTTGTTAAAAAGATTTCTATCTAATTTACAGTGCTACGTGGAAATCCTAAAGCAATTAATTTCTTGATAAGAATACGATGGTATATTCTACCGAAAGCTTTGGAAAAATCAGTTTTCATGGAATCAATTTGAGAGTGTTTCTTCAAATATTATATTAATATTGAATGACATAGTAATAAACTTGTAGTAGTTGACGGTTTATCCATAATCTCTGATATAATATTTTTGAAACCCAAGATAATTTTCTAGCCATAATCTTGTCAAATATTTAGGAAGAGATAAACAAATTCCTCTGTAATTGGCTATATTAGACCAATCGCCAGTTTTAAAATTGAGTGATACAGCTTCGTTTCCATAATAACGGAAACACTTGAAAACTTGATTTTGTAAATAAAATTTGTATAGGGTAATTAATAGAAAACACACATTTTTTAAAAATAAATTTGAGATAAAATCTAGACCGGTAGAGCAAGACGAGTTTAAAGAATTTATTTTATCAAAATCATACTTACACTGATGGTATGGTCAACATTTATTACGTTATTAGAAACATTGGTGAAACTATGAATCGTATATTGATCACCTTGTACGTAAATACTTTGAAAGAAATCTGAAAATAAATTAACGGTATCTGAGTAATTGTATGAAAATGAGTT
Organism: Abscondita cerata; assembly: GCA_030710515.1. Classification (NCBI taxonomy): domain Eukaryota; kingdom Metazoa; phylum Arthropoda; class Insecta; order Coleoptera; family Lampyridae; genus Abscondita; species Abscondita cerata. The sequence continues at coordinate 83,856 of JALBCR010000563.1, read as the reverse complement.
TTAAGATACATATTCAGTGGAAACGAATAATTGTTTTTTTAACTGATTTACGTGCTTCCAAAATGTTTGTGGGTTCGAGTGTATATTGGATTCTAGGTTTCCGATGTATTGTTTGTAAAGATAAGATTTTTACATTCAGCACGCAATTACAAAATGTATCTTTCAAATTTATAGATTGTTTATATTTCTTATGAGCTGTTTTCTTATCAATAATTAATTTTATTAATCTTCTATTTTTAAAGTGGGTAACTATGTAGTCAGTATAGTGCACACTATCCGTAGTAAATTTATCCAAAGCTTTATATATGTCTATATGATCTATATTTGTAAAAATTAGATCAAGAAATGTTCCTCTACTGTTTGGGATAGTATTACGTTGGTGTAAGTTTAAGAAACCAAAAGAATCACTTATCGATTTTATTGAACCGGTGGTACCTCCAGCAATATTTTGCTATCCGGGTATTCTTCGAAAAACTTTTCAACTACAGTAGTTTTCATATAATTGGACGCTAGAATTAGAAGAGAGATACACACCACCTACAATGATTTTATGTCCGTTAATTTTCACGGTCGTGAATATGTGTTCAACATCCGTATACTCGTTAATCAATAAGCGAAGTAAAAACAATCTTTTATTGCTATAAAGACGCCACCTCCTTTAGATTTTGAACTGGTATGATGACTTCTATCAGTTCTAAATAACCAGGTTACAGGTTCTGCATTGGTAACATAATTTGTAAGCCAAGTTTCAATAATAATAAAATGTCATATATTGATGAACGAGCAAAGTTTGAAAATCTTGTAATTTACTCATCATACCTCCGACATTAAAATTTGTTAGTATTTTGAAACTATAGAGGATTTGTTTGTGGTTTTTGCCAGATTATGATCGGGTTTCCATTAATGTATTTGATAAGTAAATAATTTTCACCATTGTCAACAAGATTTCGAAACTAAAGTTCTTTGTAATTTTGTCTCTGACGAATTGTTAAGTCAGCTTTAACTTTAACTCTATTAAAATCATTTGCTATTTGTTTAGAGGATTTTAATATTTTAAGAGAATCACCAGATGTCTTAAAAATGGCTTTAATCGGTCTTACATGAGATGAAGTTCTACCAACACGAATAACCTTTTCCGGTTGGAATACTAAATTAGTTTTTATCATAAGATTTTGGATAAATTCCATATCGTGCTTAATTTTGTCTTCTAAAGATTCTGATGATAGTTCTTGGACTTTATAAAACATTACGTTGTTGCTACGCCGCCGACGATCATTCAACTCGGTCAATATATCTATTTCAGACGATTTCTCAACATGGATTGAATTAGTTAATATGAGATAATGAGATAATTGCTTAAAGTGACTAAGCATATCATTTCGAAATAAGGTAAATTGTGTTTCAATAAGCGTTGATACAGATTGAAGAGTAAGAAGGACCTGTTAGGCTCAGATTCGAGTTATTAAAACGATGTGTTTAAAAGTTCTGTGTCGGGTAGGCAAGGTTCGCACTGCCAGTAATCGCCATAATTTTTTTTATTTTCAGCTATATAATATACATACTTATCACAGTCAAGACCAGCACAGGAGCTATGATAACAACTGCTACACAAGATCCTTTGCATTTAATATATTCCCCTCAAGGACTAATAACAAATTTACACGAAGCGCAAGTAAGAACCATTGCGTAGTTTCTATGAATAAAAAGGAAAATTACAAAGGACAATTCTTCACACCAGCTGGTCTATAGCATACATATAAACTGTGTTTCGATCAGGAAAGAAAACACAAATTGTCAACACAGGAAAGATGATGGCAATATAAATGAAATAGTAAAAAGTAAATTTAAAAATAGTAAACATAAAATTAATAACAAAAAACACTTGATCAGGATACGAACCGCACTATGTTTTATAGCTTTAGTTACTTAGTATCACACCACTACACTAACTCAACTCTAGATAAGGATAATTTCCATGTAGATATCAATAAAGAATAATATCCGTACAACAAAAATAAATTATGAAGGTTAGATTTTGCCATTAAAATTTTTTACAAAGAAATTATAAATTAATTACTCACTGATAATTTCATACACTGGAACTAGAGAAAACACATTCGAAGCAATTTAAAACTCTTTTAAATACAGAAATATGATACTTTAATTTAAGCAAATTGTTTACACATAACATAACATAACCTGATGTGTAGAAAACACCCTCTCATTGGCTTGACGTCACAACCTTTATCGTGAATATAGCTTGAGATGCGTAATTGTGATTTTGTTTATATTTACTATTCAAATTTATGTTTAGTTTGGGAGTTTTCCAGTATCAAATAATCAAAGTCAAATAACATTTTAAAAAAACCTAAACTGCGCATGCGTTGATAAAAACTGACGTCATCGTCCAGGGCGTTTTATAGCTTCTACAAATTCATAGATTTTATTTTGCACATATTTTTGCGCAAAACATAATTTGAGGAATTTGATTATTATCATCATTGGTCGTTAACCAAAATTGTATCTTTATTAATATCAAAGATAGCCATGCGATCCTACTTAATTTGGAACATATTGTATAACAAATGGGAAGTTACGCGAGTTTTAAAACATTAATGAATTCATTCTTCTCCGCATTATTATGTTTACGAAAAAAATCGTTCGACCGACCGGTCTGTAGCCTTGACATCTCGAAAAACGCGTAATAACGAACATTTCTTGAAATTTTGGCCAAAATCGGTGCAACGAAAACAAAGAAACATTTTTAGTCATTTTAGGATTTATGTATAAATACACCGAAACCAACAAAATTCAATACATCTTTACTCCTTCAAACTAAAGTTTTTATAGTGTAGGTACATTAGGATCAACCGCATGAACATTTCTCTTCTAAATGACTTTTGTCCAGGAATGTTAAAAAAATTGCATAACAAATACCGGTTGTTCATTATAAAACACCAGATGGAAAGATAGACGAGTTCTTCAGTCACTCTTCCCCATAAATTATATGTATTCCTTTAGCTGTAACCTTCACCTAAAGGAGCCCTCTCGAAAGATAAAACTTTCTTATAATTATTTCTGATATAGGTACACTAAAGCCAACAACATTCGAAACACCTTTACTACAGAACTTCTATAATGATTGTCTCATCAGAAGAGCGTTGGAAAATTTAAGAAACGCTTTGCAGCTTAAATTGATAGTGAATTAATTTATGTTAATCTCATCATGTGTCAGTTATTTCATCATTCCGTTGTAATTATTATCCCTGGTTGTAATTATGTGTTTAACCGCGTTCTAACGGCCTACCAGTGGAAAACCCCATCGCGACGACCGCACGTGCATACACTATAGCAGGGCCGTAATTCACATGAATTAATGAAATAAAATTGAATATTACAGAACCGAATTTGAACCGTAACATCACCCCTTACCAAAAGAAAATTTCCCAAATTTTTAAAACAAAGAAACTGTAGAATTCAAGATGTAGCAAAAAAAAATCGATATGGAAAGCATAAAATAAAATTAATCTGCAATATCCTCAGGAGGACGACTCTTTAAATCTTTTACATGCCAACAGCCTTTATCGTTACCTAACTGATCTGATATACGATATGTATTATTTCCCATGACTTCCTTTATAATAACAGGACCTATAAACCGTTTACTTAACTTAGCGGCAAAGTCTTTACTCGCATTAGATAATACGAAATTCTTTTTCACACTTTTTGACCAATGGAAAATTTAACTTCTCTTCTGCGCAAATCGTAATTGGTTTTACTACGGAAATATGCTTTATTTAATCACTGCCTAACAAAATCAAAATATCTTTTAATTTCTCAAGTTTGGTTTCGGTAACGCTACGCTTCTCAAAATCAATACCCGATTCCGCCAAGGATAAACCGTGCATATTCCCTGATAATACCATCTCTACCAAAATTCAAATAGTACGGAGAATATCCCGTTACCTCGTGTTTACTGGTCCGAATCGCGCACGCAATTGCCGATAAATTTTACACCATGATTTATGGTCGTCTTTAACGTATGATGCCAACATGGTTTGATTACCCGATTTACTCTTTCGCAAGGATTAGCCTGCGGAGAATAATATGGAGTAAAAATAGGTCGAACTGAAAACTTATGCAAGAGATTTTTAAACTAAGTGCTACGAAATTGAACACCGTTATCTAAAATCATATATTTAGGAACACCGTACGTTAAAACACACTCTCTTCGACGTGTTTGTAAACTAAATTAGCCGTAGCAAGGGAATTAAAACAGGATACTTGGAAAAAGTATCAGCAACCACTAAAATAAATTTGTAACCCTGAGAAGAACGAACAAGAGGCCCTATTAAGTCGCAACAAATCAGTTCCCACGGTTTGCACACTTTAGGGTGGCTACCCATCAGTCCTTGAGGCGCTCTTTTGCAAAGGTTTCTGTTCTAAACACACGGTACAATTCCTTATGTAACGTTGCAAGTCGTATCTCATCTTTGGCCAAAAGTATTTTATAGCAAGTCTATTAAACGTTTTGTAGACGCCCGTATACCCAGCCGCTGGGTCGTCGTGCATTTCTTTAATAATTGCCAACGTTTCTCCTTAGGCACAATTAACTTCCAGTCATCTTCTTCGGATAATCTAAATCCTTAAATTTAACATATTTATACAAACGATTATTTTCACACCTCCACTGAGGATACTTAAGAGGATTATCGTTAATTTCTTGATCATTTTCTTGTACCACTTATCGGTGATGTCATCAGTGGATTCAGCAGCTACTTCGTTTATCAAGGGTACAGCACGAGATAAACAATCCGGCACCAAATGTTCTGATCCTTTTCTATGAATAACGTCAAAATCAAAAGCTTGTGAACGAATTGCCCAACGCGCTAATCTTCCAGCAGGGTCCTTAAGATTCTGTACCCAAACTAGTGAATAATGATCTGTAATAACAAAAATTTTACACCCTCAATGTAAGCCCGAAAATTTTCGATAGCGTAAATCACGGCAAGGCATTCGCACTCCGTAGCAGAGTAATTTCGCTCTAACTTAGTCAAGAACGACTTAAATAAGCTACTACATGTTCCTCGCCATCCGCTTTTTTGCGATAGAACAGCACCAATCCCATATCCGGAAGCGTCAGTTTGAACGTAAAATGGATGTTCAAAGTTTGGACAAGAAAGCACAGGTGCGTTAATTAGAAAACTTTTAATTTTTATCAAGCTTGTTCGCAATTTTCGTTCCAAAGAAATTTACAACCTTTCGGAGTAACGCGGTAATAGGAGCCATAATTGTAGCATAATCAGGAACGAACCGCCTGTACCAACTACACAATCCAACAATCGAACGAACTTCCTTAACAGTAGAAGGAGTTGGGATATTTAAAATAGCTTTCACCTTGCTACTATAAACATTCAAGGCGTATTCGTTCACAACATACCCTAAATAACGCAATTCCGAACAACAATACTCGCATTTTTCTTTGTTTAAAGTTAAACCGGCAGCTATCAAGCGCTCAAAAACATCTTCCAAAACTTCCAAATGTTTTTCAAACGTGGCAGTTGCAATAATTATATCATCCAAATAGCAGAACACATAAGGTTGCAAATCTGCCGACAACACCCGGTCTATCAAACGTTGCCAAGTGCAATCCCATAGGAAGTAAATTGCCATAACCCCCTACCAGGAACCGTAAAAGCCGTAACCTCGCGACTTTCTTTAGACAATGGTATCCGAAAATAAGCACTTTTAATATCTAAAGACGAAAGAAATTTTGCATCGCGTAGCTTGTCTAAAATATCTGCCATAAATGGAACCGCACAACTATCTTTTTTAGTTACTTTCTTAATTTTTCGGAAATCTACCACTACTCGTTTGCTACCATCTTTTTAGGAACTAATATAAGATTAGATGACCAGGGGCTATTTGATTTTTCAATAATATCATTAGAAATCAAATATTCTAATTCCTTATCAACATCTTTGAGTACATAAGGGGACATCTGATAAGGATTTAGTTTGATAGGGGTCCAGTAGTAGTAATAACATGCTCAATTAGATGAGTCCGTCCGACGCCATCTTTCATACGAGAATATTTAGAATCGATTAAGGAATTCAAACAAGTTGACTGTTCGTGAGTTAAATCTTTGTAAGCAGAGATGGAAGAGATATGAACTGGCTCACTATTTGCAAAATGCCACACCTTGTCTCTTAAATTAGGAACAATGCCCATAATTTTCCAAAATCAAGCCCTAGTATTAAAACGTGAGGAAGCGACGGCACTACTAAAACCTTTATATGTTCGGTTTTATTTATTAGCTGAATAGGCATCGTGATTGTACCGATGCTTTCACAGAGTTCACCGTTCGCAACCGTACAATTATACGAAGACTTCATCAGAGTAAAACAATTTAATTTCTTAATCATGTCGTAACTCCTACCTCCCAAAATTGTTCGAGAAGCTCCGGAATCTAGAAGCGCAACAATTTTAAAGTTAGTATCGACACGTGTAAATAAGGTCTTTCATCTTGTCCCATTTAAGCAAAAATAAAATCAAGTAAGAACTTCTTTCTATTATCAATATCGGTATTTTCAGAAGAAATATTTCCGGATTTAATTTCGCGGGTGACTTTGACCGGAGGTTTAACGTCGCCCTGCACCGTTTCCCGAATTACAACAATTTTTAGTGAGAATTCCTGGTTTTCCACAACGGTAACAATGCAAAGTACGTGGAGCTTTACAACCCCGAGCAGAATGACCTATAAGATTACAATTCCAACAACGAAATCCAGAAGAATTCGCAGCAGAAATAGAGTTGACATTTATCTCTCCTACATTATGATTACCTCCACGTCCTTCTTTATTAACATTTTCAACGTACGCGAGGTCAGGTTCCAGACGCATCAGCGGTCGTGAGTTTCGTGCTTCAGAGATTGCTTTCTTTCTTGTTTCTATTTCTTCTATCCTTCTTCCGTATTTCAGTAATTCTTCCTCAGAGTTTATCTCAACCAACGCCAATTTGTCCTGAATAAAGGGATGAATATTTCTCATTATTATTCTGAGTTTTTCTTCTTCTGAAGGGGAACTTAAAAGCCTACAAAACAAATTTCTCATAATCGCCAAGTATACACCTACTGATTCATCTCTGCCTTGAATGCGTGTTTTAATTTCCGCTAACAATTTGTCGTCGTAATCAGGAGGTTGAAATTGCAGACGAAGTTCCGCTTTTAATTCCGACCAATTTCTTAGGGTAGTTCGTACACCTCTAAACCAATTTAATGCTCTACCCGAAAAGATCTAACGCAGACAGGAATAACTCATCTTCAGAAACGCCACGGGCTATCTGTAATTCGTCAACCCTGATCAAAAACGCGCCGATCGAAAGTCCTTTAGGTTCACCCGAAAATTTTAAACCCCATTTATATACTGGCACCGGTTTAATCGAAATACTTGAGCGGTTATCAATAGAATTCGCACCGATAGCATCAACCGATCGCCAATGGGTATGAGCATGGACGTTAACGTTATCTTCCTCAGAGTCGCTACTGGATTGCAAAATGAAACGGTCTCGTTATGATCTCGAGGCTTGCGCATTTTTAAAGTTTCATTGAGTTTTTCCGAAATTTTGAAAATGTTTGTAATAATCTCAGCTCTCTGAGTCTTTTCTAGTTCATTCGACATTGATAACCGATCCGCCCTAGCCATGAGATGCGATAAACGACTATTTAAAATCAAAAATTCCTTTCGGTCCGAACCCGTTGTAAATTCGTTAATTCTTTTAGTTAATACCTTAACCTTATCATCGCACGCTTCTAACTCTTTCGCAAAAGTCTTATTAAATTCTACGTATTTACAGCCGTGTCCGATTTTTTCTAATTTTAAAATTTTTGTAAGTTCTTTTCACATAAGATTTATATCACAGCTAACCGGAAATCCCCGAATTACTAATTCGTAACTGAGTTCGTCTAGCTCTAAATGTGAAGAGATAAATTTATACTTCGCGGCCATGGCAAACAATAATATCTATCAGAACAGATACTCGAAAACTTAACGTACTAATACAATGAAAAATAAAACTGAGGATAACGGAGTAATATTTGAAAATAAATTTACTACTTTAATGTATATCCGGACGAGCCCCCAAAATGTATTATTGATTTCAGAAAAAAATGTTAGTGAACGTAAAATAAAATTTATTGCCTATTTAAAAAAACAAAGTTGATGATGATTTCAAAGAAATCTGGACGCACCTCCTTGATTAAAGGTTCAGTATCGGAAAACCAACATTAATCGTATTTGAAAGGAGTTCAACTATAAATAAGAAATTATTTTGTTATTAAATTAAGGATAAGAGAAACTATTTAACTTATCAAAATATACTTACCAGTATAACTGTAACTCTCCGAATAAAATTCTAATAAGATTAGAATATTATATTAGGAAAAAATTTACTTAGCTTACGGTACAATTTTTTCTTAGTTGTGTTTGGTTACGTTTACCAGTTGATAATGAGACCGAGCCCAATTTACACCATAAACCTTCATTTTAATTCGAAGCAACAAGTGTCCCGAATTTTGTTGGCAATACTGTACAATTTTTGTTCAAATAAAAATGTGTGTAATCTATTATACAAACTATCCATTATCCAAAATATGTTTAATACAAAAGCAACTGAAAAGAGATAAGAGGTTAGAAACCTCTATCAAAAAAAAAATTACTTGTATTAGATACTCTTTGCTTCTAATATTTTTGTCGGTCTTGTATAAAGTATTTCGTGAATAGCTCTAGGGGCAAATTTTACTATAAATCAATTAATAACGGTTTTAGAAAACAACATTTTGATTAATGTTGTTTATGGATTTTCCCGCCTTAATTGATGCCTTAAAGTCATCGAATTTTAGAAGGTTTTTCTAATTTTAGATATACCTAATTATTCACAATTTTCTTTTCTGAAAATCCGTAATTGCCTCGAAACAATATCAACATAATTGCATCGAAGACAAAAGTTTTAAACAGCTTATGTTTCAGAGTTTGTTGTGTAATGAAATAATTGAAGATATTTATAAATAAAAGTTAGGTGACTGCTTAACTATTTTCGCTGCGAAAGGTCACACAAATGGATCATTACTATTAAATTTCGTCTACTACCACGAATTAAAAAAATGTTTTGTAAGTTGGACAAAAAGAATAAATTCCCCAGCACTTTAAGTTTTATAATAAAATAACCTTTCAATTGAATTTCTTGAGAAAAGAATAGACAGATACAGGCAATCCATTGTAATCGTGGAAAATTTGAATATTGTCGTTGCGCAGGTAAGGTGCAAGAGTAGGGATCCGGTTGTACACTCAAAGGTAAAATGATTCCGTAACTATTGGTTATTGCAGCATCAAACACTGGGGGTATAACAGATCAGCTTCACATTAATTTATCCAATTTCATTTTTAATATTATAATGGCGTCGTTTCGCTAATTGTTATTACCATAATTATGCCTAAAAGATGTTAATTAAGGAGCATTACAACAATGACAATTAAATAAAAATAGTAAAACTAAAATTATAACATACAGTTATAGTTTCCAGTTACCTTCCTTTATAATGTGAAATATAAAACTTTATCTTTCTAATTTTAATTTAATAACTACATTTCCGGCTGAAAATTCATATCATTGGAATGTAAAATATTCTTTAACAATGACTAATTTAGAATACAAAAGCTTAGTTGTACAAACAATAATTAAGTTTGTTGGTAAGCAAATGTCCTTCTGATTGGATAAAATTTAAATCTTAAATCCTCTCTGATTGGCTAACCAATTGTTAATAGCTTTTGTTAACTAATGACTATGCTTTACGCAACCGGGTAAATGAGTATTAGTTGAACATTTTCAGTTTACTTGCATTGTCAGTATAACACACTTGTTTATATATTTTTTTAAAAATTAAGAAAATGTCAAAGTTATGACCGGGAAAAGTGATTAGTGCTCAAACTCGCAAAGTAGTGTTTAAAGTTTTTCAATATTTTAAAAAAATCACCAACAGTGAAGTGATACTATCTTAGGATTACCTCCTTATCACCCCAAACTTAACCCAATCGAGATGATTTGGTCTACCGTGAAAGAATTTGTAGCATCCCACAATGTAACTTTAAGTTAGAAGATGCGAAAAGTTAGCGGAAGAAAAATTTGCCTCAATTACGAATATTACGAAAACGAAGTTTTTATGGATTTCGTGACATAGTCGTTAATTATTAACGTTTTGGGTTCAGTTGCAGCTCAAAAGATGATTCTATACTGCACTGCGTCATCATTACTCTGAATTGCCGCAAATTTAAATGTGTTCATTAAATACTGTTATTTTTTATTAGTTCAAAATTAATATAAATTTTGACATAATATATTATAGTTTAGGTATTCAAATCCATAATAAAAGATCGCTCTGTTTTTATTTTATTACTGTTTATTTATATTTACCTAATTATTATTATTGTTAAAGCATAATTTATTAATAATATGCTCGAGTTTTTGTTATATTGTGTACCTACTAACCAGAAAAGTAATAAATTATAGGTAATTGTAATTTATCCTGCACCAATGTGTATTATTTGCTAGTAATACTTACTTCAAAAATGGCGATTATGCCCCAATCTTAAAAGACAGAGATTTCTTGTTTTCATTTAAGTAATCGAGAAAATGTAGAACTTAATGTTATCTTTAATAATACAAAGTTAAACCATAATTTTGACCCAGTTTATCTGGGAGTAACTTTAGATACGTTTTTAATTTATAAAGATCATTTAGAAAAAGTCAAACAAAAAATAAAAACAAGAAATAATGTCATTCAAAAATTAGCTGGAACAACTTGGGGAGCAGATGTAAAGACACTTTCGTACAGCTTGCATTGGCATTAGTTTATTCTACAGCATATATTGTGCTCCTGTCTGGTTGAATAGTTATCATACAAAAAAAAATAGAAGCCCAGTTGAATTGCACTATGCGTATAATTAGTGGAACCATTAAATCTACTCCTCTCGATTGGCTTCCTGTTCTTTGTAATATTACTTCATCGAACATTCGACGAAAAACTGCGTTAAAACGAGAATGAGATAAATGCCAACTTAACAAAATGTTACCAATTGGGAATGACATTGACAACCCTCCTGCTAAAAGACTTAAATCTCGAAGTCCTATACCCAAGTAACAATTTAAGTATTATTTTAATCTACAGGATAGCTATAAAACTTTTTTTTTGATACCTTGCTTGAAACTAATACGTCTCAATAACATCTTTAAAGCAGGGATAAAACCATCACAAGAAAAAAGTGGAGAACCTTATTAGTGTTCTGAAGTCCAAATTAAACAGATAATTTATTACCAAGTTGCTGTTTGATTTTGTTCTTATAGCAGTTCGTTAAGTAAACTATAAAGCAACATTAAATTCAGTTATAAAGCTTCTACAAAGGTTTATAGTTTTATTTAAGTAATATGTGTTTTAAAAGTATAAACTCTAAAATCATAAAGTTTTATCAAATATTGTAAAACGACAACAATAAGTCACTTTATTTTAATTTGGATATATAAAGGTGTATGGTGTATATCTTATTTCTAAATATAAGTTTTATGATTACATCTATTTTAAAGATGTAGGTACATTTATTAAAAATATTTTCTAGGTTCGTATTTATTAATCTACACTGGAAAAGTATAAACGAATCGCACTTTTCTGATAATATGATATAAGATATACAGATAAAATGAATGCGCCGAAAAGTAATATAAATTAACTAAATATACTTTTTCTGAAAAATTTTTAAGTAGTTTAATTTATATTAAAAACCTTTTATTACTACCTTGTAAGTAATTACTACGCTAGTATGCATTATTCCTTCGTTACTTTAAATAGGTTTTATGTAATTTCCTTTTACGATCTGATAATCACATGTTATTTCAAATAGGGATGCCGTCCTGTCTTCGATATTGTTTCAGTAAAATGTCGGCTAAATTTATAAAACCGTATTAAATCAAATAAAGGCTAAAGAAATACAAAATTACTTATGAATGCTTAAGTATAGCGGTCATAGGTGGAAATGGTCTTGGATTAGTCAATTTATGCTTAAATAAAACCATATGATTTTATGAATGCCTCTATAAATTAATTTGTACTTTCACGCATGCGCATTATATTATGTACAGAAAACATAACCTACAAAATATAAATTTAGTTTATACATGGTATGTGAAAGTGAAGGTATCATAAACGAAGCCTTAAAACTATTGCGAAATGGAATAATCAATTATAATGAAAGTAACTTGTAGTAATCTTTAAAACCTATTTTAAAGTCAACAATGAAGTGATTTGGTTTTATTATAAAACCATATTGCGATAAGGGCACCATAAGAACAATTTGAATTATGACAGTAACAATATCTAGCAATAATAAAACGGTATTAAGGGTAAATGATCTTACATCCTAACATGCTTTTTTAATTTAGTTTTTAAAGACTCCATAAAACTTTTTACAAAACTATCTTGACTTCAAGGTATAATGGAATTTATGCTGATAACTTTAAAGCTATTTTACTAATTCAAGTTACAATAAAACTATGATAAAACCATAGCAAATCAATTTAGCATTGAAAATGTTACTTGGGTATGGTTGCAAGACTATTTAAGTAACGACTTTTCTGAAGTTGAAGAATGGAAAAAATTGTAGTCTGGAGTTGATGTTTTCAATAAACATCTCATTCATGATCCAACAATAGAAGTCCCGGGCTTTGATCAAACATTCATAATTTAACAGATAAAGCTATATTATGGCTTACGAATCTGAAGGACCTCTGAAATTCAGCAATATTTTGTACTCTCTGTCTTGCCTATCTGTTTTTCCTGCCTTTTTTTACAGGGTGTCCCGATTTACCCCTGAATATAAAGCTACTGTAGATGTCTTAGGCTAAAATATGCCGATTTAACCCAAATTACCTTAGTCCAAAAATTGATAGTTTCCGAAATAGAGAACGCCAAAGTTACTATTTTTTATTAATTTTTCTTGGATAACTTTCTTAATAGCTGTATTATTTGCACTAAATTGGGTACTCGGTGTTTTTTTGGGATGAGAATTAGAAATTCGTTTTTGTGGAAAATAGCAGGGGCCACTTACAGCACTTTTTTTACATTTAATTCCTGTATGAAATTTTTATTTGGATATTTTTATACACCAACTTTTATGCCCCAAAAAGGTGTGGTTAACAAATATTGCTCCGGGCAACAGTTTCTGAGACAATTAGATTTTTGCTTTATGTTTAATTAAATAAATAAATTCGGCATTGCCTTCCTTCACACTTTATCCACTGGTCCAAATTAATAATTGAGCGTGTTTAAAGGTCAACGTTCAAACAACAATAACTAATTTAAAGGCCTACGGGCAAATAACAATAATAAAAAGTTTTGCGACACCTAGTGCACATAGTTGTACAATGCGAATTCATTTACGTACGTGACCGTTAACACGAGTCGACACTAGATGTAGCAAAACTTAATGCTCAAATATGATGTGCCCTCCAGTAGGGAATATTGTTGATAGCACGCATTTGTAAAATAGTGAACGTGCCCTAGAGCTCTCTCACTCCTGAAGAGTCCCAAAAGGACGAAACAACTGTCGAGTGATTCTCGGTGTTTGCTTGCTATTGTACAACCTCTTACGAACTTACAGCAGGCGATTCAAGATTTTAATTTTTGTTAACACTAGTTGGCTATAATTATCGAAGGATCGACTTATGTAAACAGTAATAAATTTAAAGACGAAAAGGTCAACAACAAAAATACTGTAAAACCAAACTGGCCAAGAAGATAAAGGATAAAGAAAAAAAGTTAATCGCTTAACTTAAGTGGTTTTAGTTTCACAATAAATGTTCAACACGCTCAATTATTAATTTGAACCAGTCCTAACCCTGGATGAGTTCACACCGAGATGATCTGCAGTCGAGATGGCATTGATGAAGTGGCTTCGTCGAAATAAGGCATACCGTTTTGCTGTCACAATTACTTTAATCGGCAACTACTTCATTTCTGTTAACGATTTTAAATTATGACCCATATTATTTGATGAACCGCAGTTGACCACGAATAAAGTCCTTAGAAACACGGCACTGAATGCCGTTTTAGTCATAGGTTTAAAATCATCTGTCAAACCAGCGAACATTATTGCACCAATTAGTTCATCATCAATTTGTACCCCTCATGCTACTTAATTTATTGCGTGTGTTAATTTCACTTAAAAATCACAATTTCTAATCGGATATTAATAAGTTTTTGTATTAATCCAATTTTTGTGTGTAGCACCTGTATTTCAAATCATATTTTCGAGTGTTGACCACATTTCAGTTGAGTTGTTACTATCTCGACATGAATATACAGTGAGTTATCAATGTTAAGTAGTATCCCAGCTTTGCTTTCTTGTGCTTTGCGATTTAAGTGTACTAAGCTGCCTTCATCTTATTTCCATTAATCACGACATACGCAATCGTTAGGATGATCTTGCAACAAATGCAGTAATTATTGTTCAACACATAAAATCAATAATTAAATTAAACGTGACGGTTTTTAAGGGTTTCTGGGTCCATAACCTGTTGTGGCGAAGCGCAGTAAGTGACTTTATGTCAGCAACAGAAAAGCAATGTAATTTGTTGAAGCACACATATATTTAGAGTGCTTTATTATAACGTGCTAACGTTAATTCGACGAAGAAATGAAAAAAAACGGAGTGTTAAATTTTCGGTTTAGAAAATCGTCGCATAACTTATTTAAAAAGAATATCTCAGTTGATCAAATCAGAAAACCTTTTTTTTCGGTTTATTTATATTGTTCCAACAGAAAATTGCAATTCAAAACTATATATACGCTATGTTCAAAATTTCCAAAAGTGCAAATTCATTTCATACGCTGCTCTTGAACTATATGAATTATTTACGTGTAGGTATTTAATTTATGTAAAGGACAAATAGAAAATGATTATTTACAAGTTCATTGAAAATTGTTCATATGTATTTTGTCCGTGTATTCATATTCTAATTTGGGATATTGTTAATGTTTGACGAATTCAAACACAAAAGCACAGATAAAAATAGAAATATTTTTTAAAAAATAACTACCTACACTTATATTTGTGTATGAATGTTAAAATGTGGTATTCTAATAGATTACAATCGCATCATCAATTTTTTTCCACGTTCAATTATTAGTACTTATGTCGATGGGACAATTTCCCACATTATAAACCATTTTTCCAAAACTTTTAATTCTACTGTAGGTATTGTTCATAACCAACGCCAAATTAGTTAATGATGTGAAAATGCCATCATTATCTAAGGCTTAGTATCAACGTTTGTACATGTGTCTAAATGATTTCAACTCCTAAACAACAAAATCAAATACAAAAAAAATTATGATATATTATTTAAATCGGACTTTCATTAATAAACGATTTTTGTTGACGACGCGATGACTGGAAATAATATGCAATAAGATTCAAAATATTTCCTGTGATTAACAGCAAAATTTAGTTCTGATGTACGTAGATAGAATTTATGTACGAGTTACGAAGTTTAAAAGATAAACTTGCAAAATCGAAAAAAAATATGTATTACTAAGTTTATTTTTTAATGAATTAGTATTTGAGTAATTAAAATATTGTTTTTAATTTAACTAATTTTATTAATGACTTGAATCACCATGAAACAAATTTAAAATGTTTAATCTTTTATATAAAACATGCCCACAAAAAAAAATTGAATTTCGGTGTCATATGGTAAACTTCAACGCAGAATCTTCCCTCATCATTAAAAAAAAGTTAACTTAAAGGAAAACCTTAAAATAGAGATAGTTATTTTTTGTTGATAATATAAGATATAGAACATAAATATTACCAAGAATCAAAGCAAACGTGGTTTATATTTTGCAGCACCTTAGGTAAATACAAATTAGTTCATTGCAAATTCTCAGAAAAAAATTGTTTGCGCGATACTTAGAAGCACTTTCATGTCATAAAATGAATTTTATGGGCATGGTATAAATTCACTTGTACGAAAAATATTATTAAAAAATGTAATTTGGATTTATCCATTAATTACATTGTGCCCAAATGGGTAAATGTAAACATGAAAATAAAATCTTGAGTAATTGAATCTCACAAAATATTGGATTACATAATATTATTTTTGTCATCATAATTAGAAGTACCTAATATTATTATTATATTCTACCTAGATGACCTCTAATTCTGGTAAGACGTTCACCATTTATAACCTACAGAGTTGATTAAGATGAAGTCGAGACAAAACATCCTGACAGGATTTCAAAAAGGATTTCATTTTGGCAGATATTTTGACGTTATCCGTTACAAAAGGAAAAAATTGCGCATCAGAAAATCATTGTTGAGGTATAGATAGAAACTGGAGCAAATGATACTCAAGCAAGTGTTGATCAAGAACATGAAAGAATATCGCCAAACAAATTCCACACACCAGAATATTAACCAAATATTACATCCCAGTTTGATGCAGTATCGAAAACACCTGTGGCTAAACAAACAACATAAAACTGACTCCAAAAATGATAAGACCCTTTTCAAAGGTCAGAAGGCGCAAGCAAGACAAGACTAGAATATTAACTGAGACTTCTAAGAAAGAACAGATGGACAAACTGGAAAATAGAGATTGTTGAAAATTTGGAAAAGTTCAAAATATAAGTTTTTTGTTTGTTTCTCGCCCTGATGAAGCTTCTTATACGATAGGTGGCAAAACGTTGAGAACGACGGTTATCTTTTCGACACGGTCCAATCCCGGAAAACGGTTTTGTAAGTACCTATCAACATTAATGTTTTGAAAATAATTTAATATATTTGTTTACAACTAAATAATTTCTAAATTGTAGAAAGTCTTTAGCATTTAAAATTGTCAAATTAGGTAAATATTATTAGAATAAAAAGAAAAAAGAAAACAAATGTATTAATAAATTGAAAATTAGATGTCGATGCAACTTTAAATTTCCAAAATAAAACCTTAGGGATTTAAAGAACAACAAGAACCAACGAAAAGTTAAAATATAAAAGAAACAGAAACGAAACTTGATGAGATGGTTTAACAACATAAATAGATTTAAACTGGTAAAACAAAGTGGTAAACAAGACACATTGAATCGCTATCTTGATTGAATGTAGATGGCGCTGCAAAACCCAACATCGCCGCTACA
Organism: Abscondita cerata; assembly: GCA_030710515.1. NCBI lineage: Eukaryota > Metazoa > Arthropoda > Insecta > Coleoptera > Lampyridae > Abscondita > Abscondita cerata. The sequence goes on along the minus strand of JALBCR010000563.1, from coordinate 66,617 downwards.
TGTGAGGTAAATTCGAAAGTTTACATATTAAGATTTATTGTTTAGCATAGTGTTTTATGTTATTAACAATTTATGACACTGTTTTATATTATTCTTAATAATTTTTTCAATCATAAATCTTTCATGGACAATAATGGCAGCTGGATAATCAAGTAAAGAAGCAATATTTTCTTTATTAAATATCGGTTTATTAGATAAACCATATGGTTTGCTCAAATATATATGTAATTAACAATACCAATTACATAACAGGAAAAATTAGAAATCTGACGACAAATACAAATGTAAGAAGTTTATAAAAAAATAATAAAAATTGATAAAGAAACATATACTTAATTTTATAAATATATATAAAAACAAAAATGTAAAACAAAAAAATGTAAAACAAACCAGCTAATGAAACAATTATACACAAAATATCTTTAGAACATGATTTTTAAATGATTATTAATCATGTGTAATAAAAAATAAATACTTATTAGAATAAAATAAAGAAAAAGAACACTAATACTAACAACAAAACAATAAACAAATATAAATTCAAAATTAAAAATTGGACATAAAACTATTTATATTGAAACCAAATGTATTGGATAAACCATACTATATAAATATGTGGAGCGTTTGAAATTGTTTATTACATAATAGTATAACACTATAAAAATAAACATTTATTTCCTTGAACTTCGTCAAAATCGAGTAAGTAAATTAATAATTAATAACTTTAAAAAATGTAACTCTAGTCTTTAATATATTCGTGAAATGACATTAAAACAGTTAGGGCAAGTTTTAGTACTTGATAGTCTGCGGCGACGACGAAGAACGTCAATAATTCTGTAAATTGTCAAAATCAACTGTACTAGGAAATGAGTGATAATAGACTGCATTGTAAATTATAACTCAAAATTTCACCGACAAGCGGACGTACCTAAAAATTTCTTCTTCTTCTTGAAATTACCTTACGGAGGAAGCGTGAACTACTTTTCGTGGGTGACAGTACGAATCTGATCCGTATTATGGCTTTAAGTTTGTATGTACTCGACACATAGTGTGTATTATTTAAAAGACTAGTACGTTTTTATTGAAAAAATACTTTTATGGAAGAATTTGACGCAATCGACATTTTTTATAGAAGTTAAAAGTATGTCATCTCGAATGTGTTTGGTATTCAGAAGTTTCAGAGCATGTGATCTGTCACCGATGGGTGAAGTTTTAAATTAGTATTTTAAGTTAGAATAAGGTGGTGTGGAGAACTGAAGCAAGTAAAGAAAAGGGGGGAAAGAACTAGACAAAATGGAGATAACCCAGATAGTAGAGAACCATGAGGTGATACTTTGGAGTTATATTATGTTCACTAAATATAAGACAAACATGAGAACATTTCATGTTTAACATATATAGTCATAAAGGGTTTCTATAAATGATTGTCTCATCAAGTTGGCAATTAAGTGAATAAAATTAACGATAAACAACGAACAACACAATTACAACTAGTGATCATAATTACAATGGAACGATGAAATAAATAACTGACAGATGATGACATCAGCATAAATTAATTCACTAGTATGCCAATTTTTTCGTGACAAAAATACTAATAGGAAGAGGCATGTGCCATCATATCAAGGACAATGAGTAGATTAATTTGGATATCAAGCCAACACGCGATTGTCATTAATTAATTTGTGATTAACAACTTAATGCACAAAAACGTCTTATTTTTAGTTTTTTCGTTCCTGACTAAATACTAATAAACCAATGTGAATGGAGTAAAAAGAAACGTTGTAGAGTTACAGTCGTTACAGTTAACTGTTGGCATTTTTCTTAGTTTATACTATTCACACGTGTCCATGTTATACACGAGATGTCGTAAGACACACATTTTACTTATGTTCATTGCTCCACGAAAGTTTAAAATACCAACCGCCGTCTTGTACAGTTGTATACCGGACTTAAGTATACACCTCTGATAAGCTCATAATAAGAGCGAAATGCTGCATCAGGTGTTCTTTCGTTGCGTGTGTGCTTCTGTACAAGTTAATCTTGGCTTTATCGACACACGTGTGTTTTAAGCATTAAAGTTATCGCTTAGATGGCGCTTTGCACTTTAACACACACAAGTCGTTACAGTTAACTGTTGGCATTTTTCTTAGTTTATACTATTCACACGTGTCCATGTTATACACAAGATGTCGTACAGACACGACTCGATCGGATTTTTATTTTCCGAGAAAAACAGAAAAAATGAGCAATTTTTTGTTTTTTTTTAAATTAATTAAGCCGCCATTTTTGAGCTACAGTGAAGAGCTTCCGGGACATAATAGGTTTAGTACTTCATTTGTGCAAAAATCTGGAGCTGTCGGATAATTAGTTTTTGTACGATTGCAATTTGAATTTGTTTTGCATTATTTATGTCGAAGCCTGAATACTCGAGACATCGGCCGATTTCAATTTTTCAAAAAGATTTTGAAAATTTAAATTACACACTACAACATGTATATTCCAGTTTTGCGATAAAGACTTGTCAATTTAACCAAATTGCAGTTAAACATCGCTCCGAAAAGCCGGGCGCGCGGATTTACTCGAGTTTATTCGTCAAATCTCACAGCATCTACTGCAATATTTTTTTCATTCTGAGATAACTGCATAAGTAGCATCATGCTAGGCAGCCTAGGCTGTACAACAATGAGGATAGTTTGAATTACTACCGCAACTTTTTCAGCAATATCTGCGTAAGTTAGTTTTAGCTGCCAATTTTAATTGTTAAATCAGACATATTTTTAGTTAATAAACCTATGAATGTAAGCTTTCGCGGCTGTTGTCACTAAGATTATTATCTTCCGGGTTGAGCCGTGTTCGTCCTTCTTTCCTACGTTCTCTGCTTGACGTTTCGCTAACCATGCTGTTAGCTTCTTCAGAAGTCTAAGGTCTTTAGAGTAACTTCTGAAGAAGCTAACAGAGAACCAAGAGATTCCACAGAAAATGAAATAAAACTGTAATTATCTATAAAGAAACCTTTTTTTCGTTGCGGGGCTAATTCAACCACTGAACCAGGAGAAGAAGAACCTAACTATGGGATTAAAGTAATACCATTAGTTCTTTGCTACCGTCTCTACATAGTCCAACATGTTCCAGACAAGATGGATTTTCAACCGAAGATGAAACTCTTTAATTAAGTCATTAAGTAAGGAATTACGTGTCCATCGACCTGTTCCTTTTATAAGTTAGCCCACGATTTCCATATTCGTCTCCACATATACATACGTATAAATGATGCGGCTGCCCAAAATACGTTGTTCCCTAACAACGTCCCCAGACATCTAAGCGGAAGCACAGAGAGTCAAGTCTTGATTCCTTTTCATATAAGAAAATATACCTCGCCTCTGAATCATGATCAACAAAAGTTCCATTAGAAACTGTATCCTTTACTGATATCGAGTCCCAATACTCTTAAAAACATTTAACTTCTAGCTCCTGAGTATAGACTAATCCACTCATCAAATATATTACAGATACATGGGTATTTTGACACAACAAAGTCCATAACGCTTGTAACCAAAAACAGATAATCTTGTGCCATTCTAATCCCAAGATCCATTTTGACAAGGTAAACTTGCTACAGTCCAATAATGGGGTTAATTTACATTGAGAATTATTTCTAAAGTTCCTTCAGAGCTTGCTGTCCGTAGAAGATAGGTTAATTTGGGGGATAGATAAAAGCGATTTTTCAATTTTCTGATTCAAGCAAACTGAAACCGACTCTTCAGTAAGAGGAGCACCTTAACAAAATACAGAACGGTGCAGATTGAACTTTAATAGCTCACTGTCCTCACGACAGAACAGAAACAGATCTCAAATTTCTCGGGATTAATCTCCAAACCCACAAGTTTGATTTTGGGTATAAGAAATTGGAAGTCCTGTAAAACGGTCTGAAGATCCCCTCCTAAGGTCCCATCGTACAAATAGAAAACACAAAGCTCGGATTTTAAATCATGAAACATAGGCTGTTAAACAATGCTGAACAACATAGTACCACACGGATCGCCTTGTTGTGCGCCAACTTTGAATGAGATAGTAAACATTCCATAGATAAGATTGACGAAGAAGAATAGCACTGTCCTTTTGAAGATAACTCTTCCATTATTCTTACTGCACAACCCCTTTTAGTTCAGAAGCCAACTGTTTATTGCGAAGGTGATCATCAGTTTCCGTTACGATAGCTTTACAACACAGCTTCGCAGCCAAATGCCGGAATGTACTGCAATAGGACTATGCCTCCATCCTTTTTAGTTAAGGCGAATTAATTTGCGCCATAAAGAACGCTAGTTATATTTGCGTTGGCGAATCCTAATAACATGAAATTGACTAATTTCGTCAACGATTCGATAAGCTGAGTACCACCATCAGCTGTTTTAGAAGTCATGTCCATTAGATGTTGAGGTCGTATACCATCTAGACCACCTAATGATCATTTTAGAAAGACTTGATTGCAGTCATAACCATTGGGCAACTAACAATAAAACATTTCGAATGGAAACTCGCTAGTCACGAGAATTGATGGACTTGAGTGTTTCTGTGTTTCATAAAACTGGCTAAAAGTTTAACAGTTATCCTTATGTCTCCGTCTGAAACCTTTGATTCTACTCTATGAATTAGATTGCGGAGAGATGACAAAATTCTAAAATGTGAAACTTCAGTTGAACAGCTGAAGTTCGTAATATAACGTGCCACTTCCGTTGTCAAGGATTTTGATTGAAAGGAGCCCTCAAAGCATAGAATATGAAAAACAACAGATCTGCCCTAGATCGGAGATCATTAAATGCTAATACAACATTGATCATCGTGGATAATTTCTGATCAGCCATTACACGAGCGCCTCTAGATATCCTCTTTACAATCAGAGTTTCAGCTTTTATTGACAATAACTATTTACAACACAGGTAACATGGAAATAGGCCAGGAAACTATGGGAGCACATGAATTACCAGGAGAGATCAACATAAATGGGGAAACATTCTCATACTTCTGCATAATAAACTCGATGCTGATAGAAAACACCTTTTCCCCCCCATTGATAGACTTGATAACCTCTACTAGAAGCATGAGAATCGCAATATATGACGTCAAAGTGATAAGAGGCGCTGAATTAAACACTAAACACAGATTGGTAATAGCAAATAACAACATACAAAAACCACCTAGAAAAATGACCTAAAACATATAAAGAAACCCTAACAAGCATACTGTATTCTAAAGAAGAACAAGAGGAAGCAACTTCATGGAACCTAGACAAGAAATGCAGCTGTCTGCAAGAGACAATACTGCAGACAGCACAAGAAATATGTGGCACAAGGTAAGGATCAAACCAAAAGAACCAAGCGATGGAATAATGAGATGAAACAAAAATTAAACAAAAGAAAGAAGCCTGGAGAATATATCTGAGAGAAAAGACAGAAAATAACAAAGTAAACACATTACAATATGAAATGTATGACATGGAATGATTTTGGGAAAAAGATAGAAGAAAACCATATATAGGCTGCAAAATACACAACACAAAAAGTAAAAAATGTGAAAAACAGTAGAGGAGAAATTCAAACTAGAACAAGGAAGAATATTTCACACAGAAATTCCATGGAAACTTAGACACACCACCTCAGAAAGACCAGGATTTAGAAGAGCATCATCGCTATATATATAAAGAGGGACTCCACCAATTGTGACAATTACAGACCTATATTCATACAACAGGTAGCATTAAAACTATACACAAGAGTAATAGAGAAACGCCTAAGGTCTGAAGTAGAAGAAACCGTAGACAAAGAACAAACCGCATTCAGACCGGGAAGACAGACACAGGATAAGATAATAATAAAATTAGGAACCATAATAGAAAAATCAATACACAAGGCAATAAAGCGTCCTGGACCTGAAATCTGATTTGAGAAAGCAGTAGAAAAACACCAGGTTGCCACCAAATTAAGAAGAGTAATTAAAAGTCTACATACAAATATAAAAGGAAGGTGAGATTAAATGGACAATTATCGGGAGAGTTCAGAGATGAATAGAGGAGTGTGCAAGGAACAGTCCCCTATTCTTCATCATTTTCTTCACCACGCTATACAGGCTTATACTGATCTTCTGGGGCACCATACGTAACACTTTCATTACAATTCAATATTAAAATGTACCATACGAATAAGTAAATAAATCATAATTACACTGTGTCCAAGATAATAATGAATAGCATGGATATCTTGAAAACGGAAAAAGATACAAGGCTGCTCAAATTGCAAAAAAGTTGGGCAATTTAGAGTATATTTCCATGGTGTTTGAAAAAGTTTAATAAGATTTTTCGTTTTCGAGATTTTACAAAAAATCAATTTTTGGATTTTTATGTTTCTGTATTTTGCGCTTATTTTTAAAATATTAAAATCTAAAACACTTTTTCATTGTCACTTTTAGAGCTTTAGAAAATGGTGCTTTCAAATTTTAATCTCGGAGACATCATCAACTTTATTTTTATATGGCCGCAGACAAACACCTTGTATTTGGTGGTATTTTTATTACAAATTCAACAATGTATCACACATAATTGTTTAGAACCTAATTTTGTAAGAAATAGTTTAAATTGCCCACCTTTTTGCAATTTCAGCGACCTTGTATCTTTTACTGTTTTCAAGATACTCATGCTGTTATTCTTATCTTGGACACAGTGCAGGAAAACCAGGTTAGGATACTACAACTTAAACACTGTATACAAACAAGATCACTTTACGCGGACGATATACTATTAATCTCGAGAAACCCGGAACAACTTCAAACAAACATAGATACATGGAAGAACAACTTACAACAAAAAGAATGATATTAAACTGAGTACCTACTGCAGCAAGACCCTATAGTACAAGACATAGAAACAAAACATTTAAAATGGTAATGACCATGATCCACATAGACAACAACATATACCCAAAAAGATCCTGTTTAGGTTGTGAGAACTTAATCACAGATATCCCTGAAAGGAAAGAATATAAAAAATGGCTCGCTTCCCCAACACCGTAATGATACCAATGGGAGAAGTGAAAGAAGAAGTTTTTTTGCAAAGGTCTTGACTCCAACATCCTATAAGAGCGAACCTTTCTACAATGAAATTTTAATCAGAGAATCAATTTGAAAAACTTTTTTAGGATTTGAACGACAGAATGAGAATTTGGTCTTAGAAACGTCATGACTTGTGGATTGACAGTCAGAGAGATTGTCATACAATCTTTACAGATCCACTCTTCAGAAGGTTGGTGTGTAGCCATTCATTGTAATAAATTATGGAGGTATGTGTTTTAGTTTCAATATTTCATGGAAAACAAAAGCAGGAGAAAGTTATACCATTGATTATAAACTTATTATACATTAATCCGAAAAGTAAATAAAATTTATACCAGGTCGTCAGTCGTCAATAAACTATTATAATTCTGAATGTTAACAAGTCGAATTTTACTGCATTGAAATGAATTGTTGCTCCGGCAATAACTAAAAAAACCAAGGTCATTGATCCAAAAAAGTTATTGAATAGGGTGTGGTTTCACTGTAGTTGTACGTAAACCGATGTGCTAACAATTTCCTTCAGATTGAGTAAAAATGAACTTTTATGTTGAAAATTAACAAAATATATATATTTTTCAATTCATAAATAGAAGTACAATCTTTTAGCAGAATGCAAAAGTGGCCACGCTTCAGCGTACGGTTCCCGTTGAGAGAAAAATTACGTAATATAATGTGGTAATACCCTGTAATACGTGGGAATTCTTTGTAAGAACTACGTGTAATGTTAATTTACCGGAAATACCTACCTACTCCCGGTTAATGTTTAGAATTTTTATAAACATTTATTTACTAATGTATATGATAGGTTAACGTTCAAAGTTTCATTTTAATCTACTTAATTAAAAAAAAATATTGATATACGTTAACACTATACTGTGTACGATAAGATCATTTTATATTTCCTGGTCTAATGTAATTATTTGTTCAAGTTAATTATAGCACACAATTGTTTATAATGGATAATTAATTGGCAAATCAAAATCATGTGTTTTTCGGTATCGTTCAATTAAACATTTCTAAGAAATTACCGAAAAATTTTACTTACTCATCAATGATGAGGTTTTCTAAACGCATCCATGAATTAAGTTTAGAGTTCGTTTAAAAATTTTTGTTAAATCGATTTCTTTTCTAACCTCAAAATTTTTTCGTGTTTTAAGGTCAAGGTTCGGTATACCGTATGTACTATCAGACTCGCGCGATAGAACTGTATATAAGTAGGGACATTGTATGAAGTTTCTCTTGATCATTTAAAGTAGTTGTGAGTGCATGACATAAGCTCCTACTAATTCACTCTCTAATTTCTAATCGGCGTTTCATCAGAACATTTACTTCAACCGAAAGTGAGTATTTTCACACACGAATGCTAACAAAATTTACGTTTTCGATTAACAGTATCAACATGGGATCGTGGCCAGAAAAATGTTGGAATACTTGCAGTGGAGACAGCATTTCCACCATTGTATGTGGACCAAAGTGAGTTAGAACAATTCGATGGTGTTAGTGCAGGAAAATACGTTATCGGGTTTGGGCCAAAGTAAAATGGGCTTTGTAACGACAGAGAAGACATAAATTCTTCTGCCTAACAGTGGTGCAAAATCTAATCGAGCGATTTAATCTCAAATATTCAGACATAGGACGATAGATGTTGGAACTGAAACGATAATCGATAAATCTAAAAGTGTAAAGAGTGTTTTTAATGCAATTATTTGAACCCCATGGAGTTACCGACTTAGAAGGTTTAGATACCACAAATGCGTGTTACGGTGGAACTGCAGCACTTTTAACGCAGTTGCCTGGATCGAATCATCAGAATGGAATAATCGTTATGCAATTGTGGTTGCTGCAGATATAGCAATTTATGCAAAGGGTAGTGCTCGGCCCAACTGGAGGTGCTGGAGCAGTTGCAATGTTAATCGGTGCAAATGCTCCCTTAGTTATTGATCGCAATGTAAGAGCCACTTACATGAAACATGTTTATGATTTTTACAAACCAGATCTTACGTCAGAATATCCTGTTGTATGGTAAGCTATCAATAGAATGTTACTTACACGCTTAGATACTTGTTACCAGTTATATTGCAAACGGGCGTCCAAAAAATTGTTGGAAATACTGTAGATCTAAATTACTTTAATTACATGCTCTTCCACACACCTTTCTGTAAATTAGTGCAAAAGTCAGTCGCGATTAGCTTTAAACCATTTCTTAAAAACTTCTCCAGAGTTACTTCGAATTATATCCAGGTCTAGATAGTTTTAAAATTTAGAATTAACCAAAACGTATTTTGATAAAGATGTTGAGAAGGAGTTTGTTACGCTTAGCAAAGGGGCCTTCCAAAAGAAGACTGAACCCTCCTTATTAATGGCTAATCAAATTGGTAACATGTATGCGGCGTCACTTTATGGAGGTTTAGTTTCTCTGACTCGTCAACTGCAATATCGAACAAATTGCTGGTAGCAAAATTGGATTGTTTTCATATACGGTTCAGGATTAGCTTCGACCATGTTTTCAATAACAGTAACTAAAGACTGTAATGACAATTCATCACTATATAAATTAATGTCAAACTTAAAAGATGTTGAAAACTAGATTAGAGCAGAGGCAAAAAAATTTCTGCCTGAGAAATTCGTAGCAATTTTAGAAACTAGGAAACAAATTGTCATAAAGCCCCTTCGAGCCTTTGAGCAGCATTAAAGATTTATTCCTCGGTACTTATTACTTAAAAGAAATAGACGGAATGTTTCAGTAGATATTACAGGAGACACATTGCCACCACCAACGGTACCCTATAAAAATGTTGGGGCCTCGAACTCCACAATCAATTAGATGAAATGATATAGTTTTGTAAATTTTTAAGTAAGATTTTAACCATTTTCAAAGTGAAATCGAAATTAACGTAGTGTAAAAACAATAACTAGACGCAATAAGAATTTCATCGTTTATTTAAACTTTCACTGATAATAAACAAAACACATTTTTTTAGTTTTTCGTTTATCTTCAGATGAAATGCTGGAAAGTTGTTGCTTTTATTGATGTTTTTTTATATATTTGAATTTTTAAATGATTTTTTTTTTTTAAATTAAGTTTTAAAGAATATTTTAGCGTGGAATTTGTAATTTTGTTTTTTTATGGTGCTAGTCAAGTAGTAAAAGAAAAACACTGAATTTTTACCACATTTAGTTGTTACATTATTATTTTAGTTGATAGAAATGAAAAACTGGCCGCTATTTATTCCTACTTATATAATTAAGTCGATTATTTTATGGTTATTATGTACATTATATATTTCTAAAAAGTTTAATAATTGTTAAGAGCACACATAATCTGGTCGTCTTATTGTCAGTACAAAGGATCATTGTATCTTCTTATAAAATATTGTTTTATCGTTAAACAACGTGCAAGATTATTGTTTTTTGTGCAATACGAGGTAAAGAACTCGAAATTTATGTAATGATTTCGAGTATTGTACATTATGAATAAAAGTGAAGAATTAAAAGACAATATTTACTTTGTAAGATAGAATGTAAGGTTGTTAGTAATTTAATAAATTTGGTAAATTATGTATAATTCGTTTTATTTTATTTGAATCTGATTAGTAAGCAAAAATGATAGCATTGAACTACATGCAAATAATGGATGTTGTTTATTTATCCCACAAGATAAGTCTAATGTTTCTGATTGAAGTGAACGTATTCACAAAACAACAGAAGATTAAACAAGCGTTATGCGCAGAACTCCACATCGTTCTGATACTAACATACGTCTAAAGGAGTAGTATCGAAAGTGTGCTGCGATATAAAACATCTAACAACTACGCAACTTAATAGTATTGATAGAAAAAGTGAAAAAAGGATTTGTTGTAGGAAAGAAATCAACGTTTAACAAAGAAGAAAAGTCGAGGGGTAGGTCACTGTGGATTTTTTTGGTCCCTCATGTTTGGATATACGTGGATATACTTAGATGTATGTGGATATATTTGGATATACTTGGGTGTTTGTAGATGTGCTTGGATATATGTGGAGATATTTGGATGGTTATGGATGTATTTGGTTGTACGTGCGGAATATATTGTTAACGTAATTAAGTTCCATTCCACAACAAAAGTATTTGTTAACAGAAATAACGTATAAACGTTACATTAGAAAATTAAACTAGGATAGAAGCGGACTAGAAGCTTATTTGGGAGATGATGGGAACTTTAAATTGTACAAATTTTAATTATATGAACTTTAAACATAATAAAAGATTAAATAGAAGTAACCGCATAAAAACACTAGATCATAAAACTCCTCAAAATCGTTGACTTCACATAATATAATCGTTTATGCTTTTTGTAGCTCCCACTCATCTTTATTTTGTACAGGGTCATCCCCAAAGTCCGCATCAAATGGAAACTTATTTATTATGGGATTTTCGATAAAAGTTATTCTTTATAAAAGTTTGTGCACCCTCTAAAACTAAAAATACATCAACAAAATTTGGCGTAAGACGCGTAATATACGAGTGCATTCAAAAATTTAATTTTGAGTCAAGAATAAAGTGCCCTTATTTCAGTAAATATCAAAAAAATTTATTTGAAAAGTTGTTAATTCTTTTTAAAATGGTGGCTATAAGAAAAAGATTTTCTTTAAATGATAATTAAACGATATCTTGTATACAACAGTTTATTTAAAAAAGTTTGTAATTTACAAATTGCCCAATTATTGTGCTAATTATGTTCAATTTTTTTATTCATTAGAAAAACTTCAAAATTTTGGTGCAAAGTTCTTTTGATTTTTGTTGACACCAAAAATTGCTCAAAACAAGTCAGTATCTTAACAAGAATATCATTTTCAATAATATTGAGGCACTAAACATCCAAATTAAATTACATATCAGTATGATGTCAATCCCGCAACATGCACAGTTAAAATTTCTCTTAGATGGCCATGACTTCAAATCTTGATGTTTTTTTATATGAAGAACATATTCTTTAAATAATTTTTTTTGATATTTACTGAAATAAGGGCACTTTACTCTTGACTCAAAATGAAATTTTTGAATGCACCTCGTATATTACGCGTCTTTCGCAACATTGTGGTGGTGCATTTTTAGTTTGAGAGGATGCACAAACTTTTATAAAGAATAACTTCTTATCAGAAAAACCCATAATAAAAAGTTTCCCATTTGGTGCGGACTTTGGGGATGAGGCTGTACCTACCTATATTGCGTTATCGATGTATCTAAATTCATTAACAACTAAAACCTTTGTGCTATTGAGATGTGACTAAATTACCACCATAAATATAGGCTTAGTTTATTACTGAACCAAGTTATACGAGCTCAATAATTGTATATTCATTTTCTTAGAAACCAACATTTTTTTTGCAAAATTGAGTTAAGATGGATGCTGTTACAGAGCGTAGTAAATTATGGTAGCAGAAGGGTAGCAGCATTCGTTACTTCATGGTGCGAGACTCGTACTTGCGATTTGTAGTACTTAACTAATTCGTTTGTTATATTTTTATCGAACGCTTTTTAGCCATTAGCGCGTAGGTCTACTGTCAGTATAGAAGTTGAAAAATTTCTTTAGTGAATATGTAAAAGTGCCATAAGTGTGTGACGAAAACAGTTACTGTTGAATTTTATTTTGTAGATTTGTGCTGTACAAGTTTTTGAAAATTACGGATTATATCCGATTTACGACTTCTTTCAAAATTCAACGAAAAGATGTTAAAAAAATAGAAAGCTTTGCACAGAGTTGCCTAGTTTGATTGATGCGGATGAATATGAACAAAACTACGGAATTTATAAGAAAAATCCCAATAAATTTAAAAATTATTTCGGGAAACATAATAATTATAAATTATTTTTGTAAAATACAAAATCCCATCACAATTGGATTAACAAAAGTCTACACTACAAAACAAAAGTACAAAACAGCAGATAACGCGACAACTTCAATAGATAAAACAGAAAACTAAAATATAGAAAAAATTTTGCTAGGTACATAAGATAGAAGAGTTGTCCAATGCCTTGACTGATGAACAATACAAATCTGTTCAAAAAATGTATACAAACTCAAGGTACAATGCCGCATAGGGTTGCTTGATAATGGAATGCATCGTGTCATGTTTTTGTGTCCAAAACAATTAAAGTAACCAAAGAAAGGCAAAAGGCGGGGTATAACGAGCGTTGGTTAAGAGGAAACTTTTTAAAACATTTAAATATGCATTTCAATGAACTGAAAGAAAACAGTAGGTAATGTTTATAACCGTTTTAGTGATGGGCTAAATAAAAACATCATTTTATACTATTTTGGAAAAAACATAGAAACCTGAAGAATCGACAAGGGATTGATTACCTGAGGAATTACCAAATTATCAAACTGAAAATTAAGCTGAGAGTATTGGTGTTCGTCATCCTCAGCATCGCATATGTCACCGAAAATACGTATTCTTCAAGATGTAACTATCAAACCAGTAATCACGCTGCTTGGGATAGGAACTGTCCTGTTTATGTCAAAAGCTGACTGCTTTAAAAGCAGATTTGCTAGGTTCGGATAGCAATTAAACGCTTCTCCGGCCAACTCTCCAGACTGCTTTTCATCTCATATTTCTTCCGCTTCTGTCTTCATTTACTATCAAAACGTTAGGCGCCTTAACACTAAAACTTCTCAACGGTGTTTCCTCTATCTCTTATATCGATATTTTTGTCATCACTGAGACTTGGTTAAGCGACTCTGTCAATAATTCCGAACTTTTCCCCCCTCTTTTCAACATCTTTAGATGTGACCGGTCACTCGAAGCCACATCCAGATCTAGAGGTGGCGGAGTTCTCATTGCGGTAAAATTCAACTTTCATGTGCAGCATATAGATTTGTATTCAATCTCTCCTTTATTTCAGTCTATTCTCGATATCGATATTGTGTCTTATGATCACCTGATCACACTGTTTGAGGCACTTGAGCTACTTCACATTACCCATGGACCTGATCTCGTTGTGTTGGGTGATTTTAACTTGGCCGAATATGCCTCGTCCCTTTCTGCCTGTACCTCCGAACGTGTTTCAAAAATTAAATAATTTTGCAACTTACTGTCTCTTGAGCAGTTCAACTTTGTCCGCAATTCCACAATAGGTTACTTGATCTTCTATTGTCATCCAAACCATGTCTGGTTAACAGGAACTGCGACGAGGACCTCCATCATCCTACCCTTCTCATAAGATTTTCCCGCAGATTACCTGGCAATTTCCACAAATTTGTTGGAAATAATCTCCATTTGTCCTACAACTTAAAAAAAGGTAACTACGCCTCCTTATATGAACATCTTTCTTCGCTATCATGGACCCCTATCTTAACAGACTCTTCCGTTGATTCCTCTTTACAGAAACTATATTCTGTTATCTATGATTCATTCAATGCATTTATCCCTAAGTCCTCTCGAAATCCAGAACAAAATATCCGCCATGGTTTTCTAATGCTATCATCTCTGATATCAAGCTGAAGTACTCTCTCTGGCGGAATTATAAATCATCTAATGACCCTACTTCTCTTCATCGGTTTAGACTGCTGCGCAACAAGATAAAGATTGATATTCAGACTTCTCATAAATGCTTCTTGAGACGTATTGAGACCGACATTAGGTCTAACCCTAATCATTTCTGGTCTTACATCAATCTAGTCCGTAATTCCTCCGTTATACCTTCTAATATGACTTATCTTGGTGCTCACAGTGACGGCCAAAATGATTTTGTCAACTTTTTTGCTTCTTATTTTAGTAGCTGCTTTAGCGACGTACACTCATGAAATTTAAAACTTGGACACCACAAAAGCCCAGATTTTAACATTATCGAAAATGTTTGGGCTCGAATACTTGCTGTTATCCGAAGACAACAAGGGCCAAATTTTATACCAGTAAACCGTAATGCACTAATTGCAGCCATTGATACCGCATGGAAAACGATTAATATTAATTATATTGATACCTTGATAGCGTCAATGAGCAGACGCCTCCAAGAATGTATCAATAATAATGGAGGTCACACCCATTATTGATTTCTTATATTTATTTATATAGTAATACTTTTATTTAAAAAAAGTTTTCATTTAATTTTAAACTATAACTTGGTATCTTAATTATAATTATGTAATAAATTCTTGTCAAAAAACTAAATATATACGTTGACAATAAGACGTTTTTTAAATCAAAATTATTTCTAATATTATTTTGTAAACATTTCCTAAACAAAATTTTGATTCGATAATTAATCGAGCTATGGTGTTTAATTAGCGATACCTTCAAATATATTCTTTAAAGACAAAAATTAAATAAGCAACGTAAATTACCTATTTTCTAAAACGTGCTTAGTGTAATGATTCATTCTACAATCCTTCTATAAGATAACCCCTGCTGTTTTAAATTTCATGATTGTACATGCCCAGCAATCTTTTGTACCTCAACATCAGGTTGTTGACGTGATCTCTCTGCCTTAACATTTCGTCGAGTCTAATCTGCTTTTCGCTATAAAAAGATTAAGCCCACACTTAGCGCAGGCATTGATCTCATCCCTGCTTTCTTCTTGCGAGACTACATTTCTGTGCTGTCGACGCCGTTATTCAATCTGATCCTTCAACAGAGACGCATTCCTGTTGATTGGAAATCTGGTCGAATTGTTCCCGTTCATAAAAAAGGCGACAGATCCAATGTTCTTAACTATCGTCCCATCGCGCTTCTCAAATTTTGCTTATATAACCACATCGCTTCTAGAATGTCCCAAAAGCTTTACAGCTGTCAACACTGCGACGTCGCACCTACTCTCGATTATCATTGCCTACTGTATGCGGATGACATGAAGATATTTCAGGTAATACGTGATATGTCTGATGCTCTTGTGCTTCAGAGAAGGATTGATCTTTTTGATAAATGGTGTCGGTCTAACCACTTAGATCTAAACGTTTCTAAATGTCACATCGTTTCTTATACCAGAGCAAAGTCCCCAATTCTTTTTAACTATTCTTTTCCGACGTCTCCATTACTCGCTCTAGCGCTTTTAAAGATCTGGGTGTCACTTTTGAATCGTCTCTGTCCTTTAGTTCGCACATTCGATCTATTGTTTCATCTTCACATAAAATTCTTGGTTTTATTATCAAAAACTCTAGAGATTTTTTAAGCGCTGACTTACCTCTCTTGCTGTACAGAACCCTCGTTCGAACTCGGCTAGAGTATGCCTCGGTAGTTTGGAACCCTACGTATCAGGTTCATATCCACGCTCTGGAGAACATTCAGCGCAAATTCTTAAAATTTCTAGTTTTTCACGTTGATGGAATTTACCCTCTAGAGGTTTCCCGCAATCTGATCTTTTGGCTAGATTCAACCTTTCCGATTTAAGTAGTCGTCGCGCCACCTTTTCTCTTCTCTTCTATACAAACTTATTCATTACCTTGTCGATTGTCCTGAATTGTTGGCAAAATTATCTTTTTCCGTTCCTTGACCTGGGTCTCGTTTTCCTACCACTTTCTACCTACCCACTCCCCGTACGCGTGTGTTGGAGTCATCTCCTATTTTCTCTGTATGCAGCAGCAGTGCTCTACGTAAATTTGATATTTTCATACGTCCATAACCGAGATAAAATCATTCTGTAGCGACTCCTAGTTGGTTGATTGATTTACCTTATCTACCTCGTTTAACGTTAACGTTACTACTTTTATTTGTTTTGCATTATATCTGTATTACCTACGTCTAATTACTTTTTACATTTATATTATCCGATTCGTTTTAGTTTTGTATTTTGCTGTTCCCGCCCATAATTGGCTTTTGCTGTGGTGCGGCTGTATTTAAATAAATAAATAAAATAAAAATAAATAAACACAAATGGTGTATCAACGCTCTCAAATATATATTCAAGTACTCCTAACGAAATTACGTAAAGAAAGATGAAAGTTAAGTTGAATAAAGTTTAGTACAATGTTTTTTCCATATTTTACAAATATCCAAACAATTTTGAATGAAAATGAAAACTAAAAAAAATGTTACTTCAAAATTCTGCTGAAATGGAATTTTTACATATGAGAAACTGATTTGAAGGTTTGTAATTTACTTAAAATATTGGAAAAACCGCAATTTCTAATGAACGTGGCCAATGCAGTAGTAGCAAAGCAAGTAGCAGTGGTAACAGATATGAAAGTTCTCAAAAAAGTTTTGTTGTTATTTATTTACAATTGGTGGTCAGCTACTTTTTGACACCTTCTATGCTAATTTAAACGGCGTTATAGTGTCAATAAAGTTACATTAACTAGGGAATAGAAAAAACTCTCAAATTAAAAGAGAAGGAGAATTTAGATTTAAAGAATTGAAAGAATATTTACTAGCTAGAAACTTTTCTCTCATCATTTGGATGATAAAGATTCCACTAAAAGAACGGGAAGAATTCAGTACTCTCACAAACTAATACCAACGTGAAAATACTAGAACATTGTCTTCCGTGCTTTTGATTTTGAATAGTTAGTTATCATTGATTGGTATCATTTTTAATTTTCAGTTACGTCACTAAGAGAAATTCAGCGTTAGCAAATTATGCGTATGTTGTAATGGCTCAAAGTTTGATAAAAGGAAGTCCGCCCTTTTGTTTATCTGTTTATGGTACAGATAATAAATTCACAAAGGAAGAGATTCTCAAACGATGGAATAGTTTGAAGAAATTAGCAACGGATTATGGTATTGAAATTCTTAGAGTATCATCAGTTGGTGGATAGTCGACTACCAAAATCGATGCGATGTACCAGTCGTTTGCCACTAAATGAAGAATTAACAAAAGACAATAATCCCAACTGGAAGTGGTTTTTTAGTGATCTTAATTGTAAGTTAATATACACGCAGGTTACAATTCATATCGGGACAAAACTAAGAACTAGATTAATTAAACCATCAATTTTATTAGCTTTTGGAGATTATATTAGTTCTCAAAGTCATATGTTCACTATTTAATTCAAAATGTTTCTAAAGATGAACATTGTCTAACAGCGAGTGACCTTAAAGGTAATGATAAAATGAAGTTCAAGACAGTATTGATATGTAATGAAAAGGTAATTTCATTGCTTGAAAAAGAGTTACCTGAAGAAAGCAAAGATACTGTGCTTTATTTAAAAATATTTCTTGAGTAAAATACTTCATAGGTATTAAAAGAATATATTTACTGTGGAAAAGTGTTTTGTTAAGAATTTGGAGAGGTTTTATTCTTAGATCAAAAACACTTTAACTAATAATTTTATAAGCTTAAACGCATATATTTCCATCGAAATCAATACCCACTCCCTCATAGTGTTAGTGAGAAAGTTTTCACAAAACCCGCAAAAATACAAATGCGATTTGTTTTTCACATGGCTAATGAGCAGTCAGCCATGTCAGCAGATATTTAGAGCGGCTTGTTCCATGACGAGCAGTTACTCTACAATAAATAACTTTAGTTTACTTGTCGGTTAAACAAAATGTAATTCTTGGAAGATGTAAAGACTGATCTCAATAATAAATTCATATTTCCAAGGGCAGAGCGAATCGATCAAATTCAAATGATGTATAGATATTACATTACTGCCAATAAACGATGGCAGTATTGAAAAAATTATAGTTGAAGCACTGACTGAATCTGTACAAATTGCACTGAATAAATGGGTATACATAATGTGAAAATTTTGTAGTAGTCCAAACATATCATCTTTTGACATTAAAATAAAACAAACAAAGTTAAAGATAATGACCATAATGATGTTTTTCATTCATTTTCCATCACCCTTCCTGCAGTCGAAAAGTGATTTTTTAACGTTTATTGAAAGTCACGTTAACAAGTCACATTTTAAGTTAAGTATACCCTTTTTAAGTACTTAAAATAATTAGAGCGCATGCGCCAAACATCAGACGTACGCGGATATATTTGGATGTATGTGGATATACTTTGAATGTATCAGATTGTAGTTGATTTACATGGATATTTAGTGGAGGTTTTAGATGTTTTGGTCGCTGTAACAACAGTGAACGGCTGAACAATTTCAAATCCACCTGAAATTTCAGTAACGCTATTATTATTTAAGTTGTAGCTATTAATGCGAACATTTTCTGCTACCTACTACCGTTCCTGCGTTCGGATAAAACGAGGTACGGCGCGAGAGCACGTTCCTTTTAAGACGAGTTAAAATGAAAATTGAGTTTAGAAAAAAAAATTTAAAACTAAAGTTATAGGTAAACAAAATTTCCAACAACTTTTATTTCATAATTTTTTTGTATAATTAATATTCGTGGAGATATTGTTAAAACAATTAGTGTCACGTGATAAGTCATAATGACTTATCGGATCAAAAAATAGTTTAAACAAAAGTTCTGTTCAATTAAAATTATAAAAAAATTTTATAAAAAGATGTATAAATAAATATTTTTCAAAATATTTAAAAATTTCGAAATTCTAGTTTGGTTAATGCCCAATTTGGTTTGATATATTATACAAAAAATCTAATCAGATTTGCACTGTTATAAATAAGACCGATATGTAAAGTTTTATAAATATTTGTCTGGCGGTTTCATTATAACGTACTTACTCAATTCGTGAAAAAAGTTAAAAAAGGGGGTATTCAAATTTTCGGTTTGAGAAACCGTTGCATATTAATAAGATGTGGAGTAAAAATTACAGAGTTTACATCGAAGAAAATTCACATTAAAATATATGAAAAAAACTGACCTTTTAATCTATAGATACAAAATGCTGTGAAAAGTATCATCTGATACTCCTGATGAGATGTTATTTTATCTCCACATCCGACAAGATGATAAGATGGGGAGTTATGCCCTAACGAAAATTTTAAAACTTTTTTTTTCGACGAATTAGAATTAGTACGTTATAATGAAAAAAAATTCTGATTTTAATGTAGGAGGGAAACCTAACCTTTTAGTAAAATATTTTTAAACATCGAAATATGAGGCAATTATACCGGTGAGAAACGGTCCTATGAGAAAAATTTCGGACTAAAACAGTAAGTATGTAATGTAAATTTCAACTAAAAAATTAATTTTTATAAAATCAAAATTAAACTATTATTTTTCATTATTTATTACATACAAAAAGAAAAAATATATATTTTAAAGAATTAAATTTAATCTTGATCTCTTTGAAATCATTTTGTGTATTACTTCATTTAGATCGACCTTTGAGTCACAATGAACCGTGAGAAGAGTTAATCATATGAGACGGTTTTGTCCTGGTTCTGTTCCTAATATAACTCTTTAGTCGTCTCAGCGTTGAAACGTTCTTTCAGGAGATCGCTATTAAGACTGAGATTTGAAGAAATTTTTTCATATTTGGAAAGAATTCTTCATCACAAGTATTAAGAGACTCAAGCGCAGAACATTTTTATTCTCCATAGTTGCTTGATTCGAAGTTAAACGGAAAGAAGAGGGATTTATCCTGTAATATTGTTCAAACGATTCTGCTTCCGCTTTTACATTTTGACGATGCAGGATGCACTTACCTTCGGTCAATCGAGGAATTACTATTTCTCCGGTGCTCATCTCCTGTGCTTCTTGAAATATTTGCGCGCAAATCGTTCTTGGCTTTACAAGAATTCTAATGTGGTCTTCAATGTCCGCACGAAGCTACAAACAAAGTCCACACTTTGTAGGTCTCTATTTAAATTAGCTGTATAAGAAAAAAAGAACCATTGCCACTACAAATTTCGGATTGTCAATAGCCGTCAGAAACCCGTCTCGAACAGCCGATTGACGAATGAAACTAACTGCACTTTTTATCGTACCGATACAGTTCCTGATAGCAGGTAGATCGCAGGAATGCGCGAATACTTAACTAAAGAGAATGCCCCGCGGCATAGCGTACGTGCGGTGGAAATTGATTATTGATGATAGTTCGTACTACCTTTAACCTACCACTCATAACGGCAGCACCATCATAACCCTGACCGATCATATGCAGTTGAGATCCAAATCATATGATTTTACTGTATTTAAAATGGTTGAAGACAATCATATTCTACGGAAGATCCTCAAAATGAAGAAATTCCAAGAAGTCCTCTCTCACAATATCCTTTTCTTCTGAGAGATCGACGTACCTGAGACATCGACATTTACTCATGTCGGGATATACCTGATGTTTCATCCGCCAGAACATTAAAATATTTGGCATCCTTAGCTTTTTCTTGAATTATTTTTCAGCAGAACTGTATAATTTCATTTTGTATTTCTGACGATACATTACCGACTGCTTTTGTTTTGATTGAGAAAATGAATTTTTAGAAATTCATCTCCAGAGAGGGGGGCTCGATAACGAAGAAGAACTCTGAAGTTTCCATCACTCATTTCAGGTCTGATAATGTTATATTACCTGGATCCTGGTGACCCTGTAATACACTCAAGAACGTTTCGTTCACCTTGAGAGATTCTATTAAAACTGGTCGCTTTTATTTTAGCGAATTGATGATATTGAGTTGAAGAATATTGATCGAATTTTTCCAAAGCATTCTTCCAGTTCATGAAGGGTTTAATTACTAAATTATGCAATAGTTGGATCCCGGGACCTCCTTCTTTAGCTCCAAAAAAAAAACGCATACTTTGCAGAAAGCTCCTTGTAAAGCATTCGAATAGCACAACCAAGACTGCTTTGCGTGCCAAGATCGTTGAAATGATCATTTTTCTCTTGCCGCAAGAAGGAAATTTAAAATCTTCATTAGGCAAGTTCAGATGTGTTTTGAAACATTTTCTGCGCTTAACTACTTTTTGGTTTTGATATAGATATAGCAACACACAAAAATAGATTGCTGGTATGTCCGCTTCATTTTTATTCCTAACAGTCCATAGACCTGCTTAGGTTGTTACTTTCCAAGTTTTCTTGCTGTTAACAAAAGGGAAATTATAACTACAAGGGAGCTTTTGTATAATTCCGCCCTCACCTTTGAAGAAGAAAAATAAAAACTTATAACAGAAATCAGTTAGCTGATGATGATAGCTTAGCTATTGAAACACGTGTCCGGGTAAAGTTTTTTGGTGCAGTTTTTTGGTGTTTGTTTGTTTTTATAACAGAAAATGAACTACATACAAAATGCAATGTGATTGGGCAACAATAGCGGTGCGCGGCGGTAAACTGAACAAAAACGAGAGTACGGTTAACTATGCGACACAGATACAGCGAGACTGAGGATCAGAAACTGAAAAAGCGTTTTTGTGTTTGTGTGCATGTGTCTGCCATTTCTCTCAATCTCAACCTTTCTCATACTAGCATTCAGCGCAGGCTGACACAAGTGGTATTTTCCATATCAATTTTGACAATTTGGTTTGGGAATCGCCTATAGCTCACTTTATTGGTATATTTCGTGAAGTGGATATTGTTTTAGGTAGTGTGCACAATTTTAGTATTTAGCATTCTCTGCATATACAGGATTTTTACCGGGTACCGTATGTATTGGAATTGAGTAGTACACGGCAAGTAGTGGGGAGATGGTGATTGAGAAGGTTTGATTGTATAGGGGAGTTGGAAGTTTCAGTTACACTCAATGTGTGGGACTTTGAGCACCGCATTTTGTTATGACAAGTTTTTACGCTAACGTGGTGAGTCCATGACTCAAACCCTACGAGACTTTTGAGGTGGATGCATAATGTGAGTATGTGGTCATGGATGATAAAACCTCCCGAGTCATAGTAATACGAAACATTGATTCCAACAAGATGGGGGAACGGCTCACAATGCTCGAATATCGATCGAGATGTGTCCAACAAGATATTTTATTTTTTGTAAGATTTTTTTAAAAAATCCTTGTTTGTAGAACAAATTGTTTAAAACAAAGAAACAGCAAAATCGAGAACATCACCACAAAACCATTCTAAAAGCAGTACAGTTGAAAATTACGTCTCTTCTAGAAGTTTCAAATACATTAATGAATCAAAAATCAAAAAAGAAAATGTTACTGAAGAAGTTGATATCAAGTGTTTTTAAGGATACTTGATTATAAGAAATTATTTTTCTAGAAAAGCTTTGACTAAATGGCCTACTATCTGAAAGTGGTTTTTTACATTTTTGGAAAAAAGATTTTGGTATAACCCTAATAAACATCTAGACCGGTGAAAAGTCTTCAAATAATCTACAAGTAATCACGAAAAATATTGTACCAAACAATTTAAAAATTGTGGGTGAAGGCGATCTTATGTGGCCACAAATACATGATGGATTATAAACTACTTAAGTAACCTTTTCCAAGTCTAACTCAAGTGGGGTTCTGTATCTACTCCTACTATTATAGTAACCATAAGGTACAAGAATATTCCATTGATACGATTGATTAAAATGCTTTAATTCATTGATAAATAGAGAAATGAATTTTTTCCACGACCACTATGAAAACTTTACATTTCGTAGTCATAAACCACTAGAGAAAATTTGTCATATCCAAACATCTGCAGAAAATCATTTCGTTAACGGTATATATACCCCAATTGACTGAATGTAGTTGCAAAAGCTGATTGGTTGCTCGTTTTGATTTGAAACTGACATTTATTTATTTAACCTGAAAATCTGTCAAAACGACGTCTACACTTCAAATAAAAAGTTGATTGATAATTATTGAGAATAAAAAATGTTTGGTAGTAGTAATGAAAACAACTATATTTTTTTTAATTCCCAAACTGACAGTTAAATCTTAAATTAAATTTTGATAAAACTCATAGATACTACATACTGGTCGTGGAAAAGTATAGTGTATTACTTGAGGATAAAATCATGTTTCATTGCCTCGCGCAGCTAACACACTCGCATGAAAACTGTGATTTTCTCCTCGTGTAGGTAATACATTATACTATTTTAATATATACATATCGTATGAATATAATAAAAAGTACTTACATCATTAATAAATAATATTAGAATATTAATCAAACTTAGATGAGATGGAGATCGTATAGATCTATGGATCGTCGAACTCCTCGAAGTCGTCTTTGTCACATGCGATTTTTTGAGCGTTTTCGCATGATGATCCATCGCAGTATGCACAAATAACCGAACATTTAAGACCAGCCTTTAGGCAACTGCAAAATCACATCCGGTGCTGGTTTCTGATCTAGAGGAATCGGCGTAAGGCCAATATTTTGGCGTTCCCATCCCCATTCCGGCCATTCCATAGCATTATTTATATTTCCACGCTAATGTTGAACTTCATAATATGTTCGGAATGAGTGTTGTTGTGCTGATTCTGATTTACGGCCGGTGGCCAAGTGCTTACTAATATAGCAACGGTGACCAAATGGCGGCATGTGGCTCTTCAAGTAGTTTATTGTGGTTCAACTTATAATTAAAAAAATATCACATATTTTTAATTTCCTAAATGATATAAAATTGTTCTTGCAAGAAATGTATAACGCGACAATGCGGCAACATAACTTTTACGATAACGTTCTGCAAGTCAGAACTTGTCTCGACCATATACTATTTACAAGCGCAGACAGTTGGGATGTAAGATTCAGCAGTAAAACGACTGCAAATAAAATCAATTGTAAACTTACATCACTTATTAATTTAATTTTGTTTGTAATTTATTAATTTTTTACTGTTGTACCTACACAGATGACACTTGAAAACAAACCAAAGCGAAAAAAAAAATTTTTTAAGGAAGAATGTAATTCTACGGACAATAAGTGTTCATGATTATATAGATATATTTCATTCATGTAAATATTGTAATTACCTTGTATGTGTTCGTGCCTATGTGCCCAGTCACTCGTTTGAATTCGTGCTGTTTTGTCACTCTTGGTACAAGAGTAGTCGTAACTATGATAGAATAAAACTGTATTCCGAAGTGTTAACATCGGTTTCTTCCAGTAGCACTGTGTTTTATTTCTCAAACAACACGTCAAGTTGTACCTTTAAAATTAAATTCAAAAACCGCAAATACTTAACAAACAATAAGAGTTTAGATCTCAGAATCCCGAGAAATCTGAGTTACGAACTAAAAAACTATAATCGTTAGAATCGTCAATTAATAATCAAATCAATTTCAATTTCATGTCCAAATTCAATTAAATTCATTAAATCGAGGTTCTGGGCACAGTTGACAAACCAGAATTTAAAAGAATTAATTAGAAGTTCAATTTCCAATTATGAACCTGATTTTAAAAAAAAATTATTTCAACAATTCAAATTCATACACCTTCTTCAAGTAGCAAAGAATGGACAAAAATAAATGAAAGATGTAGTTCGTCCGAAATTATTAAATGTAATTCAAGCATGTTTTTTACCGCGCTCGAAATACACAAAAACTTTTAAGACAAAATTTGTAGAAAATTGACTTGGCTTTATTTTTGAAGAAAACTATTGTTATAGTAGGATGCGCTAAACGAGAGTTATTTTGAAAATACTCTAAAAATGCAATTTTTTGGTGTTTTTTCAGTGTGGTGGCTCTAGCCGCAAAAATAAAAGGTGACAAAATATAATCCTACCAAAAAACTCGTTTGGATACTGGGCTACTAAAAACACTGTCAAATAGAATCAAATCTCGATTTTAAAAAATGTCGTGAATTAGTTTTTATTAAAATGTGTACCATTACCATTTCTAAACAACACCGCTAAAAGTTACACTTTTTAAAAAAGTGTCGAAATCCTGGAAAACTCGTAGTTTTATTGCGATAAACCACTTCTGGCTTTACGAGTTCATTAATTTTCTATTTTAAGGCTGGCGGATCAGAAACAGGGGCTTGGCGGCTATCTGGATTTCGACGTAATATTTCCTGCACTATTTTGATTTCATAAAAAAAGACTTATTATTATTTCACTAATTGTAAAGTACAAAGTGATTTTTTTTAGTTTCAATTTTGCCAATATTTATCCAGAAATAGAAACAATGATTATTTTATTTGTGTACCGGGTGGCCAACTAACAATGGACGCCGGCTATATCTCGGGAATTATAAATCTGAAAATATTGAAAAAAAAAAATTTAATAGGTAAATCGGCTACGAGAAATTGCGGGAAATTATTTTCAAGTTTGTAGGATGGCCGCTAGGGGGCGAAACTGTTATGGCCGATCATATAACTGGTTCTTTCTCCAAAAATATGCAAATATAAATATATTTTCATTTTTTTCTGACTCTGATTTTTTTTGCTTAGAGTATTTTACTCTCTCTTATACAATGTAGTGGTGGGGGAACGCCAAACAAGTTTTTATTTAAATGGAAATAACTTCGGTATAAGTTAACAGAATTGAACAAACTAGGTCTCGTTTAAAAGAGCTCTTCTTACTTAATAATATGCTCTATCAAGATAGTCCGAATAAATTTTGACGTGATAGCTAGAGGGCGCTCTTTAACACTACAACAATTATTGCGCATTATCATAAGATTTTTAAATAGCACCCTATGTATTTTTTACACAGTTAAATAGAGGACAAAATTTCTAAACAGTCGGCGCTAACCGCAACTTCCTATCCTTTTTCAAACCGAAGATATCAATAAAACAAATGTTTGACCGCTGACTATGCAACATCTATTACATATTTTACGTAGAAAATGAATTTAAATTAATTGAAACCATTTAATTAATGCCAAAGAGAACATTATTAATGTTTTAGCTTATATGCAGTTTAATCCACACCTAAGTACTAGAAGTATTGCACAGGATCTGGGAGTAACTCGATCTACCGTTCAAAACATTCTCAAAGAGCACAAGTAAGCGAATCTTCAATGTTCAAACTCTACTGTAAACTTACAAAGGTTTACTTAATACTTATCCTACTGTTGAATCAGTAGTGATCATCTTACATCTTTCAGGTTACATCCATATCACTTAGTCCTGCATCAGGCATTGACTGCTGCAGATTTTGATCAAAGACTAAACCATTGCCACTGGCTCTTGGGTATGATGGCAGACGATCCCCAAATTCTATCACGTATATTGTGGACAGATGAGGCCACCTTTCATAGTAATGGCAGTGTAAATGTCCATAATATGCACTATTGGTCAAGAACGAATCCGCACTGGATGCAAGAAGTTCAGCACCAAGGTCGTTGGTCTGTAAATTGTTGGGCAGGGATTCTAGAAGGGCAAATTATCGGTCCTTTCTTTTTAATAACCAACTAAATGGCCACAATTACCTACAGTTTTTAACAGAGCAATTGCCGATTCTGTTAGAAGAAGTGCCCCTAGAAATTCGAAGACGAATGCTGTTCCAGCACGATGGCTGTCCAGCCCACTTCGCAGTAAATGTTCGTCAATTTTTAGATGCCAACTACCCTGGTAGATGGATAGGAAGGGCAGCATTTTTCCATGGCCGGCTAGATCACCGGATTTAACATGCCTGGATTTTTATTTATGGGGTCGAGTAAAAGATATAGTTTCTGCAACCGGACTCACTACACGTGATAACATGATTGGACGAATAAGAGACTGTATGCAAACTATTTCAGTAGCTGAACTAGAGAGTGCAGTTTGGAAATGATGCTTAAGTGCATCGAAAACGATGGACGGCAGTTTGAACATTTAGAACGGCATTAATTAAATTGTTTCAACTAATTTAAATTTGTTTTACGCGTAAAATATCTAAATAGTCAGCGGTCTAACATTTGTTTTATTGATATCTTCGGTTTCAAAAAAGATAGGAGGTTGCGGTTTGCACCGACTATTTAACAATTTTGTCCTCTATTTAACTGTGTAAAAAGATACATAGGGTGCTATTTAAAAATCTCATGATAATGCGCAATAATTGTTGTAATGTTAAACAGCGCCCTCTAGCTATCACGTCAAAATTTATTCGGACTATCTTTATACAGCATATTATTAAGTAAGAAGAGCTCTTTTAAACGAGACCTAGTTTGTTCAATTCTGTTAACTTATACCAAAGTTATTTCCATTTAAATAAAAAACTTGTTTGACGTTTCCCCACCACTACATTTTATAAGAGAGAGTAAAATACTCTAAGCAAAAAAATCAGAAATTTTGCAGTCTTTACTATGGCAATATTTAAAATATATTTATATTTGCATATTTTTGGAGAAAGAACCAATTATATGATCGGCCATAACAGTTTCGCTCCCCTAGCGGCCATCTTACAAACTTGAAAATAATTTCCCGCGATTTCTCGTAGCCGATTTACCTATTAAAATTTTTTTCAATATTGTCAGATTTATAATTCCCGAGATATAGCCGGCGTCCATTCTTAGTTGGCCACCCGGTACATATTATTTAACTAAAGTTTGATAAGCTTCCTTACCTCGACACCAACGAGATACTTGAAATATAGAATCATATCAAGATTATAATGTAATATAATCAAAATGTAAATTAATGTTAATTTTGACTAAAAATGTATGGTTTTTACTATATAAATATCAAGCCGACTAAAGAATGAAGGTCCTATTGAAGTTTTGAATCCCGTATACCATAAACTATGAAAATTTTGTTTCTTTTCTGTTAAAATTTTTAGTAAATAAAAATATTACAAACTTTATACGAATTATGAAAACAAAAGAATATTATAAACTTCTGAATTTCGTTTTAAATTGTAAATGACGATAATCATTTAAATTTTGAGTTCCGTAATTGTGTTTTCAAAATACCAGTTTAAAGGCAATTAAATCCTTAACATGTAAAAAATGTAATAAACATTTTGATGTGCATGGCGGTTCAAGACGTTAATGTGAAATCCTGCAATAAAATTTGTAATATATTATGTTACACTTGCGATTTAAGCACTTATTTTCTTTTGTAATATTTTTGGGATACGTTTAATAACTTTTATACTGAGTGATTTTTCACGCCCAGACACGTTAATCTTGAATTTTTAAATGTCTTCTTTCGGCCCATGTTGTGATGTTATCATCAATTTTTTTTTTAACTGCAACTGCAACATTTTAGTAAATATGTTTATATTTCACTTTACTATAATTGAATGATAACTCCTAGGATACGCGATATATAAACATTTCCATAACAACCGGGGCGTAATAAACTCATTACGCCCTCAAAAAATTGTTTGTACTTAACTGATGATCTATTAAATATTAAAATTTATTTTATAAAATACAATTTGTAATACATACAATAAGGCATTTCAATGCGCTGTCAGATAGCTGTCAAAGACCTTTGAAAATGGCTACTGTAGGGCAAACTTACGTATAATTAGATGGATTTTATCATTGAGTTATAGGATTTTAATATAGTTTATACGTTTAATTGATTTGTAATGTACCATAATGCCAAGTATTCGGTTGTGTAGTGAACAGTGTCAGTAGAGGAAATCCTGACAGTGTTAAGTTTTTTAGAATCCCTGTTACTTATTTGTAATTTTAAACATAAATTGAGTTAAAATACTCTTTCACAGATTCTATAACTAACTTAATTAAAACAAACACTAAAAGTACAAAAAGTCAACAGAAATTATACATATTCCAATGAAAAAAAGGTCTGTTTGCCCCTTACAGACGCCATTTTGGCAAAAGCGTTGAAATGCCTTATGAATTAAGCATTCTTTTTCATATTTTCCATTCGATTTAACGGGCAGCAAACTTTCCGTCGCTTTTTCAGCATTTTCTTATACACATTTTGGTAGGGCATTCATAATTGCAATTCAAGGCCAAATTTGACAATTAATTAACAATTTGTTTTTGTTTCATAGCTACCAGATATTATAGGTATTTGCGTAGGTGAGCGATGCGCCCAAAGATGCCAATTCTATTTGTTTTTCAGAATACAAAGTGAAAAATAAAATCTTGTATGCACCACGGCAACACAGTAACGCACTTAAATAGTTATTTTGTACAATTTAAAAGAGCAATAATTTGAACGTGTTTAAATTCAGTGTCGGTTTTATCAACATTGACACGTCCTTTAATATTTCCATTACCGAATAAGTCCTTCGAATATTAAATTTTCTGTGAAACGATACCAAAATATTTGTTTAAATGTGAAATAAAATGTATGTCCATTATTTTGTTACAGGAAGGTATTTAGACAATGGTATAAGTGAAATGTCGATATACTATTAAAAAAATGTTTGAAAGATATTCTCCACTCAAAATAATCAGATAAAAAGTAAGAGAAAAAATAAAAAATTAATAAGCGTTATACAATTTGGAATACATAATTTGGAACTTGTATTGTTTAAATAAAAACAAATGCCATTGTTACATACAAATAATGGTATAGTTATTTGCAACTATTGTTAAACAACTTAAAGAACTAATTTAAATTCAAATTCAAGCAAAACATTCATACAAAAATCAATTGTAGCTATTCGTAACGGTATTGTTTACTATATGCATTGCAAAATGTAATAAATATATTTATTTTAATTTCTATATGCCTTACCATGAATGTGATAAAAACACAATTAAATTGAATAATACCTATAGTACTATATCTTGATACCGAATGGCTTTCGCAACTTTAAATGAAATAACAAGATACTTAACTGAACATTTCGTAAACCATATCGAAAACTTTTTTTATTATCGTTTTTTTAAAAAGTTGTGCATGGTTCAAAAATATTAGTAAAGTGTTGGTTTGAATTAACTCTAGTTCATAAATTATGCTAACGTTCACATGATGTTTTCGTACTTTATGTTTATCTATGACAACGTATTATTAATTAATTACTACAGTCAAAATATTTGTCACATTAAAAAGTATTCATTCAATTAAAACATAAAGTTTATTTAACAATCTTTTATTTCGTGCAGTATATTTTTTTTTTTTTTTTTTTTACATAGAAGAGATTGTTGGCATGTCACATTCTTCATAAAGTACCATTGTTTTTTTTACAATACAGAAGAATGCGATAATGAAAATATGAAATTACAGTCATTTAGCATGAGAAATTCAGGTTTGGTGATTATTTACGTTTTACATTATAAATAATTGCAGTTATAAATTTCAATCCTTAATTTATCTCTCTTATCTGTTAAAAATATGATAACCTTTTCACTTTTTTGAATGTTTTTGAACAATCTTGCAATTTAAATACGCAATGAACATAATAATTATTTATTTTAGAAATATAGTATATTCCAAGCTATTTGTCCCATTAAGGATTAACCCCTCTTTACTTTTGGGCACACACGTGGTTT
This sequence comes from Abscondita cerata, assembly GCA_030710515.1. Classification (NCBI taxonomy): domain Eukaryota; kingdom Metazoa; phylum Arthropoda; class Insecta; order Coleoptera; family Lampyridae; genus Abscondita; species Abscondita cerata. The sequence continues at coordinate 35,442 of JALBCR010000563.1, read as the reverse complement.
AAACTATTGTGAAATGTACAGCTTTGAAATCATTGGCTTTAGGGGAGACAAGATTCGTTATATTGCAGTATTAAATGGGTTAAAAAAGATAGAAACATTTAGAAAACACATGCATTTAAGTTGAAACAATATACGCCCTTAAAGTATTCTTTAACACGGGTAACATTTGTTTGAGACTTTTGGATTAAATGACAATTGCCAAAAACCAGCGTTAGAAAACTCGTTTCAGAATTTTCGCCTTATTACCCGTGTTAAAGAATACTTTAAGGGCGTATATTGTTTCAACAAATGCCTGCGATTTCTAAATGTTTCTATCCTTTGCTTAATCCATTTAATACTACAATATAACGAATCTTGTCTCCCTAAAACCATGAATTGAAGGCTGTACATTTTACAATAGTTTCAACGAGGTGTGCGCCAAAAGTAAAGAGGTTAATTACCGAACAAATAACTTGGAATAGACTATCAGACAAATCCATACAAAGAATATGTAGTAAACAAAGCACCACATATTTAACAGAAACAATAGTATATTAAAGAACTAGTTTCAGAAGACGCATTTTATTAAACAGAGGTACAGTTTTCGAAAGTACGAGTCGCTAAAAATGCCTTCTGAAACGAATTCTTTATACTATTTTTTCTATTTTTGGGCTTTTCTGATTGATTTTAAAATAAAATTTCGCGAGTTTTTTAAATTTAGGGAATTTTGAAGTGTAATTGCTAAGGTGGCAATATTTTCATTAAACTTTGGGTTTTAAATGCTAGTTTAAGTTTAATTACTACATTTATCATACGATTCATTAAAAAAAATGGGTGGAAATAAAAATAAGTAGATAAATAAATATACTGAACATTAATTATGATTTAAATTAATGCACACCGAACTTAATGACAGCTTGGATGTTATCAGTGTTACCACCGTTCGGAATAAAAATTGTTCTATAAAAGAACTCAAATTTCTATAAAAAGAACTCATTTGGGTGCTTTTATGGCTCTGTAAAACGACCTAAAATAGAAAAACATAATTAAATTTTAATCCGATCTATATAGCTTCGATAAATACGCTTTTCATTGTAAACATTTTATTTTTTTCTCGAAATCTTTTATTACTGTCCGTATCACTCTGACATTTAGTGTCAAATATTTCATGTCAGTGCATCCTAGATTACGTTAAATGTATTACAGAAAGATTAGTAAACCACCAAACCTGAATTTTCATACTAAATGGTTGTAATTTAATATTTGGATATAACTTTTAATTTAAAACAACTTTTCTTTATTATATTCTTCTGTATTGAGCAATATTCATATTTTTGATAACCCTCGTATACGGCTTAAAAAATTGATATCTCATATTTTAAGTTTTGGACTTTTCATCAAAACAACATTTTTTCAAAAAAACCAAAAAACTTTCCATATGATTTCAACTTAAGTAGACACACCGTATAAAATGTAGGTTAACGCAGTAGGTATTGCACGGGATCGAATTAGATTGTTTGTAAACGTCAGTAAGAATAAACTTTTACTATTTTTATCCTGAAGTTACCTTTTTTGTAATGAGCCGGTTGCGATTGTAGCGAAACTAAATAAATTGTTTTATTAGTAGTTTTTATGAGGAGTCTGCAGAAGAATGATAAGTGGCTTTTACTCCAATTAAAACGCAATATTTTTTGCAAACGCCGTTTGAAAAAATACTCTTCTAATTACCGTATTCATTCCTTTCGTCCTGTAAACTTATATAGACTCGTCATACAAAGTATTGCTCCTATTTTAAATAAAACAAAATTGTGTGCAGCTTTAAAAAAAACTCATATTTTTTATTTGGGTCGTGAATTTACTTATATAAATAAAATGCCTTCACTTGGTTTACAAATAATTTTTTATCTTACACAAAAAATGTTGGACAGATTTTGATCGATTTTATTTAACAAAAAAAAACATATGTACGTTTTCCCATCTCAAACACAAAATATACACGCCATTTGGGCTAGGATGTGAGATATTACGGTAGACAAACAATTTTCTTGGTTAGCTGTACAGCCGCGCCACCAACGAATGCCTGAAGGTTGGATGCGCACTACTCGTCCAACTCCAAGTCTCTTCAGCGCGGCATGACAGTAGCGTCGCCACCAAAAGCGCGTTCTTATTATCATGTATTACACTAATTAATGCCGAATGCACGAACATCCATGCACGACACGAGGCATTTTTTGGCCGCACGGGCTCTAAAAATGCATCATATCGCGTCCTTATGGATACGATAATAGTTGTTTGTGACCTACCCGAGACAGTGTGTTTTTCGGGCCTATGGAAGAGATGTACGGTTGAAAGTATTACTTAAGCACCAACACGACTCAAACTTAATAAGCAGTACTTAAAAACAATAGTTTCAAAATTTTAAGTTTAAATTGTGTATATGTATACTGTAATTTAAATAACAATGAAGTGCAGGGCGCTTCAATTTAAGTTAGATTTACACACAAGAAATTAGTGTGAAGTGAGAAATTGAAATATTTTTATAATATAGCCTTTCCATTAAAATTTTTTATTGTGGTGTAAATATGTGTCATTTAAACCAATCGAAGTCAAGTCCAAGTTTGATTATTCATACAAAATTATTGTACAAAACTTAATTAATATCATTAGGTCCCAACTGTCTCTCACCCTCATTAACAAATATAATCATAGATTTATACAGTAAGAAGGCACCCAGCATATTCTGTTTCTTAGGAGTCCATCCACAACTGGCACCATAAAATTTTCCAAGGTTAGTATTCTCTAGGTTGTCTATCTTTAGCGTCTGTATCATAGCAGCTTCTCTAGTGTAGGCTTCAATCGGTATTACGTTTTGAAAAACGTGCAAACAAATCACCCCATAACTCTCTTTCCAAATATCCAATATATGTTGACTATTCTTGTCATCGACATTTGAAATTCCCGACTGCCACAATTTTACGGCTTTGCGCAAATGTGAGTACGACCGACTACGTTTTCCTTTTCCAACATAAAAAATTGATTCCAAAAATATTTTCCAACTTTCTTGCAAATTCATGTGTTCGACTCTACTAGGTAAATTCTTTGTAATGCGAGGATCTAATAATAAATAACAAAATGAATATTTCTTCACTCCTTCCCTCGACTTCGGATCGGGATTATTAAATTTTTTAGAAAGCGCTTTCTCCAAATTCTTATAAATGGCATCTTTGAAACAGTGGGGATTTCTCACAGTTTTCTGTAATTCTCCTGAGTACACTAAAAATTTGAGACGATAAGTTAGCATTCTTGCAATTGAAAGCCAAGTACAAGTTATTAAAAGTAAAAGCTAATGGCCAAATTGAAGATACAACCCATTTTGTTATCGACGCAACAACCAATTTAGATACAACGCCCCCTTCGGTGCTTGAGCACATAGCACACTTTATTTTTCACCGTAAAGTAAAACTTATATAGTGCGTAAAGTAGGCTATATGCCAAGTTGAGCGTAACCTACAAATATGATATATCCAAGATGGCAGCTGTGAATTGGGCGATTTAAACACTGTACAACTGCAACTACACACAACAATGATTAAACATTATTGATGCAACACATCGAATCAAAATAAATTAAGCACCATAGAAAATTCGACATACCTTTTTTTATACAACTTGATAAAGTCGTGTTTGTTGGAATAGGATTTTGTTTCAGTTTCCTCAACTTATTAAGATACAATGCTTCGGTCGTATGAGTGATAGGCCCCGCAGCATACCCATGTTGACCCAATTCCGCCCTTAATTTAGATGGATCGTATCCAAAATTTGCATGCACTAAAGGTTAGTAATTATCATAATTTGAATTAAAGAAATTATGTTTCATACCATCATTTAGTCGATTTTTTTTTGACTTGATAACAAAAGAAATTGCTGCATCCTGCTCTGTTATTGGATGTGAAGGTGTAGTTAACAGTTTTCTTTTTAAAATCTTCCCAGCTGCTCTTTCTTTTTCCTTGGTATTATTAGCAGTAAGTAAAGACTTTTTTTGTATTTCATTAGCTACAATAACATTTCTATCAATACTAAGAACCAGCGAAATTGATGTTCCTCGGTCTTTTGCGCTTCAACATTTTACCACCATAATACGACTACTGAGCAAAAGTAAACAAAAAGTATCACAAATGGAAAGCAGTTTCTTACAAAACTGGGGTTTTGTTGAAGCATTTTTTTTTGCATTTAAATATATACCGGATGATCTAGTCAGGTGTCATTCTTTAAATTTAAGGTTTTGTTAGAAACAACATCCTGTATCTCCGTATTCAAAAATCAACACAGGTCTAACATGATACAAAAAAAAACACATAAGAAAAATAAAAATTGTAGAAAATGTAATTTACGACAACGCTTTATTTAATATTTTTTTGTAGGAAGAATATTATTACAAATATGCACTGTTAAATAAGAGATTAGCTTATCTCGGTTATCACTTGTATTTAATAAAAATTTTTGGAAAACTAATTAAAAAAACTGAAGATTTCACCTCTAAAGTGTCCTTTTGGTTCAAAATCCGGTGTATTGTTATGTAACAAACGTAACCTAGGCACTTGCAAAAGCAAGATTTGAATAGCCCGCCACTAAACTCGAAGCGAACTTGGCCGATCGAAAAGTGGAAAAAGCTAACTCTAGACACATACGTTGAATTCAGGATAAACTCCCTAACAACCGCTAGATAACGTAAATTATACTAAACGTTGATTCGTTTTAAATAAAATGGTCAATTTTGACAAAGTTGAGTAAATATTTAAAGCCAAAAGGTATCCTTCTCCCTAGGCTGCCTGAAGATAGAAGGGTAAAAGAAAACCTCAGGTTCTGCCTTGACAATTAAATAAACACAACACAACATAACCAAAACGTGAATCGAAAGAATAAAATTCATTGAAGGTAATTATTATTATAAAAACAATTATAATACATGTATCCTGTTGGGAAACCGTTCATATGTAAACACAAACAAACACCATCATTAGAATGTAGATTTAAAAAAATGTTTCGGATTCAGAATATAGCAATTCAGCTCATTTATACATGCATTTTCGATTAAATCTGAAAAATGTTAGTTAACAGTGTATAACCCGTGGGTAACAGGCGAGTTTCAAAAGTCGCTACGCTCCTACCTGCCTATTCAGTTGAATTTTCGAAATTGCGTCAATTTTGAGATGGTCATATTACAGCATTTAATCAATATTTACTTTTGCAAATATCACATATATACCATCAGATAAAGTTATTGAAGTAGATAGGAATAAATGTGACTGTGAGCCATACTCCTGACCTTCGTCTCTCACGATACAGAAAATATTAATTGTACAACAAGGCCCTTTCAACTCTGATATGGCTTCATTCTGAATCATATTTTAATAAATATAATATTTAAAATATGTCTTAAATTAAAAGATCAAAAACAAACATCTTTTACATTCTCGTAATCCGTATGTTTACTATTTTCTAATTATAATGAAAACACATGCCATTTACGTTATCAAATCCCTCGAAAAACGTTTTGTGCAAAAATATGTGCAAAATAAAATCTACGACTTTGACGAGACTATAAAACTCACCCCGAGCGATAACCTCAGTACATTTATCAGCTTAGGTTTTCTAAAAATGTAATTTTGACTTTGATGGTTTGCTAGTGGCAAACTCCCAAACCAAGCAGAAATGAATACCTATTTTCTTAGATACATCGAATTCTAACCTAAACTTTGTATCATCTGATCGTATAAAACTGACTACTTTATTAAAAAAATTACCAAATGTCGAAGAAAATTTCAAGATCTACCCAGACCATTTTTTTTATTTGATCAACCGTTATAAATAAAAATCGCAATACAGTACTTGACGCTATATTCACGATAAAGGTTGTGACGTCAAGCCAATGAGAAAGTGTTCTGTGTATTTCAATAATAAATAAATGCCGATACATTGGGTAAGTTTTCTTACATACTTTTTCATACTTGTCAAATAGAGTTAAAACGGTTAATATAAAAAATCAGCTACCTACACCACTAGAGGTGAAGATGGGCGTACCTCAAGGTTCAGTTTTGGGGCCAATATTGTTTATTGTTTTTACAAATGACATTTTCTCGGTAGGTCGCGTAGAAAAATAATTTATGCAGATGATTCAAATTTTATTACGAGGTCTAATGATTTTGAAAGTATGACCAAAAGTGTTAATGAAGTTCAAGATATGTCTTTTAAGTGGTTTTGCTGATAATGGATTATGTATGAATGTTGATAAAACGCAAAACATGATTTTTACTTTAAAAGACTTTAACAGAAATGTAAATCCTAAAAGTGTGAAATATCTCGGGCTCCATTTGGACGATATGTTAACATGGAATCATCATTGCTATGAATTAGGAAAAAAATGTCTAAATATATTTTTGTTTTAAGACTAAATCTGTTAATAAAATTTTTTTTTTTTTTTTTTTTTTTTTTTTTTTTTTTTTTTTTTTTTTTTTTTTTTTTTTTTTTTTTTTTTTTTTTATTTAAAAAAAAAAAATTTATTTTTTTTTTTTTTTTTTTTTTTTTTTTTTTTTTTTTTAAATTAAAAATTTTTTTTTTTATTTTTTATTTTTATTTTTTTTTTTTTTTTTTTAATTTTTTTTTTTTTTTTTTTAATTAAATTTTTTTTTTTTTTTTTATTTTATTATTTTTTTATTTTAAAAAAAAAAAAAAAAATTTTTTTTTTTTTTTTTATAATTAATTAAATAAATTTTTTTTTTTTTTTTTTTTTTTTTTTTATTTTAATTAATTTTTATATTTTTATAAAATACAAATTTTTTTTTTAAAAAAAAATTAAATTTTTTTTTTTTAATTGTTTTTTTTTTTTATTATTTTTTTTTTAAATTAAAATTTTATTTTTTTATTTTAAATTTTTTTTTTATTTTTATATTTTCTATTATTTGTTTAATTAATACTTGTATGATGCGTTTGTTGTACTAATTAATTGAATATACAGGGTGTCCAGAAACTCTCCTGACAAACCAAGACCGGAGATTCCTCAGATAATTTTAAGACAATTTAACCCAATTCACCTAGTCCGAAAATGCTTCCTAAGGGAGCTAGAGCTCTTTGAAGATGGCGCCTTGTAAATAGTTTTTTTAAATACCTCCAGAACGCTTCTACTTAGAAAAGCAAAACTGGTATGCTTGTTTAGCCTTCAGAGATGAATCGATTCCATCAATTGCGAATTTCTAGTACCGGTCATAGGCGTCCGTTTTGGGTAGGTCAACGGTTATTTTAACGCATAACTTTTTTGTCTTTAACTTTTAAGCATTTGTGACACTAGATTATTAAATTTTCAGGTATTCTAGTACTAAAAGGTACTCTTACTTTAAGTCATTAGGATACACCGTTTTCTAGAAAAATGGATTTGAAAATTTTTGTTTTTTTGTCATTAAAGTTAAATTTATATTTTTGCACTAGTTGGCTCTGAACTGCCAACAAAAGTAAAACCTACGTTTTTCATTGTCAAATTGTTGTCAGTTCGCGAAGTTTATCTTTTAATTTTTACTTTACCAGGCGCCATCTTCAAAGAGCTCTAGCTCCCTTAGGAAGCATTTTCGGACTAGGTGAATTGGGTTAAATTGTCTTAAAATTATCTGAGGAATCTCCGGTCTTCGTTTGTCAGGAGAGTTTCTGGACACCCTGTATTTTTTTTTTTTTTTTTTTTTTTATTGTTGGTTATTATGATTGTTTTTTTTATAAAAAAAATATTATCTTTTCTTTTATCTAAAAAAAATTTTTTTTTTTTTTTTATATTTTTTTTTTTTTTTTTAAATTTTTTTTGACGTTATCAAAATTTTTTAACGGGTTTTCATTTTTTTGTAAACATAAATCGAAATAGGCCTTGTACGGTATGGCCGTTCTACAATTGGTTCGCAGGTAAAAGAGAAAAATCATCAAATTCGTACGGGAACAAACAAAGAATTTATTGAGTCTGTTAAGTGAGGTGGCTTAATGTGGCTAGGCTTCTATGAGAACCTTTGATAAAAACGGTTGAAATAATCATTTTTTTCCAGCTTAATTGTGAGCACGACGTTTTTAAAAATATCAAAGGACAGGGAAATAACTGCCGGTCGTGGGAACGAAAACAGATGTGCTTTTTGACGGAAACCAAATCTACTTAAAATACAGTACAACCTACTTAAAACGAATACTTCAACGAGGCCAAAATAATTTACACGTAAAAAACATAATTTCCACCAATCAGGTGACATTTTCTAGATATTAATACTTTCCGTTCGTGATGTATTGAGAAATTCCCACACTTTCTTGTACAAGTAGACAAACTATGAAAGTTTAGCAACAAACCGCTGTAACCTCCTTCTTAACCAAGTGAAATACACGGTTAAATTTTATAATTATAATGTAGGAAACTAAAAGCAAAAGAAAAAATCAACATACCTTTTCTACACAACCCGTCAAGGACGGATTTATTGGTTTGCATTTTTGTTGTAATTCATACAATTTTTTAAGATACACAGCCTTAGTCGTATGAGTAATGGGTCCGGAAGAAAACCCATATCGACCTAACTCTGCCCTTAATTTATCTGCATCGTACTCAGAATTGTCACGGACAGAGAATGGGGATATTAAATTATCAATATATCTGCAAAGTTGAATCACTGCATAAGGTTACACTTTTAAATATTTACCTGTTTGAATTTTCCAAAAATCTTTTCTCAAAAAAGGCGTTTTGTGTTTGTGGCATCTTCTCACTTTCGCACCGTTTGAAAGACATAACACAGTCTCTGTAAAATTTTAGTCTTGCACCATTTAAGTTCTTCATCATTTTCGTAATATTGATCACTATTTAATTTCCTTTGTATTTTGCCTGATTTATCGCGATAATCACAATAAAAATATTGATAAAAACCTTCCTCAAAGAGATAAGACTCTGCAGACATATTGTCATAAAGTTTTGATATGATAATGGATGACACATTCCAGTCCTCTACATCACTATCTATCTCAATTAAAGAGTAATTTGATTAAAATGAAATTCTATTATTCCTACCAACCATTTCCTTTGAAGAAACATGACATGTAAAAGTTCACTATAAGTGGGTTTAAAAATATATAAGTATGACGAAATACAATAATGAGTGCAACAAAGCGAAATAGTTATTTAAGAATTAAGAGTGGTGTAAAGTAATACTTTTAAGTACTTTACACCTGTGATGCATACAAATTTTTGCACTTTTTAGTAATACTAAGTCGAAACAGATTTACTTTTTTAATTACATATTTTATTTTAATTTAAAAATACAATAAAACCTTAAATTAATAGTACTAATAAGTTTAGAAAAAAACCAATAAATTAATACCTTCAAAATAACAAATTAATTAAAAAATTTAAATTTACGAACGTAAACTGGTCGCGACCTCTAGGGTAGCTTACAAGAATTAAGAATAAAATGTTCTTCTTTTCCGGCATTCCTAAACGTTATTTAAAAATTTAAATTGCAAAGCTTCCAAAATCAGTAAACATGGAAACTGATAATGAAGAACTTTCTAATACTCCTCCCGGTATTAAAGAGGTAGCAGATAACGTGGTTCCACATTTGTTACTTGCTAAATTCAGAAAAATATGTGAAAAGACATACAATTACTTTTTAAAACGATGTCGACTTAAAAAAGCAACAAATTACACGGAAAAATGTGCTTTTATTGTATTTTGCGGAAATTTGTCTTCTACACTTTGGTCATTTTATTCTATACTTAAAGCAACTTTAGGTGTAAAAAATAACATAGATATTAGCAAGTTTGTAATTATCGAGTAATTCATTGTAATCAGTTAATTGAATTAAACAAATAACCTTCTTCACAATTATAGGTTAGGTAAGATTTACTCCAGTTCTACAAGAAAATTTTGCTTTATATTTAGATTCTACAATTTAATTAAAATTTGATTTTTTAAGAATAATTTGTAGTGATTCTCGTGTCACTTTTCATGCATAATTTCAAACCGTTTATTATTATTTTTGTCTCGGATTCTGGATCAATTCAGTATTAACGATATATGCGGGCCTAAAAGTAGAAAATGCGGGCGCAAAAGTCAATCGAGCGAAAAGAGTCGTTTTTACGCTCGCGAAGCGGTGGTAAAGTGAATCATTAAACATAGGGAAGTGCAAAAAGAGTTTAGCTGTTGTACTAATGGTTTTTCTCGTCCGGATAAAATATTAACAAACCTAAATGTAAAGGTGCGTACTGACTAGAGCATTTTTGCGCGCACCAACGATTCCGCGCACAAACGTTCGTGCGTGTAAACTTTTGTCCCACGTAAATTTTTGTTTGTGCGAGAAAACCAGTGCTCCAGTCATTCGTGGTAACTGTGCGTGAAGCAAATGTCGTCATCTAAATGAAAGATAATTGCAGCTAGTGCATATATTGTAATGCATTCTATATACAAAAAGAAGAAAAATCGAGATAAGCGATGGTGGGTCACACAATTATACAACAGTAGAGGTAGCGGTAGTGGCCGCAGCTTGCTAGCCGACTTAAAACTGCAGGAAGTTAGTGGACATTTTCGAAACTTTGTTCGAATGTCATCTGGAGACTTTGAATTTTTATTAAATGCAATTGGACCCAAGATTAATAAAATGGACACCAAAATGAGAAGAGCTGTTTCTGATCAAGAACGATTAGCTATAACGCTACGTTTTTTAGCAACTGGTGACTCCTACATAAGCCTACAATATTTATTCAAAGTTTCGAAACAGGTGATATCGACTATTATTCCGGAAGTTTGTGGTGCGCTAATTGAGGTCTTAAAAGAACATGTGAAGGTAAGAACTTAATGTTTATTCACTTATGTACAATTCGATCAGAACAACTTATACAGTCAATAAAGAGTAATAAATGAAACTATTACTAACAAAAACTAAAATTTAAGGAAATAAGATAAACAAAAATATCATACAATTTTTGATAGTAGTTTTCTATCAAAATAACAAAAACTGAAATAAAAAAATTAAATTAACAAAGCATCGAAAAAATGTTAAAAGATATTTACATGTTTTGGTAGTGATTATCTTCTATATAATCCAACATTGGTGTAGGAGTAGGACAATTTGAAAAGGATTTGCTTGTTGACCTGGCATGAGAGGAAGATGGGGATATAAGTGGACTACTGGGGGTAGTTTGATTATTATTAAGGTACTGGGTAAATTGATACTGCGAATTGGAGGGGCCGGGTGTGTTATAATATTGTGGAAAAGTAGTGGTCGTAGGTAGTTCGTATTTTCCTATGTCAGCGTCGAATAAAATATTATTTATTCCATGTTCAACGAGTGCGCGTGTTCTAGTGGTATAAGATCTCAATTTATTCGCAATATGGTGTGAGAATATTGCGCAATCATCACGTGGAATGTCTTGAATTTCTACCGTTTGTTTTAATATTTGAAAAGCTTCCTCTAGTGTCGCATCATCTCCTAGTAGACGCTCTTCTCTTTTGATCTGAGTTGAGGACGCTGGAGTATGAAATTGTTCCGGTCTCACTGATTCATTGTTCGAACATCGACTTCGTTCGGGGCATTTGGTTCAGGATCCAACGATAATGTTAGATTCACATCAACTGACTCTTCTCCTCATTTTCCTAAAAATCGAAATATACTGTTAAGTAATCGAATCTTTTTTACTTTTATTTCAGATGCCGTCAACTCCAGAGGAATGGCTTGGAGTTGCAAGAAAATATGAAGAGTTATGGAATTTTCCACATTGTCTGGGGTCAATAGATGGTAAAATGTAGTGTTGCAAGCGCCAATGAACAGTGGCAGTGAATATTTTAATTACAAATCAAACTTCAGTATTGTTCTGTTTGTTTCTAGTTGACGCCAATTACAACTTTATATACGCCGATGTTGGATGTCAAGGGAGAATCTCAGACGGAGGAGTGTTTAAAATTGCAAATTGTCAAAGAAACTAGCGACTGGTAGTTTAGGGTTTACCAGAAAAATCGATTTTGCCAGGTAGGAATGCACAAATACCGTACGTATTTCTTGGGGATGAGGCTTTTCCTTTGAGTGACAATTGTATTCAGGAGTACACAACAAAGGTTCAGCTGAACGAATTTTCAATTACCGGCTTAGTAGAGTACGACGAGTAGTTGAAAATGTGTTGGGAATTTCTTCTGCAGTGTTTCGAGTATTACGAAAGCCCATGTTATTGGAGCCCGGAAAAGCACAATTAATTGTGTTGACTGTCGTTCATTTCCACAATTTCTTAAGAAGGAACAGATAATCTCGAACATTGTATTCTCCGTCAGCAAGTTTTAATTTGGAAGAAAATGGAGTTTTAATAGAAGGTAGACGGGGAGTCAATGAGGAAATGACTTCGCTAATACCAATCGTGAATATGCCCCGAAGATCAACATAGAATACTAAAGAAATTCGAGAAGAGTTTAAAGAATATTTTACCAGTAATGGAAGTTTGGAATGGCAAGATAAATACGCTTAGAAATAAATATGAATCTCTTACCTTCTCCGTGTCCATTGTATTTCGCGGCTCATCTTTATCCAGTAAGTAGCTCATTCTTTCAAATGCGAACCATTTCGAAATGTAAATATCTTTACGAGCTGCAAATTGAAAATAATTGATGTATGTTAACTCTGTATGTCAAAAATAATAAACACATACCTTTTCCAGTTCCGATGCTTTTTTTGCCTTTTCTCTCCGAAATGATCCTAATAAACTATTAAGTTTTTGTTTTAATTCATTTATGTCCAACTTCATATTTAAAGCAATCTGCTCCCACGCATCAATTTTTTTATTCCGAGAAAAGTGCTCCGGATGTTTAGCATCCCATAATATTGGCCACTTTTTCGTATTGATCAATTAAACTTAACGATTTGTCATTTGTCCACTCCATATTGTGCGTATAAACACGTTGAAAAACACGTCCACACTGAGAGCCTGTTTACGCAAAAATTCTTTGATGGACCGACAAGCAACGGATCGCGTTCGTGCGTGCTAGCGCTTACGCGCATACAAAAAACCGACGTACTGACGTGAGCATTTTTACGCGCAAATCGTTCGTGCGCGCAAAAATGCTCAAGTCAGTACGCACCTTAACAAAAACAATAAAATATTCTGCGTAAATATTTTTATTAAAACTCTATAAAAATTGCTCGTTTGCACATATTGCACAAATGTTACTTAAGAACTTGCACATAATACAATTTGTACTGACTCATGAATACTAAAATCCTAAAAATACCACAAGATTCGCAATAAAAATCGGAAAAATTTAATTGATGTCATTAGGCCTTAGTTGCCTCTCACCCTCATTCAGAAATATATGCATCGATTTGTACAACAAAAACGCGCCCAACATGTTCTGTTGATCACAAGTCCAAGTCATACTTGCGCCATAAAATTGTCCCGCTCGATTATTCTTCAAGTTATCGATACTCAAAGCGTTTATCATAGCGGCTTCTCGGGTGTAAGCTTCGACAGGTATCACATTTTGAAATACGTGCAGACAAACTACACCGTAATTGTCCCTCCAAATATCCAAAATATGTTGAATTTTTTCGTCAGCAGAGTTTAAACCAGCAGATTGCCATACATTTACTGCTTCATACAAATGTGAATAAGGCCGAGTACGTTTTCCTTTTCCAATGTAAAAAATCGAATCTAAAAAATTTTCCAAATTTCTTCGGAAGCCATATTTTCGGCTCTGTTAGGTAAATTCCTTGTAAGGCGAGGGATCTAACAGTAGATACGAAAACGAAGATTTATTCACCCCTTCCTCCATTTTCTTGTGAGGTCGGGATTGTGAAACTCTTTGAACAGAGCTTCTTCCAAATTCTTGTAAGTCGCATCTTTTAAACAGGTTGGGTTTTGCAACGTTTTTTCTAATTCCTTCGAATATACTGAAATTTGAAGTGTATTATAGGTTGGTGTTTTGTTTTGGTTGCTTACGCGAACGATAAAATATAAGCGAATTTTTAAAGAAAGCCCCCCCAAACATGATTTATATTTTTGACAAAGATTCAAAACAAAACCGTGGTGACGGGTATCTACTTAAAAATACTATCATACATATTTAGATTTCAGATTGAAAAGGTAAAAGGCGCAGTCAACTTGGTTGCAGAATTTTACACACCTTTGTTTGTAGGATTAAACAGAGCCGTATTTGTTGGTTTCGGTTGGTGCTTCAGCCTATACAACTTTTTAAGATACACCCTTTTAGTCGTATGAGTAATCGGTCCAGCAGAAAACCCATATTGCGTCAGTTCCATCCTTAACGCCTCCGGATCGTAATCAAAACTTGCAGGTAAAAGAGGACAATTTTGAAGATTGAGATACAACTTCATTATCACTATCGCTATAAACACTTATACAATTAGAATACATCACAGTATATTGAGACACCTACCTGTGTAAATTCTTCAAAATCCTCTTTTCCAAAAGTATAATTCCTTCTTTATCATCTGTATATTTGTAAACCTCAGCCACGCTTAAAAAACTTGAATCGTGATTCGCATCATAATTAGGAACATTGTATTCTTTATCGGAATTCGGGAGAGTTTGTTTAAAACTAGATCAAGAGGATTCAAGTTATTTGTCGCATCTGATTTGACTTCCGAAGATGAAGAAGACATAGAAAAGATGTTTTTCTCAAAAATGTTGTCGCTCAGATGTTTCGTTGCAAGTGAAATAATCACTGCTAGTTTCCTTGTTTCGTTCTGTATTAACACAAGTATCGTTCAGAGATAGTTTTCCATGTCATCGGTTAAAATAATACTGCTTTCAATACTGGATATACTTGAAATAGTTAAAATCCCGCTCTCGCGTGATTCGGCTTCAAATCTAACAAAACCCGCCTTTTGTTTTAAAAAACGGTCGCTGCTCTCGTATTCCAAAGGGAAAAGCTCTAATACGTTGTGATTAGGTTTTCGAATCTTATTGTTAACATTTTTTATTTCTGTAGGTATAGTAGTTTTATTGTGAATACATTCAAAAGGCACTAAGACGTTTTCGTTTTTATCAGATTCCAAATTTTCCATAGTGTTACTCATTTTCGAAGAATGTTGATCACACCAATTTCTTACATATTCACTTGGAGATGTTTGGAAGTTCCCTTAACTTACTTAGAGAGCTACTTGGTAAGTTGACGTGTTTGTTCACTTCGTATTCTGCTTGGGTTGAACCGGCGTTGACAATGATTTTATCTAAAAACATATCTCTCAGAATGGGAGAGAAAAGGTGAAGTCCACAAATCACGTTAGGATACAGTAAAGACGGGAAAATATATCATGTCCGTATAGTATTTACTGTAAATATTCGGTCACGTGATATGCGGATGTTTTCGAAAAGTACCTAAAGTTACAACAAACTTTTGCGTTTCTTCAAAATTATCTTTCTCAACATTAGCACAGTATGTGTCGTAAAGCAGTTGTGCGATTTCAAAATATTTATGCCGCAAGGCATAATCCGTAGGTGTGAGAAAATTCGCGTCTCTTATATCGTAATCTGCACCAAAATGTAAAAGTAACTCAACGATTTCCATTCGACCCCAAGCAGCGGCTATATGTAAAGGTGTCAATCCGTCATCAGATCTGCGAGATATGTTAAAAGCAATTTTTAATATAAGTTTATTAACTTACGGCACGTTCGGATTTCCGCCACATTGTAAAATTAGTTTCGTGGTTTTTAAGGTAAATTCTTCAGATACGTTTCCTATGATTAAATGGAATGGACTTATTCCGGTGTCTACAATAATTATGTTGGGATCTGCATGCTTTTCTAGAAGCATGTATCGAACACCTCTGAAACAGCATTGCTGCTATAAATTTTAAAATGTATTTTAAAAGGGTAAATGAAAAAATATAGTGTTTAACAGTACGAAATGGGGTAGTTCACTTTGAAGCCGTTCCTAAGTAATGTGTTGATTTCATCAAGTATGTCCTAAATTCAAATTTTAAATCTTAATGATGAACTGAACAAAATAATTCTTCTGACATAAAGATATCATTCACTTTCATTAAAAACACAGCACATTACGCGGTAAAATCAAAACCACTAATTCACTTTAGGTACTATTTCCCCTGACCAAATTTATATTAAATCATAATTAAATAAATAAATAAATAATAAATAAATAAATTATTTTCTTAGAAAAATAAGAGACACAATCAATTAATTAATTAAAATTTAATTTAAAAAAAAAATGTTCAGCCTAAAGCAAATAATTGCCTAAAAAAATATAATAACGTATACATCCGGTTTAAGATTATTTCATTAACTAGTCGTAACTAGAAGTAAAAACCAACATTACAGATAATGGTTATCATTTGACGAATATTGATTTACATAAATAATTTATAAAGGAATAAATAAGATATAAAAGGAAGATTCCGCAATATAAAAATAAAATTATTATTGTTAAGAAAACAAGTCACTCCATACATTAAAACAAAATTTCAAGTAAAGGTTGTAGAAAATTTAATTTACAACGTTTGTTTGGAACTTTTTAAAATCAATGGTTGCTTACAATAATGTTAATACACAAAGAAGTAAATTTTGATAGTTTGTGGTCTGTATGTAGCAGTAGTGGGCAATGATTAATCAAATTGGATAGCAAACATGTAAGAACGTATAGAAAGTGACACAAAAATGAAAAAAAAACGACCCGTTGTATTGTTAACCTTAAAATTCGAGTACCATAAACAGACAGACAATATTGTATAATTAAATTGCAAACAACCTTTATTTAAAGAAAAAAAGCGTAACATAAATATTTTTGTAAATATTCCAAAAATGGGAAAATCTGTGTAGGTTAACTGCCCTTTCGGCTTCACAGTGTATGCCCAAAATCTAATTTAGAAATTTAGAACAAACACAAAATTATTTATTAAAAATTTGGTCATCTTCAATTTCCGAGTTGGAATCATCGACTATAAAACAGTTAAATAATTTTTTTTGATCGATGTAATGAACTGCAGACGTAGGAATTTGTGTAAACATTTTTAGTTTGTAAAATTTCAACAACTTTCCTTTTTCACAACTTTTTTTCTATAATTAATATTCTGGGAGATATTATTAATACGATCGAAAATTGTTTAAACAATAGTTGTATATAATTAAATTATAAACAACTTTTATTTGAAGAAAGATGTATAAAATGAATACTTTTTAAATAAATTATAAACTCTAAGTAGGTGAAGAAATCTTTCGACTTGACGGATTATGTCCAAAATTTAATCAAATCTCAAATCAAATTAGACACAACCTACTCAAAAGAAGTAACAACTTCCGCAATTTTAATACGCACACTGTATATTATTTTATTTTTGAAATTGAAATTTTCAAGATAATCATCTTATTTTTTTCTTTTAGAAAAGTGATGGCACTAAAATTTTAATTTAGCTGTTGTTTGAACCCATATAAGTCTGAAGTTATCGGAATACTCGCAATTAAAGGGATTAAGCAATTAAAACCAATTTTTGTTGTTTGTAGTTATTTTGTATTAACTTTAAGGGTGAATCACCATGGAAATTTATAGAGAAACGGTGAAAGTTTTACAAGTTTTGTCATTTTAGTAGCTTGCAGGTTGATAAATTTTACATTTTTAATAAATTATTTTGAAATTTACAGTATGCCCCAAAAAAATGGGGAGCATCAAGGTTACATTTTTCTTACGGGATACACTCTATTTTATTTCGTTTTTTGATTGCCCATAAAAATTAAGGTATATTTTCATAAATACAGAGTGTTCTGAGTTACGTCGACTTTTCTTAAAATATAGAGGAATCTAACAAATCATTACAAATTTACTCTTAAGTCTAAATCATTGGATATTAAATGAATGTATTCCATGACTAAATATTAAACATCTCTTTACAGGGTGTACAGAATTTACAGGTTAATCATTAGATCATTCAATATCTAATATGAGCCTTATTTTAAATGAAACACCCTGTATTTTATTAATTAATGATGCAAACAAAAAAGTTATCTTTTGAATGGTATAAAGATGTCCTATGCCTAAGAGTTATAGTTTTTGCGCAATTTACAATTTTCTTTAAATTGTGATGTTTTTATATCTTCTACCAAAATCTCACAAGTTTTTCCTTCCTCTACAGATAAAGTTTCCGACTCTTTCTTTTCAAGGTGTATATCGTATTCCTTGTTCATGTGGTTTAGGGAACATAGGTGAAACTTGTCGCTCTATTAGTAGACGTATTTCGGAACATGACCATTGTGTTAGGTTAAAACACAGTTCAGAAATTAGATTGTTGTATAAATTTAATTTTTTTGTAATATTGGTTTAATATCATTGTTTAAGCAAAAGCCTGCTAAAGTTTACATAATCTTTTTTTAACGTTTCAGCCCCATCTAGTTATCTTTAACAAACAAAAAGCCGCAAAAATTTTTGCATATAGCATCAAGTAGACTCTCAATTAGTTTGACAGTTATACGAAAATTAATCGATTTGAGAAATAAGAAATATAAATATTTAATAAAAAATTAGTATGTTTTTCCTGTGTTTAACATCAAATTATCGAAAAACTAGAAATTATAATGATTAGATTTAAGCAAAAGGGGATCGGTACCTTTCCTTGTTTTATGAATGTTGACATTTGTTTTAATCAATTTAAGTTGTTTTCATGTAATCGGGGGCAAACAGTGTTGGTTGGTAGGTTACAGTTTTACAATTTTTTCCTTAAAAAAATGATATTTTTTCATGTGATCGGGGGTAAACGTTGTTGGTTAGTAAGTTACAGTTATTACAATTTCTTCCTTTAAAAAATTACTTGTTTTCATCTGATCGGTGGTAAACGGTGTTAGTTGGTAGGTTACAGTTATTAAAATTTTTTCCTTAAAAATTACATTCATATAACAAGAAAAGGTACCGGCCCTTTGCTTAAATCTAACTATTATAAGTTAAGTGACTCGTTTACTTAGAGAAAACTGAGGCATTCTGATTATATAATTTCATATAATTTTTGGTCAAGGGTTTAAAAGTTAAAAGAACAATGAAATACGCTTTTTGACAATTCTTATTTAAATAAGAAAACTATCACCAACAAACTATACAGGGTTATCAGCTAAGCGCGTCGGTCCTATAGCTCCTAAACCAATGAGGTTAGGGAATTTCGTTCATATGTCAATCTATACTATTTGTAAGAGTCATATTTAGAAAATTTTTGAGTTCACAGGGTGTCCCAAATAAGTGTGACGATATGAAATTCATTTTTTTAAATGAAACACCCTGTATTTTTTATATTTCAGTTCACCCATGCACTCTATCAATTCCCGAAAATTTACTAGTTCTGGCATTTTAGAGAAATAAATAAAAATGGAAAAACATAAAATTTGCGGACTGGAAATAAAAATTAAAAAATTTCAAGATAATTTTTTTGGTTCACGGTTTGCGAAAGGTCTAAAGTTACTGTCAACCTATTAACATTTTGTAAATTTTGTACAGGGTTTCCAAAATTATGGCCGAAACATGACAAACTTCAAACCATTTATTTTACTTTCCACAGTAAATTTTCATCAACAGAATACCTAGGCGGCTATGGAAAAAAGTTACTCGTTGGTATGACATTGTTATTAATTATTCGCGTAATCTTTTGACGTTCAGTGGCATCAAGTGCATATTTTATTCTATTTTGTAATAAAAATGAAGTACAGTAATGTATGGATAATCCGAACAGAAGATTGCAGGACCCGTTCGGTTTACCAAAACTTCGGATTATAGAATTCAAAATAAATGATATGCATAATCCGAACACGTTCGGTTCATAGATACCTTCTTTAACCGTACAAATATATTCCTGTCACAGAAAAATAGGTACTCAGCGGTTATGAAAACTTTTATTTATTCAATATGTATACATAATTATGTACATACGTACTGTTTAGTATATGCACACTATACATAATACTTTTTATTCTAAGACTGCATATGTATGTACATATGTATTGTAATAACAAAAGATAAATGAAACGTTTGATTAACAACAAAAGATTTTTGAAGAGTCCTATTATTTACACAGTTCATTGTCTCTCAACAGTTTGAACAAAATTATCAAGAGTGCTTTGAACACATTTTTGGATGGTTAGATCGACAGCCTTCTGCCGAATTCTCCTTAGAAGAATCACTTCATGCAGTGGCAATGCATTTTCTTCCGCCCATTGTAGACATGAATTGAATGACATGACCGCCTCTTTACTTGATATTTTTGAATAGGTTCTTCGTCATCAGAGTTCTGATTCCGTCCTGTGACAGAAGCAATGATCTCATCATCTTCTAAGATATCTAGATCCAAATGTTTCTCATCTTCACCTCTTGCCCATTTTTTAACTTCTGTTTTAGTCAAAGGATTATCAGCACGATTCACTCTGTTCACTAACTTCACTAGATCAGGTTCTCCATCAGACCATTTTTCTCTTAATTCATTCAAAGTCATCAAATCTTCTACATTCCATTCATCCATGGTATTGGTCGAAAGAAGTTGAGACCATGACTTCATCACCAATTTTTCAGGCACTTGTTTCCAAGATTCGGCTAGCGCAAACACAGCATCTTTCAACGACACATTTTTCAAACAATTCGCTATGTTTTCATCTTCTTGTAAGAACACCTCTTGCAGCAATCTTTTCCGATATGTGACTTTAACATTTTGGATCACATTCTGGTCCATCGGCTGAATCAGGGCGGTACAATTGGGTGGTAGAAACATTACTTGAATATTACCATCACGGCTGGCTAGTTGTTGTTCTGGTCTATGAGCTGAAGCATTATCCAATACCAAAAGTGCTTTTTCTTCGAGATTGTTGTTGCGAAGATGCTTTTTTACGCTTGGTACGAATTCATTATGGAACCATTCTTTGAAGATAGCTTGATCAACCCACGCACTTTTTTGGTTTCGGTAATAGACAGGTAGCTCAATGTTTCTGAATGGTCTTGGATTTTTTGATTTGCCGATTACAAGCAACCTTAATTTGTGTCGGCCACTTGCATTTGCACAAGGCATAAAAGTAATTCGATCTTTGCTGATTTTGCGACCCGGTGCACCCTTTCGTCCGCGTGTACTAATGTCTTTTCTGGAAGGCAGCGCCAGTACAAACCAGATTCATCCGCGTTGTAGATTTGCTCTGGAGAAAGATGGAATTGCTCAATTTTCTGTTTCATTTCAATACGAAATGGTTCCACGGCACTTTCGTCACTCGACAGCTTCTCCCCAGTAACTTTCAACGAGCGGATTCCAAATCTGTGCTTGAATCCTTGAAACCATCCTCTACTTGCTTCAAAATTGACTTCTTCTCCATAATTCATATCACTGAAGAACTGGCGAGCCTTCTGAAGTATGATTGCTTCGGAAATTGGTGCATGTCGCGCTCTCTGTTGTAGAAACCATGTATATACTGCATCTTCGACATCAGAAAATTCCGCATTACGCATCGTTTTCCTTGTTCCCGGCCCTTTTTCAGTTCGTGATACATAACCAAGAATTTCGTTCTTCTTTTTCTTGATGTCGGATATTGTTGACTTCCCAACATTAAATCGCGCTGCCAGAGATGGGAATGAACTCCCAGATTCCAGTAGACGTAAAATATCAGCCTTTTTTTCAAGTGTTAAGGTGACATGCTTACGTTTAGAAGTCATGGTTGCAATATGTATGCACACAGCACACAACGTATCGACAACTCACAAAATAAAACAACTAAACTGTTCTGGTTGTCTCTTGATAACTAAACAACAAACTCGCAGAGACGTGTAGTAAAAAAGTGTTTCATCATCTTCTCGGAAACCGGCTTTCGGATTGCAGAATGCATGGTGTTCAGATTATGAATATCATTTTACGCAATTGGTGCGTTCGGATTATAGAGTATTTCGGATTATGGGGGGTTCGGACTATCCATACATTACTGTATACGATAGAAGAATCAATTGACATGATTTATATCATCGAGAAATGCTTAAAGAATTGCCTTCTAGCATCCAGAGTGTACAAAGAGAGGTTTCCTGATAAAAGACACCCAGATACAAGATCATTTAAAAAATTGAAGGATAGATTTGACACGACTGTGTAATGTCAATATTTATTAACATAAATATGTACAGTTAAATCAAACAAAATGCCCCAGTTAGCTCGGAACACATTTAATATTTTGGTGATGATTTTGATTCTGATGTGGTTTCCGACAGTTTACTTAGAGCAGATGGGTGGATCGTATTTGCAGCAGACTAACTTTGCAGCAACGAATGGACTTTGCAGATGCGAATAGACGTTGTGGAAGCGAATGAACTTTGCTGAAGCGTCCAACTTTGCGGAAGCTGAAGAACGGCAACCATTCGGATGCTGCGTTTACAGATGAACCATTAAATGCTCCTCTACGCCTTCAGACACTCTCTCATATCGACAAAGCAATAAAAATTTTTCTTAGTGTTCAGTTACACTAAAAGTTTAACGTAGAAATATAAACTTTAGTAGCCATTACGGTTACAAACTAACGAAACGACCTGTCGCGTTGAAGGTTGGGCAGCAGATGATAGCGGATGTCGGTAAATTTTTAGTCTAGATCCCTCTCCCTAACCAAAATCACCCATCATGTCTTCAAATCAGTGAACCCAAACATTTGAAAACTTAACGAAAAACAAACGGTACTCAAACATAAAAATTTTACCCGTTACAACTGGGACAGTTAAATATGAAAAGCATGACAGAATAAAGCCCGTACTAAACGAAGAAAACGAATTTGACATTATTGCAAGTGTTGTTGAAGATCCACATAGAAGTTCAGCAGACATTAGTGATTTGCTGCACATAGATCAAACTTCCGTAAAAAACATTTTGAAGAAACATAAGTTCCATCCGTATCATGTACAACTGAATCAAGCACTTCATGACAAGATTTTGAAAATAGGGTAAATTTCTGTAATTGGGGTCTAGCTCGAATTGGAGAAGATGAACTGTTTTTTAATACTGTATTGTTTACCGATGAGGCAACCTTCCACAATAATGGTCATGTGAACAGACATAATTTACATTACTACGCCAATGTGAATCCAAATTTTACGAGGGCAGTTGACAGGCAACACAGATGGAGTGTAAACGTCTGGGGAGGGATAATTGGAGATCGCTTAATAGAACCCCATTTTTTTTATGGTCATCTAAATGGGGATATTTTTCAAAGATTTTTAGACGGGGACCTTGATAATCTTCTAGAAAATATACCATTAGGGCTAATAGAAAGAATGTGGTTCCAGTTAGACTCATTTTAGTATTGGAGTTCGACATACTTTGAATGAAAAGTTTCCAGGCAGCTGGATTGGCAGACAAGGACCTGTTCCGTGGCCCGCAAGTTCACCAGATCTAACCAAACTTGATTATTTCCTATGGGAATACGTTAAAGATCTTGTCTACCGCATACCTCCAACCACACCAGAAAACATGCGGGAAAGAATAAGAGAAGCCTTTAATACAGTTACTCCTTTAATGTTAGAAAATGTAAATAGGTCTTTAACAAACATCTGTGTTTACAACAAAATGGTCGAGTGTTTGAATACTTAATCTAATCATGTACAAAATTTACAAAATGTTAATAGGTTGACAGTAACTTTAGTAGTAGTAGATTTTCGGCAATTGATAGAGTGCATGGGTGAACCGAAATATGCAAAAAAATTCAGGATGTCTCATTAAAAAAAAATTACTTTCATATCGTCACACATTTTGGGACACCCTGTGAACTCAAAAAATATTTTCCAAAATAGACTCTTACAAATAGTATAGATTGACATATGAACGAAATTCCTAACCTCATTGGTTTTTAGAGCTTAGACCGACGCGCGCTTAGCTGACAACCCTGTATAAAGAGAATAATACTTTTTTCACCAGTTCATTGCCTAGTCTGACTTCTATATAAAAAATACTTTATGCTGTAAAGGATAAAAGAAACGGAAAAATTACTAAAATAGAAATCTGATTAGTTCAATAGATACACCTTAAAAGAGTGCCAAATGTCAAAACGGTAATTTGCTATTGTTACACACAAATGAGTTATTCGACATTCTTTAAAAATCGAAAAAGTCAATTTTGGACCATAACTCTACGAATACAGTTTTTGGAGACCAAGGCTTGGCCACTCGCTTTTTTATCTCTTGTGGTTAGATAGATGCCCTATTAAAGCATCCAATTATGCCCACCCTGTGCAGTTTTAATCACGATACACTTGTTTGACTGAAACCTTTAAGTAGTAACAGATACAAAAGAAAAGCAACAGGTAGAGACACAGACACAGGTAAAATTTAAAGGTGATGTACTATTGCCCTTTGTTCCAATATCCCTTCACATAGTACAACATTTTACAGAAGTTCTTTTTTAAGTCTTTTACCTTAACCAGCGAGCGGTGGCAGGTTGAACTTTTATGGGCCAAAAAAAAAAGAATAATTCAGGGTTACTCATTTTCCTTAAAAATCAAATTAGACAGTTGGCAGAAGGTGTTAATTTACGTCCGCATTATAAATTTCCGGAAAACTTCTCATTCAAAATAATAAAGCTGGTCCTTATAAAGGAGATTGGTTACAATCAACTTAAATATGCTCTCAAAATCTACCAACAAAGGCTGATTTATTTTACAATTCTCTCCCAAAAACATTAAATTAGAGGAAATTAAAGGATATGCAAAAATCGGCAAAATTTATTTTTCTCGACAATCCGTTAAAGAAAATCATTTTAGCCCTATACTAGCTACAATTCAATATAAAACCAATTTAGGACATCTTGTAATTTTCATAAAAAACAAGAAAATTCTATTCCCAATTTAAGCTCTTATCACATATTATTATAAATAATTAGGAATTTTATACATTATGTGCCATCAGCAATAACAATGACTGAAAATTTATTTGACCTTTTAGATATTTACTTTGTAAGCGCAAATTTAATAAGTTCGTGGAAATTTAACCATTGCAACATATTTGTACTCCATCTTAAATTTTACCATTCATTTTGATCATATGAAACAATGCAATGAAAATAACAATTAATTTACATTTTCAATCTGTAGATTAATTACAAAAATGTATTGCAGTGTTTGTCAGTTAATATCAACAATATTTGCAGACTGATAACTAAACAAAATTAGTATGTGAAATACATTTGTAAATGCAGTTGAAATTAAATAAATAATAATAATTCCAAAATAAGAGTGGAGGTTCAATTATTATTATATTATTCATAATTATTATAAAACTTATACAAGGTGTATGACAATACTTAAGTAGATCATTATACAGTTCATTTCCAACAAAATGGTCATATAAATATATATATATTAAAATTTCGACTTTTCTATTAGGGAGCCAGAACTTAATTGTGGAAAAATGAGAAGTAATTCAATATCATGTCGGTTTATTTACATATTTAATGTGGCCATAATCATTCAATACTGTGACAAAATCAGACTATTGTATAATGGCTCTCTGATAGAAAATCGTACCCTCATTCGGGGTACACATTCATTATTTTTCACCTCTATTGGAACAAGAAAGCAGTAATACTTAAATATCTCTAAAACAGTCGATAATTGGACACGCATTTACATGACTTTTTTTTTAGAAATAAACTGGTAGGTATCTCCTAAAGTATCTTCCTCTAATCACAGAACACCCTATACACATATTCAATGTGCACGCCTACTAGATCTTTGAACAATAAGGAGTATGTTCATTGGCACACTTATTTCAATGATTCTAATACAACTAGCTATCTACAGTTTTATTAAATAAAGATATGCACGATTTCACCAATTAAAAACAATCATTGCTATGATTACAACAATCGTATTTAAGGTTTCAAGCATTACTTAAGCTTAAGCATTTCCTAAGTCATGTTGATGAAACTGACCATAGATAAGTGACCTTTATATATAAATTATGAAATAAAATTGTAAATTACATCTTTTACAACTATGTGTGTGATAAATCACATGTCTATTAGTATGTTATGTACTAATCGGCATCTAATCAATGAATTCGTAATAAAAAAGGTACAGTAAGTTCCTCTTACCCCCAATTGTTGTCTTCAATGGTATCATACAAAGCAGAAGCCAAGGAGTATTCCTTACAAGATCTTCCGCGATAAAAATTCATCTTCGCCTCTAACTACAGCAGAAATTACTAGAATAACTTATATTTAAAATTACAACTTGATTCCCGTTATTACATTCGTGAAGAACTGTCTTAGTAACGCATTAAATTTTAAGGTTAGATAGTTTATCAAAACAAACAACGATTACATGTGTAAAATGTAGGTCACTGTATCTAGTGTATTTTGAAGGTTACTGCGCCATCTTAAGTCTTAAACAAGAATCACAATGTAATTTTTCAAAATTATTTGAACTTTTACCGCTTTTACGGAAATATTAGAAACCGTGAAATTAGGATTGTATACATAATATTTTGGTAATTCATACAAATTTCAAACCTTCCTAAGAATTACCACAACTATTTTTATTGTTATTTGTACATCCAGAGGAATTACAGATAGTATAAAGTTCTCGAAAAATCGCTGGTTCGATAATCGATTGTATTGAAACTTTCGAGGTTTTTAATTATCTAGGAAGCTTGATTAGATTTTGAATACAAACCGTTAAAATCAAAAGCAAAAATTTTCAAAATTAATATACTTTTTTTCTTCAAATAAAAAGAATAATTTTTTCATTCCACGACACAATACTTATACAATATCTTCAAGAATATAAATTAAACAACAAAGTTATGTGGATAAGGTTATTGCAAACTAGATTATTTATTTTTTTAATGTAATAGACATCATACATCTCAATACTCCCAATAATAATCATTGATTTTGTATCTGAACTATGTGATTTTTAATGAAATTAAGGATCTTTATAGCAAAATTTGATTATATTTTAGGTATAATTCGATAGCCAAATATAAAGGTTTTTGTAGAATATTTCAAATACAATGTAAGTGTAGTACGCGCGGCGACCATGGTATTGTTTTTAAAAAGTAGATTTTTTGAAAATCAGTTTTTACCATATTGTTAGGTGCCTCAGTCTTCAATTTAAAAATATTTTCAATTATATCCCACTTACATGGACCACTTGTCAACTTTGACATTTTGAATAGAAACATATATTTTTACTCTGAATTTATGTGAAAACTTTAGGGACTTTATGTAAATAACAATGATACTTATCGAAATATCGATAATTAAACACTTCCTTGTGTCAATATTGTCCTTCAGATATTTTACGTTTTAGGTTACTCTTTAAAATAGCAAAATACAACGATAAGACTCTAACTCTACATGGTTTAAAAGTATACATAAGGTATGAGAAAAGACATTTCAAACTTTCCAATCGAAAATGATGAATATCTTTCAAAATAGAACATCCTGTATTTTTTCTCAGATCAATGTAGAATTAATTTTGTACGACTTTGTTGTAGGTAACATACCTGTGCCTACCAAAACAGAACCGTTAGCCGCGAAATCGTAAGTAAGGTTACCTATTCCTTTATTTATTAAATAATTCATTAAAATCAAACGGCAACCGGTTTCGTGTGACACCAAGACAGATTCAACAGTAACAACTAACATTATAAAATTGAATGTTAGTTGTTATATTAGTATTCAATTTGTTGACTTGATGATGATGACATCTTGGTTGCAAAACAGTTTTATTTTCATTAAATATTTCATAAAAAGAATAGAATAGGCTTATTGTAATCTTATTTATCGAAATATTATTTCCTTTTAGTACATACTTTACCCTTTTTATTCTTAAAAGCTTATTTATTTATTAATATGATAGTTTACAATGTTTACTAAAAAATACTTGAAAAAAGCAGTGAGGTTATGTTGGACTTATTTCTGACCGCACTGTAAAAAAAATTTTTAAAACTTAGCTCATCCGAAATTATAGTAAATATGTTCAATGTATTTTACTCGTAACTAATCAAATAAACCATAAGAGAATCCCACCGTGTACATCAATTTTTTCCAAACCATATAGGTTCAGTCGCAAACTAACGCATTCCCTCTATAACTTCCTTTTTACCAGAAATTGGAAGAAATAGTCTTGCACAACATGTAGGTATCCAAATTCAACGAAAAACATATTTCTCTCAACTTGTCTCCAGGCCTATTATTTATTATGTTGGCTATTTTCTCGTTCAAGGTTCTTCTAGGTCTGTCCCTTGTTTTCCTTTTATCCTTGTATTTCCATTTTTTCATAATCGAGATGTTTTCTCTTCTATCAAAGTGAGATGGCCCCACCATTTTAACTACCCCTTTTCTAGCTTTACACTAGTATATTCACGTTGTTGAACCAACCACGAATTGTATTGTTATTAATTCTGCCTGTTCTATTAACTCCTGCTCTGCAAGTCGAAAATATATAATTTCTCTAATCTCCATGACTTTAGATTCTGCGCTAAAATGCTTTGCTCAGTGCATAATATAGAGTTTGAGTTATAGGTTGTCTCTTTCAAAAATGTTTATGATGTAGGTTGCCAGATGGTAAAATCGTTTTTGCTATAACTGAAAGTGGCATTGCACTGAAGAAAACTCAAATGTTGGTTGAAGGCAACGTTTCGCAACTGAGGACTCAGAATTCGTTGACTAAGGCCTAATGAAGCAACAACCCTGAGTTGCAAAACATTTCCTTCAACCAACACTTTAGTTTTTAGTGCAACACGTGACTTCCAGTAATATGGGTTTAGACGCTTTTACCATCTGTTTTAATGGTTTATGATGCTCCTCCTTCAAGAAGTTTAATTACCAATCATTA
The DNA here is from genome assembly GCA_030710515.1 of Abscondita cerata. NCBI lineage: Eukaryota > Metazoa > Arthropoda > Insecta > Coleoptera > Lampyridae > Abscondita > Abscondita cerata. The sequence continues at coordinate 6,627 of JALBCR010000563.1, read as the reverse complement.
GTAATACCCAATAAGTATATACGGTGTTCCATTTAAAATAACGTAGTTTAGCATCGATTTTCGGTATAGCCTGTTGTGCAGAACATTTATATCGGAAACAAGGTTATAGAGGATATCCATCTAGCGCGTGACACTGTGTGTATAAAGAGGATCGAATTCTACATCTCTCAGTTGCAGATGAGGAAAATATGAAGTAGGTACATTCTAAAAAGAATGTAAAAGCGGCGACAATATACACTTTCTGAAACCTCAACATACATTATGTGTATTGGAGGAGAACAGATGAATGAATTAAGAATTGATGACGCATTGGTTAAACATGTAAAAATTTCAAATACTTGGGCTCAATAATATCAAGTTCAGGAAAATAGAGCCAAAAATATAAGAACAATTTGGAACAAAAGTATTAACAAGGAGCTATTAACAGGAAAAAAGGCATATTTTGTAGCTTCGGAAAACATAAGAAAGAGAGATAGTAAAAGCAAGAAGAAAATCGAAAAGTAGGAAGTCTAGTGAAAGTAATCCTTGTGCTGTTCAATCAAGACCATGTTGAAACGGTTGATGTGAGAACAAATTCAGAAATTCCGGGATACATAAAAATCCTACACATTAGAGTATCCAAACCCTAACCAAACCCAAATTAAACAGCAAAAGAAAGAGGGAAGAAAGAAAAATGTATAGGTAGTAGCCACAATTTACTTCTGAAAATAAATTGGTTTAGTCTTTTGTGGCCTGTTGGTGAATAGTGTTGTCTAGATTGGATTTTTTTTCTATAACATTTCGCTAACACAAATGGTCACCTTCTTCAGAGGTCAGTGTGTTTCCGTCGTTGGAAATTATTATTGCGTTATGTCATTCCTCTCGGAGAGAAGAGAAACTGACAAGTTTGCTTCATCTCTCCTCAAGGGACGGGGTGCTAGCTACTTAACCCGAAAAGAAATGCACGTGTATACAGTGTGTCCAGTTTAAAATGAACTACATGGGTGTATCGGAAACCGTTGAATATACAATGTTGGTTAAATGGAACAAAAGTTGCGTACTTGTATGCCTATAAATAATCTGGGTTTACTTTATTAAAAAGCCGCTTGAGTATTTAAATACAGGGTGAAAACCAACAATCGGTGTTTTACAAAAAAAACCATAATATTTCACTTATTATTAAAGGCACGTCGATCAAATTTTCAGAATAGGTGTAAGAGATCGTGGCCATTCCGAAAAACGTCTAGGCCAACTCTTTTCGGTGCAGCCATTCTCAAATTTTATTTTTCTTATGGACTCATCCTTTGTTTTAAATTTAATGTGGACCCAGTTTCTTCAAACTTTACCATTTTTATGATTTAACACAGAAAGCACGATGAGCACGTGACTACTGTTCCATGTTTACTAAATGGCGTTAAATGACTGACAATTTATCATTAAATTCAGCACCCTCACCCAAATGTCAAATGAATAATAAAACTTTAAAATTTTACCGATTGGCTGAGGAGCCCTGCACAATCGGAATGCCGGCGATCTCCTTTCTAATACGCATCTTCAGTTCTTCCAAATTGTGAGAACGAGCTTAAAAACCTTGCCATTTGAAAAAAAAAATTGCAAATGCTTAAACATTTGCCGCAGTGTTGTTGTCATTTGAAATTTACGCTGTGTGGGGTGTAGCCCCGTCTTGTTGGAATCAAATATCCTAAAGGTCATGATCATCAGCCAAACCGTTCCGTAACTTTTGCATTGTGTGATCAACGCTTAGGGCCAGTTGTACCAAATTAGGTTAAATTTAACCGCAGTACCTATACAAGAATCAAACATAGTATTGTTTTTAACCTACGGTTACGTTTAAGTTTGCAGATATTGCGTTTATTCGAGGTATTCTCAGGATACTGGATATTTGTAGAAAATTTCTTCATAGTACTTGTGCAGGCTTATCTAAAGACGAGGTCTTATTGTGACAAATGCGATCCAGTTGGCACTATAATTAATTTGAAATTGATAAGTTAAAAAACTAAGTAAATACACTAAAAAACAACCAACTTCAAAAAGAAGTCCAAGAATGAAACATATTGGTATAGATAATAAAATAGATTGCTCGTTCTTATTATGTCAGCAGCCCTTTCTTATTCCAAGGTCAAATGGTCGTAGCCATAAACTTTTTTATATCGCCAACTGTTATGTATCGCTCTCCTATTGTTTTTAGTTGCAACAATGTAAATCGGGTAAGTACTATTTGTCGCATACACCTAAAAAGCAGTAGTATCGAAGGCACAACTTATTTTTATGCTTAAAATTTGTAATTGTCCTTACGTATAGAATTTTCTGTTGGGGCAAAAATATGTTGTTATTATTATTATTAACCGAGTTTGGTGTTACTCGACTGCAGTTGTCCACATATCTCTTCACTAAGCATGCGTAGATCAATGCCCTACATTAAAACTAAAAAAGTATATTAATGTTTTAGTGTACCAAAATATATCTTATAAATAAAATATTTACATTACCTTAAATCCTCCCTAACGTTTTAAATTAATTTAGTTCTATAACAAAATTAAAATATGTACAACTTTGAAAATGACTAGATATTCAATTACAAAATTGAAATTGTTAAAATCGTATTACTTCACCCATACAGGAGAAGCGATTAATGTATTTGGAACACGTTGAATTATAATTGTTTCATCAAAGACATTGTCGACGTTATAAAATTTATGTAAATCCTCTATCGCCTTATCTTCAATCTAAAAAAACAAAATTACTATTTCAATAATTTATACAAACAAATAATAAAAACCTGGTATGTATCAACAATTTCGCTTTCATCTTCACCAAATTCTGTTTTTGCTTTCTTTCTTCAGTTATTATAGTTTGCATAGCAACAAACGACTGTCCGGGATCCGTGGGGCTGCAACTAAGAGGTGAGGGTATTTTCCACGGATTTTTCGGACTTTCTGAAATGACAAAGCATGAAACCTTAGTAATAATAAAATTACTCGCAAATACCAGGAAGTACTACGTTGGGACTCTCAACGTTACTTAAACTGCTTTCCGAAGATAAACGTTTCCTTTGCTTCTGAGATAATTTTGTAATTTTAATATACTTCGATTCGGTTTTATCTAATTTATTCGGGGTTTTAGAATGCGACGTCGGACTACAACTCAACTCCGGAAAATCGTTTTTATTTAACTGATTTAGTTTAATAAATTCATGATTCTCGTCGAAAATCAAAACGCGTTGCGCATTTTCTAACGCCCTTAACCTGGATTTAACCCTGACAACTTCGTCTGATTCTATGTATTTCAATTCGGGCGATCCAAAAATATTTTCTTCAGAATTTTGTACTCGTAGGTGTTTGTTACCATCCACCTCCTCATCTTTACTTTGATTAACTTCCATTGAACTGTTCTTCCTCGCCCTCGGTCGTCTCCTTTGTGTTTTTGTAATACTTTTGACCAAACCATGCGATTCATCTTCATCCTCGAAAGAAAATTGAAGCGTATTGCTTGCGGATACAACAGTTTCATCTGAAGGCGCGAACGAATACGGCGTAATAACCCGGTATTCCATAATGGGATTAAACTTCGAATAAAATTCAGTTATTTCTGATAAAATTTCGTCATCTAAAGATTCCAACAACCGCATCTCTAATACGCTGGACAAATTTACACTTATAAACTCCATACAATGCGACTTTAACTGATTGGCGTTGTAAATAGACGCGAACGAAATCATTTGGGATACGTTTCTTAACGTAACGTGCGAGGTTAATGTGTATTCGCATATTTCTTTCAGTCTTATCACGAATAATTGATCGGCAATAATTAATAATTGGCAGATGTGATCGACATCTTCATTACTTAGTAACGGAAGCTCGTCGGTGTATAAAAATTCGATGAGTTGGATCGATATGCTGTAAGGAAATGGAAGCGAAACTTCTTTAATGGTCGCATCCTAAGATATAATTAATTAATTATAAAAAGAATAAAATTCTCACTTACTTCATTCCATCGAACAGAAAATAAACTGTTAAAATACTCTAATCGTGCCGCTAATATGCATCTGTGAGCAGGAACTTTAACGTCATCTTTAGTCTTTAACATCACGTCGTGTAATTCCGGAAACGATTTGCGAAAGAATTTTGGCGTAACGGGTTTAATAAACTTAGATTTCACAGTTACGCATTCATTGTCGTAAAACACGTTATCCAAAAGCTTTTGCAAAGTTTTAACGCCAAAGCGTTTAGCGGCGTCTTGTAGTAACCGAACTGGATTTTTATTTTCTACACATAACGCACATTTTCCTTCCTCTTTTGGGGCGCACACATGCGAGCGTAATTTCCATTTACCATTGCGTAACAATTGACAGGTCCCCGAATACATAAAAAGTAACATTTGTTCAAATATTTCAGGATGAACGTCGGTAATATCGACGATCCCATCTTTACTCTTTAGAGTTAAATCGTTCAATTTACTAGTGCAGGACGTTAAATATATCGATGAGCTGGAAAGTAGGAGTTTACAACTCGAAATACAACGTCGTGTATTGCATCGTTCTCTGTCGTTTCTTGTAAAAACATACTCATATTTTCCTCCATTAGTGATCCGGATATCAAAGGGAACTTCTTAACGAAGATACGCGGATGTGCCTGCAAAATTATAATAATGAATTTGGTGGTCAATTTAAAACTAATGATCACCTGTAAGACAACATAATTATTTCCTTTCAAATCGCTGTGTATCGAAAGCGCCCTGTGGACGTTCGGAATTTTACTTATTTTAATTAGATGTCCAGAGTCGATGAATTCGTGAAAATCGCTTTTTTGTATTTGTAGGTTGTTCTCAACGGCCTTTATCTTCCTAGGTTTGATGATGCCACGAAATGCTTCTCCTTCGTTCGTGACAAAAAGAATCTCGTTTAAATTGAACACTACTTGTCGAACGCTTAACGAACGATTAATAGAGAAGATACAACGTGCAAATTGAGGCGACGAATTTTGCCACAAATACAAATTGCCCACATTACTCAGAGCTATTACTTTTAGTTCATGGTGAACTTCCGAAGAAAGGCTGTTGTCGAGTTTATCGTTTAATTTTCCGCCAACGACGCTAATCGAGACTAAGTTTAATTGTCTGAAAGAAAATGATAGAAATCACCTTGGTTTTAAGCAGCGTAATTATTGTAAGCATTAAATTGTTCGCAAAAAAAAACAAATTTTAAGGAAGACCTACTGTCATTGAGAATAAAGATCAAATGCATTCAATAACAACAACAATAAAACAGTTAATTGAAAACAGGAATCCGCTGGTTGGTATCGCCTGTAATTGACGATTTCTTTGATACTAATCTGTTTGTATCTTCCAAAAGTTTCCATAAAATAAAAATATTGCTGTTTTAGGTCCATAACAAAAGAATCTCGATAGTTCTGATTATGGTTTTTACATTATAAAAGAGTTTCTGGCATTACTTAGTATTAAAATAAAAATTAAATATTAGGCTCTAATATATACAATATGTAACTCAAATAAATACTAATATCAACAGTTAATATTAATTAGTCAACAAAATAAGATAATTCTTAAGTAAATTATAGCAATTATTATGACTATAGCGATTTGAATCTCTTCTATTTAACATAGAAAGTGTACAGTCCAAAGTGATTATTGCAACGCCATGACAACCGAACCTACGTCGCCGAAGAGCTGAGCAAGCAAGCTTCATTGAGCCACACGATTCGACGATATGTAACAGTTTATTTGTAAGACAAAATAATAATTGGTTATCTGTTTCAAAACAGCGTCGGCTAACAGTCACAAGGGGTCGTGGGAAATTCTTGTAGACACGATAGACGGTAAAGATGCTTTGAAACAGATTTAAATCGGGCACCACCTACACTCTTAGTCAGTCGTCCGTAATAGTAGGATAACAGAATTAAACAAACTAATAACAGAAGACTAGAGAAATATATTTTATAGAGCTCGTTCGACGTTACCACTTGTGTCGGTAGTTTCCAAACATATAATACAATATGCAATCACAATAGAACAAAAGTATTTAGCGCGACAAAATCAGTCGGATATTGATAAAATTAACAATAATAATAACAGGTAATTAAATATGAATCAGTGCTTGGGATCTACGATGGTTTCTTTACTGAAATAAACGTACCCGCAAGCAAGCAAAATGAATTACGGCCAAATTTTCTAAATTGAACACATACACGACCGGCAACTAATTGAAATGTGAAGTCGACGCTTATACCGGAAATCCCGTGTTAAAGGAGAGACCCTCCGCAACACACACAATCTCAATTAAAAGAGAATACAAATTATTCGGTCTTAAAATAAAGTATACGTACAAATAGAAAACCTTCAAAGTAGCGTTAAAAGAAATGACTAGAGAAATCTTAATATCTAAGTACTCACCTTATATCGATATGGTTTACTTGAAGTCTTGGTCGATGTTAGAAAACGACATCTCGGCGGTGTCAAAGATGAAGGTTATTCACGGCCCAGAGGAACATACATTCCACTGCTTGAGTAAGGCCTAGTATGTAACGGTCAGTGACACTGATGCTGAAGAAAATCCAATTCTATGAATAGTAAAGAGTGTAGCAATACGTAACCGAACGAAGCAATACTGAT